>OZ024696.1:20775614-21298641 GCA_964016905.1 Perithous albicinctus | reverse complement strand
CTAACCTAAAGAACCTAAAGAACCTAAAGAACCTAAACCTAAAGAACCTAAAGAACCTAAAGAACCTAAAGAACCTAAAGAACCTAAAGAACCTAAAGAACCTAAAGAACCTAAAGAACCTAAAGAACCTAAAGAACCTAAAGAACCTAAAGAGAACCTAAAGAGAACCTAAAGAACCTAAAGAACCTAAAGAACCTAAAGAACCTAAAGAACCTAAAGAACCTAAAGAGAACCTAAAGAACCTAAAGAACCTAAAGAGAACCTAAAGAACCTAAAGAGAACCTAAAGAACCTAAAGAACCTAAAGAACCTAAAGAACCTAAAGAACCTAAAGAACCTAAAGAACCTAAAGAACCTAAAGAACCTAAAGAACCTAAAGAACCTAAAGAACCTAAAGAACCTAAAGAACCTAAAGAACCTAAAGAACCTAAAGAACCTAAAGAACCTAAAGAACCTAAAGAACCTAAAGAACCTAAAGAACCTAAAGAGAACCTAAAGAGAACCTAAAGAACCTAAAGAACCTAAAGAACCTAAAGAACCTAAAGAACCTAAAGAACCTAAAGAACCTAAAGAACCTAAAGAACCTAAAGAACCTAAAGAACCTAAAGAGAACCTAAAGAACCTAAAGAACCTAAAAGAACCTAAAGAACCTAAAGAGATAGAACCTAAAGAACCTAAAGAGAACCTAAAGAACCTAAAGAACCTAAAGAACCTAAAGAACCTAAAGAACCTAAAGAACCTAAAGAACCTAAAGAACCTAAAGAACCTAAAGAACCTAAAGAACCTAAAGAACCTAAAGAACCTAAAGAACCTAAAGAACCTAAAGAACCTAAAGAACCTAAAGAACCTAAAGAACCTAAAGAACCTAAAGAACCTAAAGAACCTAAAGAACCTAAAGAACCTAAAGAACCTAAAGAACCTAAAGAACCTAAAGAACCTAAAGAACCTAAAGAACCTAAAGAACCTAAAGAACCTAAAGAACCTAAAGAACCTAAAGAACCTGAATTTCTTTAGGTTCTTTAGGTTCTTTAGCTTCTTTAGGTTCTTTTTAGATTCTTTAGATTCTTTAGGTTCTTTAGGTTCTTTAGTTTAGTTTACTACTTGTACCGACGGATGAACCTAACTTTTCTTGTTGGATTTCGATAGAGGGATCCTTTGCGCTTCTTTTGCCGTTTTTAGACCTGCTCTAACTAAATACGCCAGTGTTTTGGACCTGTTTTAGTGGAAGCACTTTTTCTTCCAGTTTTTTTTTTTTTTTTTTTTTTTAGCCGGGAAAGCACTAACTTTTTTGTTCCAGTTTTTTAGAGAATCGCAATGCGCATCTTTTGCCGTTTTTAGAATTTTAATTCCTTGTTTTTAGCCCGATTTAGACCTGTTTTAAGTTTAGGAGGTCCTGCTACGTTTGCGTTTAGATCCATCTAGCGGCGTAGTTAATTGAGAAAACCTAACTTTTTTTTTGCAACTTTATAGAGAATTTCAAGACGCGTATTTTCCACTTTTTAGAATTGTTCTAAGTTAATACGTCGTTGTTTTAGACTTGTTTTAAGTTAACGACGACCTTACTTAGACCTGTTTTTTTTTTTTTTTTTTTTTTTTTTTTCTTTGGATTTTTGAACTTTGTTTTTTTTTTGATTTTTGAACTTTTTTTCATTTTTTTTTTTGGATTTTTTTTTTTTTTTTTCAGTTTTTTTTTTTTTTTTTTTTTTTTTTTAACTTTTTTTTTTGTTAAACTTGTTTTTTTTCAACCTTCTTATTTGAAATTTCATCTTGAATTTTTTTTTTCAACTTTTTTCTTTTTTCGAATTTTGTTTTCTTGAATTTTCTTCAGTTTTTGGACTTTGATTTTCAAATTTCTCTCCTGCTTTTTTAATTTTGTTTTTTTACTTTACTTCTCTTTTTTAACTTTCCAGATTGATATCTTTACTGACCGTTACGACCAGTCGACAACGCAACTTTTCTATCGCTCGATATCTTTACGATCGTTAGTTTCGGTTCTCTCGGTCAGGTTAGGTCAGGATCTTTAGTTTAGGTTCTCCTTAGTTTATTATTTTTATTTTTTTTAGTTTGTTTTAGGTTCTTTAGGTTCTTTAGGTTCTTTATCTCTCTTTAGGTTCTTTAGGTTCTTTAGGTTCTTTAGGTTCTTTAGGTGACACGTTACGACTGGGAACTCGCTTTTTTAATACATGTTCGTTTAGAGAATGTTAAAACGCAACTTTTTGGAGAAAAAAAATTTACCTACCTATTTTTGAGGTTATATGTCATTCCTAGATTTCCTACTTAGAGTACGATTTTCAAAATTTTTTTTTTGGATTCATGTTTGTTTTTTGGTCTCATTTAAGACGCCATCTTTGTTTTATTTATTTTTTTTTTTTTCCAACTTTTTTTTTCTGTACAGCCTCAATTTATTAAGGGTAACTTAACTTTTTATTTTTGATTTCGATAGAGAGAAAAAAACCATTAATTTTGGATGTATTTATAATTTTTTATGTTATGCGCAGCCTGAGTTATGCTCAATTAACCTGTATTTTTGTAATTTCGGCGAAAATTGGCGGCAAGCGTCATTCTTCGAGGTTTCGCAACCCTGCGGGCTGCGCACTGGACTAGTAACCAGAAGGACGCGAGTTCGAATCTCATAATCGAAATTTTTTTTTTTTTTTACTTTTTTTTTTGTTAAACTTTTTAAATGTTTTTTATGTTGTTTGTTGCTTTTGCGTCTTTTCCGAATTTAGGTTCTTTAGGTTCTGTATTGCTTTCAGTGTTTTATCGCATTTAGGTTCTTTAGGTTCTGTGTTGCTTTCAGCGTTTTACCGCATTTAGGTTCTTTAGATGCTGTACCGCTGTTAACACTTTACCGCATTTAGATTGTGTGCTGGTTTTACAGATTTACCGCGTTAAGGTTCTTTAACTTGGCAAAACTGGTAAAACTTGGCAAAAAATGGTATAAAAGTAGAAATATAAAATCTGTCCGTTAATGTAGCAGCGGTTGGGATCGCGGAGGGACGCCGATCGATGTTTCGAAACTTAGCAAGTGAGTCGCCTCGCGGCATCATAACGAAGAATAAAATCACTTGGGGAAGTAAGCCTAAAAATGATGATTGCATACCCTACCAGTTTCTATGGAAAAATTATTCAAAATGAAATTTATATGCAAGCGAAAGAAGAAAGATCTATCGTCGGTGAATTGTCTCGAAAACCTGAAATAAGTGACTGTCAATTGCGTAAAAATAACGTCGAATATGACACTTGAATGTTTTCGAGTCTATTGACAAAAAAAATCATTTCAATTTAAACTCAGCTGCTAGGAAAATTGCAAAATTTGTGATGTTTAGTTAGAAAAAAAAGGATGTTCATTGCACATGATAGAAAATGTGGTGGTCATTTAACGGTAGTTTTTCTGATCGAGAAATTACGGTCATTGCACATCGCTGAGGTTGAAACCTGCCGTCGCCAATTTTGTTCGCGTATTGAAAAGGCTCCCGCACGTTACGGTCATTAAGACTGCAGACGATATTAAGGAATCTACTCCGATCTCTGTTGAGCTTCACTCACTAGTCGAGTCTCAACTTTTTCGTGCGTTTTGAGGACTGAAATTATCGACGGGAGCTCCGAAAACATGTCGCTTGCAAGGAAATACCTCGAGCTTTCGCTTAAGTGGTAAGAAATCATTTTCTGGCTGGAATCTACAGTGAACTTCTTTGGTACAGTGGACTTTTGTGGCGGAGATTATTAGTGGCTAAAATTTCATGTTGGATTAAGAAGAATAATGGATACTGTTAAACTTTCATTATATAATCAAGTTATTGTCAAACAGACGTGATGACGTAATGTTTTGTACTCTTTCTTCCAGGATACCATCCGCAGCCACTTACGGAGCATTTGGTGGTATTGCCCTCATTTACTTCACCGACTGGAAGCTTTTTCTTCAATACTTGCCTTATTACAACACCAAATACAAGCAACAAAAGTAGACTAATGCTCAACAGTGAATATTGCTGCATTGTAAAATTATGTATTTACGCAGTGTAATTACGCCATTGGGTACAGCAGTATTCCATTTCACCGGCATCAAGATATAACATTACATTACAAACAAGAGTATTTATTTAGATCTATAATTCTTAAAATCCTCAATTTGCATGCTTATGATTAAATACGAAGAAGCCTGCGATATTTGAACAACAACCTGGAGAGGTTATATAGCCTTGTCTTGCACAGATATTTAAGGAGGCTTTAGCGGTATAATTAGAATCATTTGGATTTCAAAGGAAAATTGGTATTAAAGTTAGTGAAACCAAATGTTTGGATACCTGCTTAAAGTTGGAAAGAAAATTAAAATAAAAAAAATTAAGTATAACAAACAATTTACAGAAAAATAACTCAGTTTACACCTACGACTAATGAGATATTTTTCATGCTGTTTTTTTACAAGACAAATTTATAATTTCAATTTGATCTTGATAAATAACAGCTTACTTTGTTTGTTAAATAATGTTTTACATATTTACAGTGTAATTTGCGTCGATTTACTTGTCAATTAGGAATACAAGTTTAGTTATTTTCATATCTTAAGATTTGTAAAAATAAATAAATTATAATATAACTATATTTATTACACTGCAACAAATAAAGTCTATTACACGGCATGAATATATACGTATATACGCAAGTATCGATTAAGATAGGTCTATATATTTGTCAACTCGATCATTCATTTTTCCCTGCTCCTGTTCCAACTCCATCCGAATGAGTTGCTCCGCGTATGTGCCTGATTGTGCTAATTTGTTCTTTTTAAACGCCGGACCCAGGACATAACTGAAACAGAAGGCAGGACAGTGAAATTTTGTATAAAATTTAATCTCAATATTGAAAGATAATGAGGTAAAAAATTAGCAGTTTGGCATTTTATATCTACTTTTTTCAAGTTCCTATTCAAGCATACGCCGTCTTCGAGCTTTTAAAATAATCAACCATTTTTTGTTTGTTCCCCATTCCATTGGTCGGTGACTCTAGGAATATTTTTCAGTTATATCCATTGGAAAAACTTCTTCTATTAGCTAATTCCAGAAATCTTGTGTCTTTAATCATCTTTTTATAATTGATGAAAGAATTTTTGAAAATATTTGTTAATTTTCATATACCTCTGATCATGATTTGATGAGAATCTATGAGAATTTCTATAGAAAATAGATGTAGTTTACATTGTCGTTAGTACCTGGAGCGCTCTTAAATCAATTATTTTAATTGCTAAAAACTCAAGTTTTCCTTTTTTATAAGTTAGTCTCGTTTTTTATTAAATGCCAAAAAGCTTTTGGTGCGTCTCTGATTAATAGTGCAAGTTTTCAGAGTTTGTCTTTCTGGAATGGAATTGCATTAAGAATTTTTCTATTGTACTTGCTTGGTGAAGGCAAGAATGCCAAGGATTCCGAGTATGGAAATATTCCCAAAACCCAACATGACTCTGCTTGTTCTAGCCATGTCAGGTTTCCTATAAACACTAAAAATAACGAAATTTAATATTTCCAAATAGTTACATGTCGCGCTCGCGTCAAGGTTAGGTTGCTAAACGTTAAAAGACTCGTACCTCATTTTGCCTGTGTCCTTGATTTCTCCTTTCCCCAATACTCGTCGAGAGAAGGTTTCCAGACGTAAACCCCGCCGAATGTTCCAACTATGATTGCGATAAAAATTTGACCTCTCGTTAGCCTTCCGAAGTTTCGGATTCTCATACTTATACACGAGCTGTTACCGTCTCGCGATGCAAAGCGCTCTGGCGGACAACGAGATTCACATCGATTGAAAGCAGAGTATAGAGAGAGAGAGAGAGAGAGAGAGAGAGAGAGAGAGGTTCGGTGAAACACCAGCGGAAAATAAGATGTTTTATTCAATAATTATGTTTAAATATAATCATCAATTTTAGGCGAATAATTATTTGCAATTATCGTATAGGTGTAAGAATATTTATTTTTCTATAAAAAAATTAGTTAGGATTATTTGTTTAAATTGAAACCAAGGCCATCACGCGACTTCGCGAACTAGTGAACGATAAATCGTTAAATATACGGTTTATATTCAGTCCGTTGAGAATGTAAATCAAATTGTTCCAGTATATTTGTAGAATTGTTTGTAGGCCTCGTAGAGCGTTTTGAAGATTTCCTGCGTAGTTGCGGGGAGAGCTCGGGATAAGAGCGAAACAGCGTGATTGTCACATATACTCAGGAAATGTCCAACGGAATCTTCCAACGGTCCCTTTAGAGTCAGAACAGTACAGATTTGTTAATACTATTTTAGTTACAACTAACCAGAATGCTCGGTACGATATCATTTCCATAGAATTTTTTTAACAATTTTCTATTACTAATTAATTCGAATGTTCATTTTATTTTTTCCTTTTCTCCCAAAAGTAACAAACAAATGAAGCTTTGGCTTTCGAAATATACGGTGTAATGCATCCTTAAAAAGTTCTCTCGTTTAATATTATTAGAAACACTGGAATTACTTACTTTGACATAGGACGGTATCAGACCTTCTGAAAACATTTCCACGAGATCTGCTATAACATAAGGGCTAATTCTGGCTAATTCTTTTTTCAATTTCATTAGGTGATTAGTAAGCCTGCAATGATTCGAAAAGAATTCATAAAATTCGTTAGAAATAAATGCCGACACATTCGGTGATTAGTAAAAGTTTGAGGATCTCTCACTTTGCAATATCAAGAGCCAAGCACCCAAGTTTTCGCTCGCCGGAGGAATCAAGGTTCTTCCGAGATTCGCGCACAACGAGTCTCACCAATTGTCTGTATAACGTCAGTAGGACGGGCAATCGATCCACGACAAAGTCAATTTTAAATTTCATCAGCAGAAAACAAATCGCGAGAACGTTTTCGCAAGCGGATAATCCGACTTCTCTGAGCGATCGCGCGGCGAGCAGCAGGATAACGTCTATTCCTTTCTCGATAGCGTGCGAATCTCTCGCAAATATGCTCTGCACCAATCCAAGTACATCGGGCCAGGACCTTGCTCGAATTTTCGAGACTTGCAAGGCTTCCAGTACATTTAATATTGCCACTATTCGATATTTTTCGCGAGCGGCATTCATTGGAGCATTCGTTACGGAATCCCACACAACTAAAGCATTTGCAAAGCAAGTTTCGTTAGATTCGTCTAGTCCTGAAATCTGCAGCGGAGGAAAGAAACAAACAAACAAAGAAAATAAATTCAATATCCATTCGAGACAAATTATCATTTGACGCTTTTGAAAAAAAGAAAAAAAAAGGCTCTTACTGTTTGCTTATGGAGTAGCTGTAAAATTCTGTTGAGCGGTTTGGCTTGCGTAGTCTGCAGTAGCGAATCCACAAGTTCTTTGCTTGGATTTTCCATGACCAGAGGCCAAACGTGCTCAACGACTTTTTGGCTCATTTCGAACTTTGAACGCTTCTTTAGAACTGCTTTAACCAATTGCAATCCCTCGGCTACAAGATTCGCGTCTTTTGAAACTTTGGACTGAAATTAAACAGATGTTCGTAAAGATTTTATTTATAAATTAATATTTAATTTGGGATTCTAGCCGTGCCAACCAGTAAAAATTTCCGAGGTTTTAGAGCAAACATGCTCAGAGAGTCGCAAAAACGTGAATTTCCTGATACCTCTGTTTTATTTTGTTTAAATTGATATATGATTTTTCTAATATTTTCTGTCGAGATATTTCACCTGAAATAATTATCTAAATTAACGCAAAAATGACACTCTCGGGGATCGTTTATTTATAACTCATGAAATACCTGCGCAGATATTTTAGACATTGAATTTTTTTCAATGTCTAGCATTGTCACACATTTTGCTATGGAGCCATAAAGTTAGGTAACTTTAAGTATAACGGTTGGAATTAAATGTGGAATTTTTCGGGGAAAAAAAAAAAAATAAAATAATTCCAATTCAAACGATTTATACGGACAAATTAATATTCAGTGATTATGAATAGTCAATTTGGCGAAGATCGAAATTTGGAGAGCATCGGGTATTACTCGCACGTCCCTAATGAGGAATCAAAACAATGAATCGCTAACGGAAATATGAGAGAGACTCACCAAAAAAATCCGTTCTAACATCAACTTTGTGAGATTGACTAGATTTTCCGGGATTTCAGTGTCTGGTGTGATAACTGACAAAGCCATAGACAAGCGTTTCACTTGTCTGTGATCCTTTATTTCCGCCTCCACGCCGGTGACTAGCTTCTTACTTAATTTTTGTTGAGCCTTTTTCAACAACTCTTTTTGATAATTCTTCAATGACGACTTTGATCTTGTCTTTTCGAGGCACTCCAAGAGCATCACTACCACAGAGTCGTCGTCGTCGTCGTCGTTGTCGTCGTCGCCGCTCGTCTTTATCAAGGCTTTCAATGTATCCCAAGACGAAACTTTTCGCAATGACGATTCAACGGCCCTTTGTATTCCGAGATTGTGCGGTAATTCGTGCGTCAGCGAACCAGCATCGACATAATCCATTATGTCGATGTCGGACTTTTCCAATACGTCTGCAATATACAATTAGTTGGAGTTATTTACACCAATAGGTTATTTAAAATTTATTTCACCGATTAGAATAATATTTTGCTAATGTTATATACCCAAGATGATTTGCGTGGATAATTCAGAAGCCACGATACTTTGCTCGGACTCTTTTTTAATGGCGTACACAACGAGTAGAACGAGTGTCCTTAGATCCAAAGAAAGATGTGTCAATGGAAGATTCAGTAGAATTTTTAAACTACGCTCAACTACAGACAATGATTCTTGATCCATAATCTTCCATTCATTTTTGACAAACTCTTTCTTAATTTCTTTCAATGATTTTGATACTTTTCCACGATCCAAGATTTTTATCTGCGGACACAAGCGATTGATTATTAAATTGGCTTTATTTGTGTGCTTACATCGTTCAAGTATTGTTGCTCTAACATCCGGTGAGGAAAAACGCATCGATGGATTGAATTTCTTCAATGCTAGTCTAGTATGGTAAATTTCAAATAACTTTTGCATTCTAGAGATTTTAATTGTTTCATCAATTTGTAGCCAGTCGTGGTGATGGGGATTATTAAAATTCATTTGGTAGTCCTACCGGTGATATACTTACAATATTAACATGTTCGACAATAGTTTTTGTCGTAGTTTGATTAACGCTCGAGGCCATGTCGACCAATAGCTGGCAGACGATTCCTCTGACTAATCTCTCGTCGTTTTGTACGCTATCTGTGTTCAATCGTTCGAATGATTCTGACATTTTCATGTCCTCGAGCAACAAGCTTGTGAGCTGAGCGACTTGTGAATTATCCATAAAACATATTAACTGCGGATTTTCGTCGATAATAATAGACCAAGATTTCTCAAAACCGTCTAGCAAGCTCGATAAATCGAGTGACTTACTTTCGTTGAAATTTCGTCTCATTTGTTGCAACAAAATCCTGTTCTAATATATCCCCAAAATAGTACAAGAGAAATCTCATTAATTCGGTTTACTCAATTACTCGTATTATACATAATTTTCTGACGATTTCACTTTCTACTCACCATTGCTCTTGTATTCTGAGAATTATCGATGCTTTGAACGAGGCTCTGCATCTGATGTTCGGATATCGGAAAATTCAACGTTTTCAAGATCGCATCCGGTGCATAATATTTCAACCAGTTATACATATTATCCCAGTAGCACGTAATCGTCAATAAGGCGCTAATCATTTTTTTCTTGCGTTTCGCTTTTGATACTCGTTCGGTTAAGAGTTCAAGTGTTTTGCCAAGATCGTTGAGAGCTTGCGCGAATTTTTCTTGTACGGAAAGTGGCACTGTATGATCGAAAATTCGCACACCTCTGAAAAATGCTGTCATCAGATCGACGTTCGCTTGCAGCATAAAAGTCAATGTCTCTGGAAATTGTGAAATTATTCAAGCAATTAATTCTACTTCTGGAGGATACCGCTCGTGTGACTTGTGTCACCAGAACCGCAACTTTCGATTTTTTTCTTCTTTAACGTATGCTAAGAATAAAAATTGATAACACCCTAATATTGAAGAGGCAAAAACAAAAAGTAATGAAAAATTGTTATTTTTATATACGCAGCTGGGAAATACTAACTTTCACTGCCCTCGATAGATTCATCGCAAAGTGTATTTAGATGAAACGTTAGTGATCTGAATACACCGATCATTTGCGCGCTCGACATGTTGACAACAGCTTTAGTAAATTCATCTTTAAACTCGCTCGGAAAAACGACATTAATCTCTACTAAATCGCAATTTTCTCGTTGGTTAAGCGTCTGCTTGATAGCTGTGAGAATCCATGGAATAAGTTTGTGCTCTCTCCTTAAACGAACCTCAGCATCCAAAATGCCGATGATAAGATTTCTGTAGGAATCGCGTTCGTTGATCGTCTCTTTTTTCTCCAATAAAATTTTCATCAGAATTTCTTGCAATTTCTTCTCAACAATCAAAGGATTGAGCACGGCAATTACGGCAAGAGCGTCGAAATCCGCAGAGCCTAATCGCTCAACCAACAGTATCTCGTCGATCACCTTTTGCAGAAATTCCAACAACGTAAAATCCTCAACTTTGTTCTGATAATCAAACGTGATATTCGCCAAGTGTTCTCTTAGGCAGCCTATCAATGCGATTTTAACTCGTCCAGCTGAATCAATGAGATTTCTGAAGATGATATCGATAACACGCGGATCGTTTTTATAAGAGCCAACGGCAGCTCGAAAGACATAGATAAATACAACAAGACTGATCTCCTTGTCGGCAGTCTCTGCTTTTTTTTTCAATTCCGCAAATACGTTTCCCGGAAAATTCTTCACATTTCCATCGAATCCTTTGAATTCCGAGTATCTCGATTTACCGAAGATCAACTGCTGTATACATTTGTGTATTTCGGCTCCGAGTTTGTCGCTACCAGTTCTGTCGATAACACTGCAAAGTGAATACAACATTTCCCGCAGAAACAAATCTGCAAATTTGTCCTTGTTCAACGACTGTTTGTAACATGTTACGAAGCATTCAACGGCGCTCGCTGCGCACTTACGTCCAGACAGTGCATCGGGATTTGCGATCTCAGAAATTAGCGCATTCCCCAAGCACAAGCCATCTTTTCGAATTTTCTCATTTTTCGATACACCGTAAACTGATTTAATCAGTGCCTTTGTTAATTCTGCGAGGCAAGATGGCTTTGATTGGAAGTATCGTTGCATTTCACAGCTGGTAAACACCAGTTCGCAACACTGCAAAACATTGTCCAATTTATTTTCACAAATACCAGATAATCTCTTGATCAAATTCTCAATTAGGGACTGTTTGATTTCGCGTTTGAGAACATGTATATCGCTGGACAAATTTTTCAACTTGAGACAGTGATGCAAAGTAGTCCAAATTATTCTCTCTTCCTTTGTGCTCTTTTCTAACACTTGGCAAAGCCATTTCAGAATGAGATCCTCTTTTCTGGTAATCGCAAACTCTGTACTTGTTAATGCATTTTCGGCCAGTTTTAAACGCTTTGCCAATGGCTCATCTTCAACCTCGAGTCTACGAATCAGTTCTGTAAGTCAGAATAAGAATGGTTCATTCCACAGGTTCGTTATAACAAACAGTTTTAAGTGGTAAAATTACCCTTTAAATAAAAATATAGTGGTTTTTTCTTTTTTTTTTTTTTTTTTCTTTAAATTCAACTACCCAGGGGGTAAAAAAAATACCAATGGAATTCAATGAAATGTGTACCATTTAAAAGTTTAAATGAAAAATGCACTGCATGCTGATATGTTTAATTCAATATCACTGGCAATTGTCTTTTATCGAGTTAAGAACAATAAAAACAGACATAAAACATTAAAACCATTTGTCCACAGATTAAAAAAAGAAAAAATATATCTATAGCTGAGTTTCATTGAAATGAGAGAGAGAGAGAGAGAGAGAGAGAGAGAGAGAGAGAGACAGGTTAAACTCAGAGATAGTCACATATTATAGTTAAGACCATTATAGCAGTTTATTTTTGAAAAATGTATTTTGATAATGATTTTAGGTGGCAACGATTGTTAATTAAAAAAGTAGCTCTGCACATTAATTAAATTAAGCCTTCCAGGTGGCAAATGTCTATCCTTTTTCTTTTTCTATATCCCGGTGACAAAAAAAAACAGAAAAATAATGGAAATTATCTCCATTTCATACGGTTATTTTAAGGTTTCCAAATCACCTATGATTTAGTATTACAATTGATCGATCAAAACTGAATACAGTTGATACGACCCTTGTACTAAATTAGCAACTTAAATATTTTTTATATTCACGAAGAAGTAAAAGTTGAAATGTTTGAGGTTGGAAAATTTTCTTGTACCGGTTTATTGTCGTTAATTATTATTAACTTACACACTGTCATTCTTGATAAAACATTCTTACCTCTTGACAGAGCCATCGATGCACTTGAAATATATATTTATATACTGTATTTCATTGGAAATTATAATGCTTGGGAACACGTGCTTGAAAATGGAGAAAAAAATTAAACAAACAATTGCGGCGGCGGCGGCGGCGGCGGCGGCGGACTTAAAAAAAAAAAGAATTATGGGCGCAAAAGCATTGTCCGTCAAGTGTTGTGCGCATTCATCGATGAGATTTTTCTCTACTATCTTCTCGTCACTTTGTGCATCAACCTTAAGGCGATGCTGGAGTAGATTTTTTTACCGACTGGTCGGTAAAAAAGTAAGGTTTCGTAGTTTACAAAATTCGTTGTTATTGTATTACAAATATGTCTAAAATTGCACAGGATTATAATGTCAATAAGGGCATATCTGCGTCCACTTGAATTTTGGGTGAAAACGCTTAAAAAACAAAGAAAATTGAAAATTTGTAAACGTATAGAAAACCAATATGGCTGCTCTATCTGTCAACTGCCACCTCTTTCGTATTATATAAACATTTCTAAGAATCACATTCGAAAAATGAGAGTAGACGCCGATGTGCCTATATTGATATTATAATCCTGTGCAATTTGAGACATATTTGTAATACAATAACAACGAATTTTGTAAACTACGAAACCGTACTTTTTTACCGACTGGTCGGTAAAAAAATCTACTCCAGCATCGCCTTAAGAGCATGTGAAATAATCTCAATCGGTAATGAAAACTTTAATCAACTTTTTGTTCATTACACAGCTTTCATCATCGATTGAGAGATTTCACAAGCAAAACGCAAAAGCTCCATCAGTGCAAGAGAGCGAGAGAGAGATAATGATCTATTACTTAACGTGATCGAAAGAAACGAATAATCCAAGACATTTGTTTTATCGAGAAAAAAAACGTAATGATTGTTTCGAGTTTTTCTTACCGATTGAGTAGGTTTTTTTATAATTTCGCCGAATCGACCGTCCCCTTACAGCTATAGTACGTCACTCACACACTTGACAATCATAAGCAAACGTGTGTCTTATCGGAAGGAGAGGCAAGTGTTTGTGTCTAGAGGACGATTGGGAGGATTTTTTACGACTCCAATCGGCTTTTCCGCAAAATTGCGATAACTCTCGGCGTAGTTTTCACGATCAAACGAGAATCTAACGCACAAAAATAAGATGGTTGATTACAGCAAGTGGAAGGATATTGAAGTAAGATATTGTGCACGCTTTGCTAGGTTCCGGCGATCGACAGCCGGAACTTTCTGGAATGATTTTTTTTCTTCACCTTACGGCTTTGTCGCTCGTAGAAATTTCCATGTCCAAGCTTTTTGTTGTTACATTTCTTGCACCGTGCGCTTCCTGCATCGGCAGTTGCATTATTTTTCTTTTTCTATCGACACTTTGTGTCGTTGAAATCTGTCTTTGTCGATGGATTTTATAAACTCGGCTTCAAAATATTTATTGGCGTCTAGTAAAAAGAGATTTTCGACAAGATTAATAATCTTGAATAACCTTGTGTAATTCATTATTTTCATTATTTCTGGCTTGTAGGTTGCCCCATTTCAAATTGCTATGCATAGGCATTTTTTCTTCTTCAAGGTTTACAGAATCAACTGCTGCACTGTCTTCTTTTTCAGTATCACAATACCAATTTATAAAAGTGTGAATTTTCTCGAAAAAGTTTAATTTAGTCGTACAATTGTATCGCAAGAATGGCTAATAAATGCATTAAATATATTTCTACACTTGTCATAATTATGTAAAACAAGACTGATGAATTTTTCATTTCTTTTCTATATCGAACAATAATTTTCAACATATACTTTCAATATCTTTATATAGCAGCTTTTCAGTTAACTTTTATTCGACAACATTTTTAGACAACATTGATTGTTCTCCAAGAAATATAAGTATTATTGTTTTCTTTTTCAATAGATTAGTATTATATAGCTGTAAAATTTAGGCATAATCTAGTAATAAATTTCAATTAAAACCAAAGTGGCTGTGGCGATTAGAATATTTCCAGCAAGATAATAGTCATGGCTTCGTAACATTTCACTTTCTTTACATTATTTAAAACTCCGGAATATCGATCGATGCCACTTTTCTGGTTGTTCTTGTTTTTTCATCATCAAGTAATGACAATTGACGCTGTACACAATTGATACCAGATTTCAGACGACGAAGATGACACACACCCCAACATCGATACTCCGTCGCTATTCAGATGGCGACATCAAGCACGCTTGGAGCGGATGGAGGAGCAGGAGAGGGAGCGAAAGGAGTTTGAAAGGAAGAAACAGGAGTAAATAATCTACGAGCTTGGTTAAAGATTTTATTTGTCAGCGGTATTAACTAACAGGTGAAATCGGAATTTCAGGACCGAAATAAAGCTAAAGGAGAGAAAGGACGAGCTGGAAGCTCTTGAGGAGAAACAAAAGAGAATACCATGCAGCAGCGACGAAATGGCCAGTCTCAAGAAGGCGGTTCAACAGTTGGAATTGGAGCAACAAAAAATTAAGGATAAAGAAATGGAGCTGAAGAAGAAGGAGAAATTAACGCCGTGGAACGTCGACACGATCGCCCAGCCGGGTTTTACGAAAACGGTGATAAACACGAAACCCGCTAGGAGAGACGATGATTCTCAATTGCCGGACGAAGTGAGAGAGAGGAAGATGAAAGAGTTTGTCAAGGAGAATGAGAAGAAATTGAAGAAATTTGGCATGTTGCGGCGATACGACGACAGCAAGAAGTTTTTGCAGGAAAATCCGCATCTCGTTTGTGAAAATACCGCAAATTATTTAGTCATTTGGTGCATCAATCTCGAGATGGACGAGGTGAGCGTATTTTTATCGAGCCCATATTTCAAATTAGTCATCACATTTTCAATATTATTTTAACGAGGGATCATCGTCGTCGTCGTCGTTAGTTTTAGATAAACTCTCAAATATTCTTCTATACACAAGATAAACTTGCTAATTTTCCTCTATAAAAACCATATGAATTCTTACCCTTTCCGTTGTATCGATCTCTCTGTTTTAATCGAAGAGAGAAAAAAAAATTCATTCCAAGATGAAACAGTGTCTGATATTAATTTGACTACCGAATGCATGTAAAACACTGTGATTTTTCTTTGCAGAAACACGAATTGATGGAACACGTAGCGCATCAGTGCATTTGCATGCAATATATGTTAGAATTGTCGAAACAATTGGACGTTGATCCAAGAGCTTGCGTGGGTTCTTTCTTCAGTCGCATTCAAGTAGCAGATGTCGAATACAAAAAGTCTTTTGACGACGAGCTCAGCGCTATTAAAGATCGAATACGTAAGAGAGCAGCGGAAAAAATTGCAGAAGCGATGAAGGAAGTGGAGGAAGAGGAGAAAGAGGCTCGTCTCGGTCCTGGCGGTCTTGATCCTGTTCAAGTTTTTGAGAGCCTTCCTGAGGTAAGAAAACAACAACAACAACAACAACAACAACAACAACAAAATACCACTATCTCATGTGTCATTGAATATTATTGATACATTTATGTTTAATATTTGCCGTAGAAATTAACCGTTTTACCTAGAAATTAAGATTAAAAATATGTTGTGCATTTTCTAATGTCCCATCGCAGGCACTCCAAAAATGTTTCGAATCGCAAGACATTCCGTTGCTGCAACAGACGATAGCCGCTATGCCAGAGGACGAAGCAAAATACCACATGAAACGATGTATCGACAGCGGTTTGTGGGTCCCGGATGCCAGATCCAAGGAGAAAGAGGATGGCAAAGATGGCGAAACATCGAGTGAAAAGAAAAATGTTGAATCTCCGGATCCTCAATAATTCAATCGTAATTACTATGAGTGTTCCCAATGAAATTCTGTCCAATTTTTCGTAGCCGTTTATTTTGTTTCCCACATGTGATGATGATGATGATGATGATGATGATGATGATGATGATGATCATGATGATGATAATTCGACATTGATTTTTTGAAAATAAATACAAGATCTATTTGAAAATCTAATTTTTTTTACTGGCCTTATAATAATTCGAGTATTTTCGCTTTCAGCGCATTTTTTCAGATACCTAAGTCTCCCGTTGTACTAATAAATAATTCTATGTGTACTTGTTAGATACGTCTTGCAAACGCAAATTTCTATTCATTTCGTCACGATCAAGGAATTTACACCACAAATCTGTAACTCTACTTATTAGCTTTTTCCAAAGTCGTTTCCGTTTTCTTCTCCTCATTGGCTTTCGTAATTTCACAACAGTATGAACAGCATCGCAAAGACTTTGTGCGGTGATTGGAAACGAGAAAGAAAAAGTGGCTGATTGTTTTTCTATGATTTTATGAATTTTTAATTGACAAACCTAAGAAAAACCAGAAAATTCATCCAAATCAAACAAGATATACCGATCCTGACTGCTTTCTTTCGATTGTTGTATATTATTGCAAGTTGGAAAGGGAAAGAGAAATACGAAACGCGATCCTTGATTTGTAATGATCTTATGCATTCAGATTAGGTCGATCAAAGCTTTTTTTTTTATTTTTTTAATACACTTTAATTTGTCCAAGTTTTCCTTTCATTTCGGTTTCTTTTTGTTTAAAGGTGACTGAATGACTTTGCAGATGTTTGTGAAATTTTCTATCAAGCACGGATGAATATACTTTCGTTTGTGTAAACACACCTGGCACCTCGGCTGAAATTTAGCAAAAACTATATTGTGATAACGTTAATGTAAAAATAATCCCGTAAATCTGCATTTTTTTTCGTTTCTTGGCCACAATCAATATCAAACGTCCTTAAATTTCCAGAATTTCAAAGTTCCATACCATCTGAAATTTTGGATAAATTTTTGCGAAAAATCCTAATCCCTTTTGAATTTTTTCTACATGCAAATTCAACCTATACATTTCAGATATATTTTAAACACTGTGCCAGAAAAAAACTGGATATACATTTTATTCCACGACATTGCAGGAAAGGCAAAACAAAAACATAATGAACAATTTTGAAATCAAATTTCGCGCGCAATCATTCGATACTCTCGATACATTTGAAAAGCTGAGCGTCGAGCATGCGCGACCGGAAGCCACACAACAGTCGTATATCGAACGATTAGGATTCTCCTCCTTTTCCGGTGTTGATGTGCCAAGGCTCTTTGGGTAATATTTTACGTCTCACATTCCGTTAGCTTTACGCAAAGATCCCAATTTGAAAAACCCACCTATTCGCACACATTCAAAGCAGCGCCAATACCGCGCCTACTGACACGCATTTATCCATTAATTCCTGCAGTCTGCTGTTAAAATAAATTCATAGAATTTCATCGCCTCTTTGATAAACCCCATCAAAGAACGCTCCAAACAGCTTTTTTTATTAAAACATATAATCATCATCCGTCGCGCTTAACCATTTTCACTGCAGACGGCGCCTTCCAACTTCTCGCACTTTAGCCTTATTTCACAAACAAAAAAATTCCTCACAATGCTCGCAGTGATTTGTACGTTAGTGAAATTTTAACTGTGCAACAGTGTGAATAAACGGATATATATCGTGTCCCTATTTTCTCCTGTGGCTATAAGTTTTTTTCTTTTTCTTTTTGTGCTTTTGTTTTTATAACACGCAATTACGTCACCGATTCTGCTTCTCTGCGCGCAAATCCCGTAACAAAATGTGCATGACGAATCATTGTGACCCTGAATATAATTTTCGCATCGAAAACCGCATCAAGGCTCTTAAGCAAGGTATTGAAAAAAAAAAAAAAAAAAAAAAAAAAAATCTTTGTATCAGTATTTTTGAAAGTGATGAAACATTAGTCTTGTGGAAATTTAAAGAAACAAACAAAAAAATCATATTCCATTAATTTCTCTGTAAGTTGCTGAAAATAATCATTAACGGTGTATTGTATGTTAGTTTTTGGACCAATCGCATAAGACGAACACGATGGCTTATGGGTAAAATAGCTTAAGAAATCAAAATGGCAGTCTTAATTCTCAATTATATTGGCAAACGTGAATTTTTCTATTGATAAAAAACGTCGCGGTTTTTTCTTTTTTTGTAATCCAGAAATTTGCGGGAATCAAAAAAGGTAAAATTTTCGTGAAAAAGCGCGGGAATATTTTTCATACTTATAATTCGAATAACGTATTTAAAAAATTGATGAATTGTAAAAGATTCAATCTTTTTCTGTATATAGTGCGGCGGAGGTCTGGTTATAATCGTTTAGGCGCTACCGCGGCGGCGGTAGCAGAGGGTACCAAGGGGGGAAAGTTGCGCGCGCGCGTTGCATTATGGGTAAAACGGGTGAGGAAGACGAGAGAGGAGTGAGACTAAAGAACCAAGACTTCGGGTTCACAAAATGGCGGCCAAGCTCGGGCCAGCGACCATATAGTACGTGAAAATTCGATATTTTTCTACGATGTTGAGATATTCAACAACGAGCATCATTTAAAATCGCGTTCGTGTGCTCGCGTTACCGAAATATCATTCTATTACGTTTGAATAGTGCTCTCGTGGGTTTGATATTCGAAGATAGGTGAGACGCGTAGAGCAGGCAAACGATGCAGGTGAGTGATTCGGGATTTCGAAAATTATTTAATTCCACGATAATCAAACGTTCAATCACCACGATATTTCTTTTTATTCAAACGTACGATAATTCCGCGTCGATTATGTATTTTTTTCCAAAATAATCTCAACGCGTTTGTTGTTTGGAATAAGAAAAATTCACGTTGCCACATGCGTTTACCTATTTCCAGGCCATTAAAATAATCCTAAAATTAATATTATTGTTGCTAAATTGTTTGGCTGTGTTTTAGCCGTTTGGGCGGGGTCTCACCTTCATTCTCATACCAAAAACTTGGCTATCTTGGCACAACATTTTTCACAATTTCACTCAATTTTCACTCTTCTAATAACCTACAAGTTTGTTTACATCACTTTTGTCTTTACTTTTTTCACTGAAAAATCATTTGTTCCAATCTGATTGACGTTGCAAATTATTCTTCAATATTTTCTTCATCAAGCACACCAACTTATTTGCAAATTTGTGATAGACCCATTTTTGTAAATTGACCTCAAACTTTCATCCGTACTGTCTCACAGTCTTGCTGTCGCAATTATTTTCACCTATGATCTCATATATTGTGTGACAATTCAATAGAGTTTCACTTCTAATTCAACTTTTTCTTTTTTTTTTTTTATACCTCCATCGTCACCTCTTTCAATGTTTTCTCATATTTTTCTCAGTGATAAAAATCATCGACACTGGCTTATCATTGTCAGAATAAAAGTGCTTGCTTCAGCAGAACATTTACGACAATGAATAATGAAAATGAACACGGGAGAACTCAAATGTTTGTCAAATAAAAAATGGTCTACAGGTTTATTATTAACTGTGCATATAGAGTTTTCTATCCATATATGTGTGTGTGTGTGTGTGTGTGTGCGTTTGTGTATATAATTGTCGTCTTGCTTCTACACTTTTGATACATCAGCGGGAGCGCGATTGTCCTGTAGAATCACACAGTTGACTTGGAAAAAGTATTAACAGAGCACAGAGTAACGACAGCCGTTTACATAACTCTTATCATCTTGACGATGACGTAGAGTCATGTAAAAGCATTGCTTTTTGGCATTCGGAACAATTATTATGCCTCGAATGACTTTTTTCTTGTTGTCGCATAAGCCATTTTTATCTGAGAAAAATTAATAATTCTCTGTAATTAAAGAAAGAAAAAAAAAAAACATTTTGATTCTGGGTAAAGAAACAGTTTTCTCGTAGGTTTCTTTTTTATATCATGAAAATTGCTAGTCCATGTAACAAATATTTTCTATGTTTGGAAAAAAAAAAATCCTCTATTCCATAGAATATTGATCTTGTAAAAATAAAGAACCTTTAGCGATGCAAAACAAATTGATTTGCCGGCAAAAAGTATTTTTTTTTTGACAATGTCTATGCGATGAAAAAGCCTTGGACAATGAAAAAACTTTTTTTTTATCTATAGAAATTTCGTTTTTATGTAAATATTTTTGATCTTGTAAAAATGAATAGCTTTCACAGAAACGTTTTTTTGTCACACAAATGTTTCAACATTGTGGTAAAAAAAGAATGAAAAAAGAAATGATAACACAATTATGTTCTATAAAAAAAAGTGAGGGGGGTTTTTTTTTCTCTCTACTGCGAAATCACTTTGATAAATCTCCTGAATTTCACAATTACACATCTTAGAGATATTCACGAGGACTGACACGCATATGTTGCCATAAGAAAAAAAAATGTAACGGTAATTGCAATTAATCAGAATGCTTTGGAAGGGTGAGGCGAAACTTGAAACGATATATTTAATACGTTAATAAATCTTAATCGTACGATTTCAGTGACTATGAATGTACATTTAAAGAAAAAAAATTGAATAAACATGTCAAGTACCATCGGTGTATAATTTAATGAAATTACCTTTACCTGTTGTGACTTCGATTATTTAGTGGTAATAGAATTATCTATCACTGGACTATGCACGGAAATTTTATGGATTTTATTTCTAAGAGTCAGAGAAATTATGAATCGAGCATTTATCAATGCAATTGATTATTCGACGAATTGGTAAATTAATTAATCGGCCATTGAAATTATTTACTTTATTTCAATCATTCAACTTGATAGGAACTGCGATTTTTCTTTACATATTCAGCTGCATACATTTTAGAGTTCACTAAAATGGTGGATCTGTGGTCGACAAAATGGCGGTCGCAGTAGAATAAAAATGGAAATCCTCAAACGCAAGAATGAATTTATATTCAGTCCTTGATCGTAGCTGTGTAGTATAAATGTTATTCTGGCAAAAGAAAAAAAAAAAAGCGTGAAACTTATTCCAAACAACAACATTGGCGAGCGCTTAATTCGTTCTTCCTCGATATTAGATTTACATATTGTATTACAGAAGACAGAATCCGAGTCCGGAAAGGAATCTGGCTCTGATTCCGAAAACGAGAGCAAGAGCGACAGCAGCTCTTCGGCAAGTAATTCAGGTTCCGGCTCTGGAAGCGATAGGTAGGTGGTCAATAATATCTCTTAATCTTGATATCTCTTGAAATCAGAAGGATACAAGAATTTCAATCAACTACCATTTCTTTTTTTTCTGTGATTATTGCAATGCAATGCAGTAACTCGTGTTGCCTTTCTGATTCTTACGAGATATATATACAGTTTCTTATGCTTTATTTTTCGTACCTCTAAGGCTTTCAATAACAGCACTAATTTTGTCTCACGTTTTTTCTTGATTTCTTTTTCTTTTCTTTTCCTGAACTAACATTTTGAGTTGGCTTTATTTCCTGGAGGTATACGTACCTTTTTGTTATTATTCAATAAAAACGGAGGAAAAGAATTTCGCGTTCTAACGAGAGAAGTATTCATCTTACATTTTCATAGTATTATTGCAAAAACTAAAAATATATTAGCAATGAATTTCGTTGTATACACAGTATTTGGTATCATTAAAAAGAGAACAATATTTTGCGTTCACCGATTTCAGATTTAAAAACAACGTATTTTTTTTAAAGATAATACATTTTTAATAAAATTCCATGTTATTAATTGTTATTAACGGTGCCGGGATAACTTGCAAAAAAAAACTGATCTTAATTGTTTTAAACTGTAGGAGCTCAATTTTTTTGTAAAATAAGATTTTTTTTTTTTTATACTAAAAATTATAGTAATATAAATATCATTCCAACAATTTATTATATTCAGATGCAAGGATTTTTTTTTATATAATCAAAACTATAAATCGCATGGGACTTTTTCCCGTCCAACGACAAAATCCTGATCCTTTCGAGTTTTTTCCTTTGATTGAAAATTTAAAGAATATGAGATTGTGAAAAAATAAGAAAAATCATTTACCGAAATCATCTGAAATCTTAAAAATTTTATATCAAATTGATGATTTTTTAAATTTGTTAAAACTTTTTTTATTTATATGATGAACAGATCCCCAGGCAAATGATGTATTTTCAAAATGTACTTAAAACAATTGTTTTCATTGATAATACAAAATAATAGAAAAGAACTAGGAAAAATAATTGTTTTTTCGCTGTTATTTTTAAGTAAATGTACGACGGTAAAATTCTATTTCATTTCGCGCTCGTCTTGTATAAGCAAGCTGTAAAAAAATAGCATATTTAGACGTAGAAGAATCTGTTGCTGTACTGTGGAACCTTGAAATATATTCAGGGCAACAAAAAAAAAAAAAGAAAAAAAAAAAAAAAAGTTCTGTCAGCGGCGGAATATTCTCAAGAATATCTTGAAGAAAAAAAAAAATTCTCGTGTCAGAGACAAAGGAATGTATTTCAAGGTACCGCGGAAATAAACTGAAAACGTTTAAATGAAACATCGAAATTGCTCGGCTGCCGGTGACGCAGTGACTCTAGCTCGTCGAGTGCCTCTGGTTCGGCAACAGGTTCCGATTCGGAAAAATCCGAGAAATCCGATGCACCTGCACAAAGCGATAGCTTTCAGAGCAAAAGCTCGAATCACAGCACAGAACCAAAGCGTAGAAATAAAAGCGACTCTAGCCGCGAATGGGACGAAAATCCCGACATATATGGAATCAGGAGGAGCGGCCGCTCGAGAAAGGAGCCCGAACGGTTAGCCGCTCCAAGCGAAATTCAATCTGACGGTCGGAAGAAATTTAAGAAAAAAAGGTAAGTACAAAAGTTTTTTTTTTTTTCTTTTTCTTAGAATTTTTCGGCTTTAAATTTTCTTTTCCTCTGCGTGAATTTACCTACTATATCGACGAACGCTGATTATAAGCTATCAAGATGTATTTTTGTTTAATAATCGTTAAATGACGATGGGGAACAAATTAATAAAATGATAATGTTAATAATCAGTACTTTAACAAGATCTTTCGTGTTTTTTTTTTCTTTTTCGTTTTGTCTTAACTTTGCAGCGCTTTGCGTTGAGCTTATCTTTTTGCAACAAGTACAAAGGTTTCGTATATACAATTATACTTGCATATTTTAGACGCAAAAATTATTGTATAGATATTAATGATCGTAAATGTTGCAACGTGCACTTGCGAAACACTTAAACTTAATGGTACATTTTATTTTTCAACGGATGTACTTCAAGAGCACTTTTCTTTTTTTTTTTTTTTTTTTTATTAATTTGCTTTGAGGGAAGGTTTTGGCGTTCGAAGAAATAGCGTCGAAAACACAATTCATTTAAAAGAAAACAAAAAAACATTGAAAAAAATGTTTTTTTTTTTCGGACGAGGAGAGTGTGAGATTAATAAACGACAAATGTTTATTATTATTTTTGTCCTTTGTGAAAAAGTTATTAAAAAATAAATGGAAGAAACCTTGTTTTTTTTTTTTTTTTTTTTTTTTTTTTTTTTTTTTCATTACTTCGTTTTTCGTTGTATTTGGTTTTCTAAACCTTTTTTCACAATTTGTACAAGAAGAACAATTTAAGATTTTTTATTCGTGTGAAATTACGATACGATAAATAGGATAAAAAATTCATACCCGAAAGCACAATTTGAATCGTGATAAATATCGTCATATAGAAATTGTATCAAACGCACAATGGTTTTAAAATCGTCGTTATATAAAGGAAACAAAATATCTACGGAATTCCCTAATTCGAGTGCATATTAGCGTCAACTGTCCAATGACGGAACAAAGTTTTTATTTAGCAAATATCTTTCATGTATTGATAAAAATGCAGATGTTGTATTTTTGCTGCTGTTCTTAGCGAATTAGATAAATAAACTTGAAAATTGGAGCTAAGTTAAACGCTGCTGGTGTCGCTGCGCGTAGAAAACTATATTAGCTATCTTTGACAATACGTCAATAGCGACGCGTTTAAAGTGCTACCGGATTTCTTGTGTATTCTGGTTGATCTAATAAAGAAAAAAAAGGCTAAAGTTTGACAGAATTTTAAGGAAAAAACAAACGATGACTTCAAGTCAGGTCAGTTGAAGAGTAATAGTTACCTGACCTAAAAGTTATTGAAAAAATAAATACAACAAACAGAAGCATCGAGTTCGATCTCTCCATTACTTATTATCTGGTTTTTAACTTTTTGTTTAAAAATTAAAAGCAGTAAAAATATATTTTAAGGGTATTTAATTAACATTAAATTGTCAGGCAAATCGAGGAGGAAGGTTTATTTGTCAAGTAATTAAGAGATGCCTATTTCTGTACGGATGATAGTCTATGGAAAATTTGGAACACAATGGAACGCTAATAACGTGATGTAAAATTGAGCAATTCTCATTGTGCGCAGTTCCCAAAATTCTTGGAATTCCGAGAGTTCAGATTCTGATTCCGATGACTTGGAGAGCAGGAGGCCAGCACCGCCGCCCGCAAGTAAATCCATTAATCGACGAGCTGCACAAAAAATCAAGGAGAATGCGCGTCCACGTAAGAAGCGTGTTTCCGAATCCTCGGAAAATTCGTCTTTTGATAGCGACGACAATAGGAGGTGAGTCAAAGATTTTTCTTCTCTTATCAAACAATAAATCTCGTATCGTTGCTCAGACTTTGGTGATCTGACTGATGGGGGAAAAAAATGACTAAATTTTAGACAAGCCACGAGACGAGCGGGCACGACGGTTAGTTACAAGGAACAGAGTGACGAGGGAACGGATAGCGAGGATTTGGTCGAGGTCGAAGAGGCCGCGGCTGAACCCACTGAACCTGACAATGCCGAGACCATCGAACGTATTATTGCACAAAGAAGAGGGAAAAAAGGAGGTTTGTAATTTCAAATTGAAATATCAACGCAGCTCTTTATATGCCGTATTTTTGCTGGTTCTAACTACGTTCAACTTAATAATCCTATACAATGGTTTAAATTTAACGCACTAATTAATAATGGTGTTAGAGCAGATTTTGTAATCTTGTTAAATATTTCAATTGATGAATGGATTATCGATTTTAATCAGTTGTCCCTCATTTTCTTTCCCGAATCTAGTTAATTTGCCAATTTACCACGCAGATTTTCTTCTCTTTTTCTCTTAAATATTCAAGAATTACAATCTTTTCTTCAACAATTAGTGAAGAAATTCCTTAAAAAACAAACTGGTGCATCTTTTAAACGATCAACACTATAAAACACGCATACGAACACATGGAGCAACTTTCGATAAATAACATCAGCCGTGATCAGTTAATTTTCTTTTTTTCTTTTTTTGCAAATCCATTTCTGATAATGTTTTTAGGTTAAGAACACAGGCTGTTGGTATAATAAATTTCTCTCCCTCTCTCTCTTTCCAATCAACTTTGTATGAACCATTGAAAAAACTTGGAAGCTATTGAACTAGTGTCAAGCTAGCTTAACCTTTGTCCGTTTATCGCTATGCATAATATACGATGATTTTTCATATACGGCGTCAAAGAAAATACACTTGAAGAATAATCTACAAATTCATCTTGCTTTTTTTCCACATATTCTTTTCGAATTAAGGGGGAGCTTCGACGATAACAAGCATGAAATTGAGATTTCCTTTTACATTTTCGGTAAAGCAAATCGTATGAAAAATCCTATGTGTCGGTGCTCTATTCTTATACAGATATTCCAAGATTTGAGTATATCAAATTTTAGGAGAAAAATTTATAGTCTCATCTAGAAGAACGAAAATATTCAAAAATGTCCAAGTAATAATAGATTATTGAACAATTAAATTGAAATAATAAGATTAAAAATAATGGACCATTTAAAAATTTAAAAAAAAAAAAAAAAAAAATACAGTGACGGGTAACGTTACGACGGTGTACGCTGTGGAGGAGAACGGCGACCCGAATCCAAAAGATTTACCCGAAGAAGAGAGCGAAGTTCAGTACCTAATAAAGTGGAAAGGCTGGTCTCATATACACAACACTTGGGAGTCTGAAGATTCGTTGAAGGCTCAAAAGGTAGGGAATAGTAGCGACATAACACACGATATAAGCAAACTCGATGAATCTAACAAAAATATTTCATTGAGTGTAACGCAATATTTATAGGTGAAAGGATTAAAGAAACTAGATAATTTTATTAAACGCGAAAGAGAGATAAAACAATGGAGAGACTACGCGGGTCCCGAGGATATAGATTACTTCGAGTGTCAAGCGGAACTGCAGCAGGAACTTCTGAAAAGTTACAACAATGTCGAGAGGATTATTGGTAAGAATTTCTACGAATGCTCCAACAGACATAATATTCCCGAGGTTTGAGAAATACGTTTGCGGTTTTTCTCTAGCGGAGTATAACAAACCGGACTCCGACCATCCCGATTATTACTGCAAGTGGGAGAGCTTACCCTACGCTGAATCGACGTGGGAGGATGGAGCACTGATTATCCGAAAGTGGCCGGAGAAAATAAAAGAATTTCGCGATAGGGAAGATTCGAAAAGAACGCCGAGCAAGCACTGCAAGGTACTCAGATCGAGGCCAAAGTTTCACCAAATTAAAAGCCAACCGGAATATATGGGCGCTGGCAAAGAACTCGTGCTCAGAGATTATCAGATGGATGGTCTTAATTGGATGGTTCACTCGTGGTGCAAAGAAAATAGGTAAATTCGATCCGTAAACATACATATCTAAAAAAAAATATTACTTATAAAAGTTTTGTTATTTTCGATCCAACGATAAATCCCTTGAAACCTTGGCCACTTTTCTCAACATTTCAGACAATTTTACGTACACTAACACGAATTTATTAAAATAAAAAGTGAGAAAATAACGGTTTCTCAATTTTTTTTTAAATTCCGATGTTTATTGAAATCGAAACGATTCGTTTTTTTTTTGTACCTTAGGATTGCTTCTTTAGGTCTACATGGTTTTAATAGCGAAGAAGAAAATGTTTGAGTTATCATAGCCCACTCCACTATCCAACAATAGATGTCTCAAAGTAAAAATATCGTTATTGAAACGAATGCCAATGTATACCGAACATGTGCCGTTTTTTTTTTTTTTTTAATTTAAATTTTTTTTTTTTTTTTAGGTTTTGTAGAATTTTTTTCATCTCAATTTTTCGTTGTTTGTCTAATTTCAGTGTTATTTTGGCCGACGAGATGGGATTAGGAAAAACAATTCAAACGATATGCTTCCTTTATTACTTATTTAACCATCACCAACTGTACGGACCATTCCTACTAGTAGTACCACTGTCTACGATGACTTCCTGGCAAAGAGAGATGACCCAGTGGGCGCCGGATTTGAATTTTGTCACGTATCTCGGCGATGTAAATTCCCGCAACGTTGTACGTAAAGCATGAGCTCGGTCCAAGACCACCGATCGATATGTCGTTGAATCGGCAATCGTTAACGTCTTTTCATTATTATTTTAAGATCCGCGAGTTCGAGTGGTGTTACCCCTCCAAGAGACTAAAGTTCAATGCCATTTTAACGACATACGAGATTGTGCTCAAGGACAAGGCGCTTTTGGGCGCTTTGAACTGGGCTGCGCTTCTCGTTGACGAAGCGCATCGTCTAAAAAATGATGATTCGCTACTGTACAAAGCACTCACTGAATTTCACACCGATCACAGGCTACTGATAACGGGCACTCCATTGCAGAATAGCTTGAAAGAGTTGTGGGCTCTGCTGCATTTTATCATGCCGCAAAAGTGAGTATTTTGTTTTCTCTCGATAGTTTTAAAGAATAATTCATTAAATCAGCTGGGAAATATAATTCTCCCTCTTGCATAATCTAGATTCAACACTTGGGAAGAGTTTGAAAAAGAGCACGACAATGCAGCGCAAAAAGGTTACTCGAAACTGCATAAACAGCTCGAGCCCTTTATTCTGCGACGAGTGAAGAAAGACGTGGAAAAATCATTGCCCGCTAAAGTCGAGCAGATATTGCGAGTCGAAATGACATCGTTGCAGAAGCAGTACTACAAGTGGATATTAACTAAGAATTATAACGCTCTTCGTAAAGGTGTCAAAGGCTCGACAATGACGTTTATTAATATTATGATCGAGCTTAAAAAATGCTGCAATCATGCTTTTCTCACGAAACCTATGGAAGGCGATAGAAAAGAATCGAACGAGGATTATCTCCAGCAAATTATACGAGGCTCGGGAAAACTCGTGCTTCTCGACAAGCTTTTAGTACGTTTACGCGAGACTGGACACAGAGTTTTGATCTTCAGTCAAATGGTCAGAATGTTGGATATCCTTGGCGAGTACCTGCAGAAACGGCATTTCCCCTTTCAAAGACTCGACGGTAGCATTAAGGGCGAACTAAGGAAACAGGCGTTGGATCATTTCAACGCTGAAAATTCAACCGATTTTTGTTTTCTTCTCTCAACACGAGCCGGCGGTCTCGGCATAAATCTTGCCACTGCCGACACTGTTATTATATTTGACTCCGATTGGAATCCACAAAATGACTTGCAAGCTCAGGCCCGTGCTCATCGTATCGGACAAAAGAATCAAGTACGTCTCGACGATTATATCAAATTCGTAGACTTTCCTCTCAGCCAACATTATAATAATCCTATTATCTTCAAGGAACCTCCGTTTCTCCACTTATTCCATAAATAATATCATCTTTCACATAAAATTTCAATTCTTAACTTCAAAACTAGCTAAAGACAGTACAGTGTGGGGGTAAAAAAATAACTGCGCATTTTTTTTTTTTTTTTTCTTTTTTTTTTCTTGTAGGTCAATATTTATCGCCTTGTCACGAAGAATTCTGTGGAGGAGGAGATAGTCGAGCGAGCCAAACAGAAGATGGTGCTCGATCATCTGGTTATCCAAAGAATGGACACTACAGGCCGTACCGTTCTTGACAAGAAAAGTCCCGGCACTAACAACAACCCCTTCAACAAAGAGGACCTCAATGCTATTTTGAAATTTGGCGCGGAGGAGTTGTTCAAAGACGAGGAAGATGGGGATGAAGAGCCAACGGTGGGAATTTCGTTATTCTTTAGTTATTTCATAACACTTTATTACAGTATTGCCTTTTTTGAAATTTGTTTTTTTTTTTATTTTTTTATTTTTTTATTTTTGTAATTCGGGAATCCCTTAAGAAAGAATCTGAAAGGAAGAAATTCATTGGTAACGTCGTTCGGTTTGTTTGTTTACAATTGAGTATAATTTTGTGCAAAAATTTAAGCTTACATGATTCCAGATAAACATTTATTGTGTCCAGATAAACATTTATTGTATCATTCATTGACTTAATAGTTATAGTTTTGCAACATTTATCACCGGCTTTTATAAACAGATGTTATTTTTGTTTAAATAACTGCAACGATTCTTTTGTTTAATTGTTATTATGAAATGAGTTATACGACAAGTGCTAATTTTATATACCTAATGGATGCTTACGGCTGTAATCCGGTGTAATCATTACTTTAAGACTACTTTTATTGTCAGTGTTTGGTAATTGAGTATAATTATTATCTCCAAATTGATTATTACAATCATTCTTTATATTCAAGTGGTTGCCAATATTGCTTAAAATGTGTTACTATTGTTACTTAGAAATTGTTATTATTCTCAATAGTGTGATATCGATGAAATTCTGAGACGCGCTGAGACGAGAGACGAAGCACCGGCTACCGTTGGAGACGAATTGCTCTCGGCATTCAAAGTTGCAAGTTTCGCAGCATTTGAGGAGGAGTCCGAGCCTGTTATTCAGCCAGCAGAAAATGACGACGAAAGTAAAGACTGGGTAACAACAATAAAATCTTTTTCATTCGATTTTAATCCTATTTTCAACTCTTGAGATAAATTCACAATTTTTTTTTTATTCCTTCTTTTATTAGGCGGAAATAATACCAGAAAACTTTAGGAAAAAAGTCGAGGAACATGAAAAATCAAAGGAAATGGAGGATCTGTATCTACCACCTAGGAGTAGAAAGACTCTCCAGCAGCTCAATCAGCCGGGCGATGCACGAGATGGTACGCAAAGTTGCTTCCTTTCTTTTCGCTTAGAAAACATGTTCAATTTTTACTTTTATTACCGCTGCATCTTCCTACTTTTGCAGAACGTGGCAGAAAGCGAAGAAAGATGCAATCGGACGAGAGCGACGATGCCGAGGAAAGTGGCAGTGAAGGCGACGGTTCGGACGACGAAAGACCGAAGAAACGAGGCAGGCCTCGCGTTCTGCCGCGTGAGGTTGTGAAAAGTTTCACTGACGTCGAGGTAATTACTGCAATTAGAATTTTTTTTCTTTCTTATCTGTTACGATTTTTGTAATTAAAAAAAAAAAATACTTTTTCTCAGATCCGTCGATTTGTGCGAAGTTACAAAAAATTCACAGCACCAGCGAAGAGGCTCGACGATATCGCAGCGGACGCCGAACTCCAGGAAAAACCAATGGCGGAATTGCGATATCTCGCTGAACAATTGCGCACGAGATGCGATACTTGCATCGCGGAATTCGAGAGCATGGCGAAGGAGAATAAAGCCGGCATTGAGGAGGAGAAACCCGTGAAGGAGGGTAAAGGGCGAAAGAGAGGAAAAGGCCCGACTTTCAAAGTTGGCGGCGTAATGGTTAACGCCAAGTCACTTTCCGCGGCGATGAAGGAACTCGACCCACTTGATCAGGCGCTTCCTCCCGATCCAGAACAACGCGCAAATTGGCACATTGATACCAAGTAACTTTACGCTCCTTTAATAGACAAATTTTCATTTTTAATGTAGATTGAAAATCTCAAATTTAAAAAGGAGATTTCCTCATTTTTGTTTTCCTTCCTCATAAAATCAAGATTTTTATGTCGGGACACTTAAATTTGATTGACACTTCCGGAAAAGTGGTATACAAATGCCTGCGCAATTCAAATGTATCGAAAAAAAAAAAAATCGTTTCTCAATTGAGTATAATTTTGTGCCGAAATTCAAGCCTCCATTATATTTCCATAGTTTTAGAACGACTAGTAGATAAAAACAGAAAATTGTATGAAAGGTGAATAATAACAACAACAAAGAAATTTGATATATTTTACACTGCATCGTTTTGCTTCGTTGCAAAAGTTGATTTTTTAAATTCTAACTAGATTTGTTAAAAATAATTATCGTAAAATTCTATCAGTCGTTAAGATGTTGTACGGTTTTGAAATGCTAAAAAAAAATGTCTGTGAACATGCAATACGTTTTTAATCGTATAGAAAATTCGAGTGTATTGGCTAATTTTTGTTTTTATCACGTAGATTGAAAGCAGCAAATTTCGACTGCGAATGGACCTCCGAGGATGATTCAAGATTGCTCAGAGGAATCTACACTCATGGCATGGGCTCCTGGGAGGCAATTAAAATGGACGCTAGTCTGAAACTCGGCGATAAAATACTACCGAATGACAGTAAACCGCAAATGAAGCAGTTAAACGCGCGGGCTGAATATCTGCTGAAGGTTCTGAAGAAGCAGATTGATGCCAAGCTAGGAGTTGTGAGTTTTTAAAAATAAATATAAAACCAATTGCTTTATCAAACTGACTTTTCGACAGCCCATACAATTTCTTTATTTTATTGTTACAGACACGTGTTAGAAAGCCTAGAAAACCAAAAGAACTAAAAACGGCTATAACTAAAGAGATTATCGAAGACGACAGTTCCGGGGATGAGAACAAGAAACCGAAGCTCAAAGTCGAGAAGGTATATTCTGCTTACAGAATATATATAGTTTTTTTAAAGTAAATTATTGGAAAAGCAGGTATTGATAAATGCTTCTTTCAAGATTTTTATTTAATTTATACAAATTGGTAAATTTTGATAGTTCTAACCGAAAATACAGGTCAAGTGTAGACATTTTTTTTAGTCTACACTGCGGTTGTTTCTCCGTCGTATCGTGTGCATTTCTATAAACAGAAAAATTGAAATTAAATTTTTTAAAATATTTTCTTAAACTTTTTTTTCCTTTTAGTAAATTTGCACAATTGTGAGTTCGCAAGAGCAAAAAATGTATGGTAACATATAATTATTTCCGTATTATTGACTTCGGAGCATCTTCTGATAAGTTTCCTTATTTTCTAATGTTTAATAAATACGCAACCAAAGCATTTATCAGCGAGAATGTTTTTTTTTTTTCTTTTTTTTTCCACAGTTTTAAATCTCCTTAGTTCGTTTAATAGAGTTACGCAATTATTCACCGTTACTGACTTGAGAGATATTGTTGTTTCAGCAACCGTTGAAGAAGGAGGACGAAATAGCGGTAAAGAAAGAAGTGAAAGAGGAGAGCGACGGAGCGACTGACGATAAGAAGAAAGAGAAAAAGGTGAAGAGGGAGAAGAAGGAAGGCAAGAAAAATAAGAAAAGTAAACAGCCGGTTGGGCCAATGCACTTTACGGCCAACAGCGAACCAAGAGCTCTCAACGTACTCGGAGATTTGGATCCTTCGATATTCAACGAGGTGCCTACTCAAGAAATTACCGAAAATTCTCGGCCAGAAGACGAATAACTTTTAAAAAATTTTTAACATTTTTCAGTGCAAAGAAAAAATGAGGCCCGTAAAAAAGGCTCTGAAAGCCCTGGACAGGCCCGATCAAACTTTGAGCGAGGCCGACCAAGTGGCTCACACTCGTCAGTGCCTTGTTCAAATTGGTAATCAAATAAATACCTGTCTCTCGGTATACAGGGATCCCGAACAGATAAAAGAGTGGCGTAGCAATCTGTGGTATTTCGTCTCCAAGTTTACCGAGTTTGATGCGAAAAAACTCTATAAACTTTACAAGCACGCAACGCGAAAAGGCGGTGATGACGCTGCGAGTGTATCTTCGAGTCCGGAGAAGAAGGAGGAATCGAGTTATTCCAAGGTAAATATTGTTTGCCGACTCGTATATAATTATATAATGAGGTGTAAGGGTCTCAATTTTTGTCGGGTAAAACCAACTCTAACGGGTCGCCAACCCGTGAGAGTTGGCCATTGCAAATGATGTTTAAAAAAAAGTCGGAAAAAATTCATCTACACGCCTTTGGATTCTATAAATACGATATTTTGAACCGAAAAAACACAAAGAATTCTCAAGCACTGTCGATTTTTTAGATTTGGTAAAAAATATGATAAGAAAAATTTGTTTTTCATATCATCGATAAATTGAAAGAAAATACATTTTAACCAATATAATATATAAAAGAGTTTAAATGCATTTAAAAATTCATCAAAACCGTATACTTGTTTCAATTTTTATAACACGTTTGGTTCTCTTGCATGTCTTTTTAGTAACAAGGAACAACCGTCTCTATGAGCAATTCAATTTTTAAATAATGCTTTTTTTTTTCATAATCCCAAATATCAAACTTCATAGAATAGCTGCTGTTGAGAAAAAGAAAAAAAAATGCAATGTTTCTAATTGCGTTCAGTGACAGGTATCTTGTGAATTTCTAGTTTTAGCTATATTGAAAATATATTTTATATATTCCAACACGATTACCATCCTGATAATCAGCAGCTTTCTTATTATCAATGAAAATTCTCTTTTATCTGATGATTAAGAAACACGTGGAAAAGTCGCACGACAAGCATGCGGACAAGCACAGCGGAGAAACAAGCAATAAAGAGGCCAGATCGGTGAAACGTAGGGTAGAGGAAATCGAGGAAAATTCGAACAACAGCACACCGAGTAAAAAACATTTTCCAGCGTCGACTGCAGCAGCAGCATCGGCGGCGGCGGCGGCGGCAACTGCTGCTGCTGCTGCTGCTGCTGCAGCAGCTGCTAACAGTAGTAGCAGCAGTAGCAGTATACCTGGTGTAACGATTGGTGGTATAACAATAACACCTGTAGCTTCGACCCCGAACTCTACATCGAGTCTCAGCAATAGCACCGATACGCCCAGGCACAAAGAGCCCAAAGATCCGAAGCACAAGGAGGCCAAGAGGGATCGGGATAGGGACAGAGATAGAGAGAGGGAAAGAAATCACGGTGACAGGGGCATCGATAGACTCAGTGGAACCAAGGACGAGAGAATTCGAAGAGACAGCGGTGGATACGCTGTTGGAGCTCACTACAGTGGTGGTAGTCGTGAAGAAGATCACTGGATGCAGCAGAGAGACATCAGGGATCCTCGAGATAGCAGGTATCGCTGCTCAGAGACATTTAATTAGATACATATATAGGGCAATCTATACCAATTCTACCTGGGTCGGATTTTCGACCTCTCAGATTTGGCCCACGATTTTTTATATTATTATTCCAACTCTAAAAAGCACTCAGACTTCTTTTTACATTCTTTTTCCGAAAGATCTGACTAAGCTAAGATCTTTCAAAACTAACATATCGTTAGGCAGAATTGAAAAATTTGAAAAAATCCCGTCCCAAATATCAACATCTTTAAACCTCGACCGAGAGTAGTAGGCCGGCGCTCGCGTTTTTTCTTTTTTAAGCGTTGTAAAAAAAAAAGAGTTGAAGGATTTTGAAGTATTTTCGGAAACGTATCCTTGAGCAGTTACGACTGTGATGGTAATATTTTCGGCTTTCACAACTAAACAATATTTAGTACAATTTTCTCTGATTTACGACAGGTTCGCCGAGCACAAACGGGAGAGATTCGAGTCTTACGGCAGGATGTCCGGTGGTGGTGGTTATCACCGAGATAGGGAACGAGACAGAGATCGCGATCGGGATCGAGGGATGCATATAAACGAGAAGCGAAAGTAAGTGATTCTGACAATTAGAATATTAAAACATACAAAAGCGTGTTCTTTTTAATTGAAAAATTATTTAATTAATAATTACCGTAAAAAATGGTCTTCGGATCATGTGAAAAATAAGTAAAAATTAACATTAAATTATTAGGTTTTACAGTAGTATACAGTCGGAGTTGTAAAGAATTACAGAGGAAATGCAAAAATCCGGAGAAGCGGTTAAGGAAAGAAAGATTAATAGTTATATTGTCGTTCAGTGAGTACTATAGATACCCAAGTGGACCGCCCAGCGGTTACGGCGGCTACGGCGGCCCAGGAAATTACAACAGCGGCGGTAACGCCGGTGGTTATCCCCCGGGAGATATGCCAACCGGACATTTCCGTGGACGAGGTGGTTACCAAAACGAGGGTTATCCAAACGACTGGCGACCGAATAAAGATTACAGAAGGGAGTACGACAGAAGGCCTCCACCGCCGAACGCCAATTCCTAGTGCTCTTTTCTCACGACCGTCCTCGAGTGTGTCATTGATCGTCTGTAAAACGTGTAAAACCATTCATCATCTTTTCGCTTCGTGCTCTCGATCCTCTTCCTACCCACGACTAAACGTCAGAAGTCTATAGCGCCGCGCCAATCACACCTTTGTAATCGTCAAAAACAGCAGCACCAGCGAAAATGAAAAGAAATTATAATCTGCGAATTTTTTACAACGATCACCGCCGATACGGCACTGTATATAAAGTGAATTTTTTCATGCTTGGCGCCCTCTCTGACCAACTCTTTATTTTTTTTATTTTTTTTTTTTTTTATTTTTTTTATTTTTTTTTTCCAATATTGATAACCTTGTGACGCAGTTTAATTACTCGTTTTTCGTGAAGGATTTAATAGGATTATTACATTGATTGGAAAAGAAAAATTTAATCGCTATAGAAAAAATTGGTAGATTTATGTACATTGAGCGAAATGAAACCACGAGGTGAACGCAATTTGTATAGATTAGCTCTTCCCGGGTATGTACCGGGAGCCTCGAAATCAAAGCAACATACGCGGCTCCCACTTGTCTCCGAACGAGGAGCATGCCACACGTATTAATTATTTCATTTATCTTCCTATTGGCTGCGATACACCTTCGAAATGATAATTCAATCGTGAAAATTCAGTTAAGCTAGCTACAGTTTTTCGAACTTGATCAATTTATCTAACATTAATTCAGTTATTTAGCCGAAGTTTAAGGGTATTTACGGATTATTAGTAATATGACAGCAAGAGTTCCTAGAGAAACATTAATAGCGATGTATTTGTAAAAACATTGACTGACGATACGAATCTTCACGGACATGTATTTTCGTTTACGTTTTTAAAAGTTTAATCCATAACTGTTTGCAGATTTTATTGGTCTCTATTGTACTTTATTGGCTTATATTGTACTTTTTTTTTTCCCCCTTTTTTTTTCATTTAGTGTCGCCCGTTGAACAATCAGCAGATTGTGTTGTCAAGGATGTTGAACAAATAATACATTTATTGCTATTAATAGAAAGTGTCATAGTGCATTAAAATTGATAAATCACAACGAAAACGTAGCGTCATGTCAACTTGCATTTACCAATTAATGTTTTCGCGAAAACCTTGCTATGCATATTTTTCTAGCTCAAGGACACATACTGCAATACAAATTACTCTGTATTATTATCATAAATTAATGCATCTAATTTGGCATAAAACATTGTACAAACTTAGCTCTCATTTGATTAAGTTGAAAAACAGTGGCTACCTTGAACTCCGAATTGAAACTGGATTCAGTGGTTAGTTTTGATTTGGGTATAAATGCCACGATATCGAATCAAAGCTTGGCGCAATTTTCAGCTGCGCTGATTATTTGATCAACGAACGCATTGTTTAGCATCGATTTGTTCACGTATGAATATCCTGTAATCAGTCGCTTGCCACTTAACAATAATTGAAAGCCTTCCTTTATATGATATAATCGAGAGAAAAAAAAACGAAAAAGAAAAAGAAAAACATCGCACGTAAAGTACTTGGTATTGTTAGTAACTATTGTGTAAAATCGACGTGTGCTCACTCATTATCGTGCAGTTGACATTGAAATATTCAGCGTAACGTTAACTCGCGAATCCTCAGATGAGATCGACCACTTTAGCTACTTTCAAGAACGCACTTTTTGTTTATTTATTCTGTAATTTATTTGATATCGAATATTTAATAAAAAAAAAAAATGACCTAGGGCGATTAAAAGACGCTTTATTTGTTGGCCGAGCTGCATTGAGACTTCTGTTCCTTATCACAAAATATAGCTACGAACGAACGGGCTTAAAGTTTTTTGAAAATTGAAAAAAAGATTGATCTGCCCAATTTCAAATGCATGTTTAGTATTAATGCTTTCTGTCGGTATTTGGAGGTAAGAAAATTAACGACTTTGCAAAACCTGAATGTAACGATTTTTTCTACTTATTTTTTAATCAACAGAATAGTACGAATTTAACATTAAACACCTTCGAAACGTTGGATATACGACTGTTCATGTTCAATCTTATTAGTTTTTATTTTCTCAGGAATTTACACATAAATCTAACAAAGATTGTGAAGAAAAAAAAAAAATTATGCACGAACGGTCCCTTATTCGATAATCTCAAGGTGTTTTATGCCACGTTTGCACTTTTTGTTGTTGTTGTTGATAAAAGAAATAGGTAACAAGTAGAAAAACGCGTTTAGATTTCACACAAACATTAAGCAATGTGCACATTGCACATAAAGAATTTCTCCGTTACATGCATTTAACATTTGATAAATGTCACACTTTTTTCAAACTTTAAATATTTTTACGGCAGCGCAAACAAACTTTTTATGTGAAGCAATCAAAATCTTAATCATCAGTTCAACAACAAAAAAGCAGACATTTTTTTGGACCTTCATTAATGACCTTAGCTGCATGTTGTAACTAAATATAGAGATTTTCAAACACATTAAGTTACATTAATTTTTTTCATAAAATCAAGTTAAAACATGCAGGTATAAAATTCACAGGCCACTTGTACTAAAGGATCTTCACTGATATCAGGAAAAATGGATTTTATTTATCATTTGTAAAATCGTATAAAGAAAGTCCTATGTGGCTTAACGATAATCATCTAAAACAGTTTGTTATATTTGAATGTGGGATTTTTTGTTACGTGTTTAAAACGTGTATATGATATATGATTGTTTTTTACCAACAAACTAAAGGAAAACAATTATTCGTCTGAAATCAGTGGAGCTTTCCTTAATACTTAATGACAAATAAAATGATGGATAAGTAGACATAAAGTGTGTGTGTGTGTGTGCTTAAAAGTAGCGAAAGGTGCCCATCACTGGACTCGTCAGACTTTCCCTCTCCGATAGTCTAATTTATGTGAAAAAAGAAAAAGAAAAAAAGAAAAAAAAAGAAAAAAGAAATTGGTACATCGATACTACTCTGTGAATTTCTGTCGATGTACACTACGTTTGATCGTGTAATTTTCACAGCGATAATACGCACGAAGAGTGTGACACTGGATTATAACGAATTTCTAGTTTTGAGGTCTCGCCCTTAACGAGACCTTTTGCTTTATCGTTGACACGACAAAATCAAGCCAGCATTCCTGCCGTGCCTGCATCTAAATTTTGTCATAATTGTCGTACCAATCATGTTGATTTTGGCACGACAAATCCTTACGAAAAAAAGGGATTAGTAAAATTCGAATAAACATGTATTTAAAATGCTTTCCGATTTGCATAAGAGTGAGTAATTTTCGAGATCGATAATAATAATCATATTTTCTCGAACAAAGAAATATGAGATAATTGTTGTTAAAAAAATGATTATTACCGCTCGATATTAAGAATTGTTCTTATAGTTATTCGAATCCAAATGTATGTTGAATACAACTTTGTTCGAATATCGATATTCCTGTAAAAAAAAAAAAAGATTTTTTTCTTGTCTTTTTTCTACGAAGCGATGTAATTCGTCTGATATCTCATGAAAATTTACGATGCGATTATGTGATTCAAGTTTTTTTAGCGTATGTCGACGACATAATTTCTGATATTGCGAATTCGATTCGCAGGCGTAAACTTTATTGATTATCTGTACAATTAAGGGCATTTTTCCTCTTTCTACGATCGTTTGTTTAGACTCTCGCGATACGAACGCATAGGTAGATGATAAAAAAAAGGTGAAGTAACGATGGAAAGAAACCGCGACTTTTATGACACTATTGATAGCAACTTTTCGCGTCAGCATGTCGATTGTATGAATTCCTTGAGTGGTTACATCGAAGGAAAAATATCGCTGGCTGTGGTTTCCTACAGCGAAACGGATAAAATTAACCATCCAATTGTATGAAAGGCGTTTTATTTTATCGATTGTCTTCGGTATACGAGACACGTTTATTCAATCGTAATCAATAACAGACAACAACAAGAAAAACAAGAAAAAACTTGCAATTTCAGTGTGCATTTGTGTAAATAATAGGATACGTTAGAGTAGGAAGATGACCCCGTTGAATGTCGCGTATTCCTTGCTGAGGGTGTGCAGTGACACGAGGTACATCGTCAGCCGTTAGAGAATCCGATGTAGTTTAGATTTTTATGGTTTGAGATAAAAACGAAAAAGAAAAAAAAACGTTGGACAATGACGATAACGTGGTGTTTATAATTTATTAAACTAGCTGAACATAAATCATGGATAATACACGGATTAAAGAAAAGTTACAAAAAAAGAAAGGATACGCTGTATATATATAAATAAGTGAATAAAGATAATGATCAATATCTCGTAGTGACAAATAATAGCGTCTACCACTTGATTTATTGTACTATTTCATTGAAATAACAAAGAAAAAGAAAAAAAAAAAGTGAAATATATATAACAACACAAGTGGCATCGTCATATATTAGAACAATATTGTATTTTATTATCCAATTTCGATGTAGATTACTCAATTTATTTCGGAAAATATATCGAAACAACAATATATATATATATATATGTATATATATATATTTATAGAGTGTTCTGTCGCACTGCCTGATCTATCCCAATGTCATTATCATAGCTCAACAAAGTTGATATCGTCCAAGATACGATAACGATCTTCTCTGTAGTGAAGCAAATCGTCGAGAAAACGCCTACTGCTCTCGTTGTGGAGTTTTGTTAATACCAGCGGGAGAGACGTTATTCCGGCTGTATTTGCAAGATCGTCGTAATAGACGCCCTGCTCCGGTCCCATCATGTGGAAGTGACGCTTTTCGAGACCCTTGGCCCTCTTTCTCTCGAGTTCTCTTGACTCTTCGGCGAGCATTTCTTCCTTGGGTGGCAATCTCTTTTCGCCCAGCCAAAATTTCAGTAAAAATCGCACCTAAGCAATGTTTAATTTTTCTAATCGTTATATCCGTTAAGTGTTAAGCATGAAATTTTAATGAAATTTCGATGAAGAGAAGAAATTCATCGAATGAATTATTGAAATAATTACCTGGAGATCGAACATACTAAAAGCGCAGACGTAAAACGGGAGGCCAACAAGTGCAATAGTAGGGCTTTCGATGGAGAGGAGATGCTTCCATAGTGGCGTTACCATGTTCGAGTTGACTGTTAAACCGCAACTTGCTGCGAGGAATGGAAAACTGTACTTGTAACCTGAAGGAAAATTTGATTTTTTAAATAAATTGCCAATTTACGCAATGAAATTCCTTGAAATATATCAATCGAAAGATCGTTTTTATTTGTTTGTTTTACCAGTGCAATAGAAGATGACGTCTACCGGTTCACTCGTGGAATCCGAAAAAATGACGTCTCGTTCGGTTAGTTCAACAATGTCCGGTTTCTTCGACATAAATCAAATCACTCGGCATTGAAATATTAGCAGATTTATATATGAATAATATCACGAGAATATAATGCCACATAGTAGCTAAATAATTATTCGAAAATACTATAGAAATATATTAGGAATATTTAGCATTTTGAAATCTATGTAAAAAATATTGTTGAAATTATTCGAGCGATCTTCTGATAATTACAATAAAATAAATATAAGAATATAAGAATTTTGATAAATGCGTTAAAGACTGGAAAGATATTTAAGGCCAAATAAAGGCTTAAAGAAATAATATTAAAGAATTGTCTAGCAATGGTAATGAAATATTTGTAATCCTATAGAAGAAAAAATAGAAAATGAGATTACTTGAAGAACATTGAACGGAAAGACCGTGTGTATGGGATCTCGATTATGATGACTGAGAATCACTCGAGCAGCTTTTTTCGATATCTCCAAAGCCAAATCCATTCCTGTTTGGACGAGGGGAAAAAGAAAAAAGAAGAAAGAAAGAGTTGGCGATCGAGGAAGTGGATAGTTTTTAAATATAATCGTGAGTAATTACATACCCGAAGGTCCTGCACCCAAGACAGCCACAGTTTTTCCAGAAAATACGTCGGGGACACGATAATCGTGACTATGAAGAACTTGACCTTTAAATATATCATTGCCTTTGATCGATGGTAAATTAGGCTCGAAATAATGCCCGTTGCAAACCATCACAGCATCAAACCTTTCCTCCTTCACGATTCCCTTATTTCCAAGCTCCTTCACTCTGATGAGCCATTTCTTCCGTTGTGAATCACAATTTTCGGCATTTCCGGATACCGCAAGTGGCTCTATTATTTCTACATTATGAAGAAACTGTAAATACCAGTAAGATTAATATTCCAGAGACATTTATGCGACTTAATGGCCAAATAATAATCTCTCTACTACGTTAATCTACGAGTTCTTTTGAGGAATTTCAAGCGCTTCAAAATTTTCGTAATTACTCTTGAAATTTATTTCTCCACATTATTCTTGCTATATTTTTCTTAAGGGGAGACGAAAGTTTAATAATCGCTAAATCCATGTTGTTAAGTAGGTCTTTCCGTAATTGTTTTTAATTTTTTTTTCGGTACATAAAATACTAAAAAAAAAAACAAAAGAAGCAATAATTAAAAAATTGTGAACTTTTAACGTAATCGTAAATGTAATTGCAAGTCCTTACTCTTATGTGCTGTCGAAGTCTAAAATGATCGCAATATTGATTGAGAAAAGCGAGAATTTCCGTGCGAGTTAAATAGCTTCTGGAGTCTTGACTCGGTATCGGAAAATCGGGGAATCCCATCACCTCCTTTGGAAGATTCGTCCTGTTTATTATACCAAATAGTTAAATTAGGCACCAAAAGGAAAACAACAACAAACCCATAATCTTTATCAAAATAATATTCATAAAAAGTTTGTACAGCTTTCCAGTTTTATATGGCTAAATGTCGGAAAAAACGTCGGATTGGCACCGACTTTGATTTTATCTAAATTTCGGTAGACAAAAACAACTTGGATAGACGATTAAAAACGCATATTTTCATTTAAAAAAATGTAATATCTGGTGTCCGTCGTAATTTCATGATGTGATTTTTCAGTGAAATTGATTTTTTAGCATGTCAATGGAGAATGTTGATGTAAAAAGGGCATGCGGATATAGATACAACTTACCTAAGACTGTTGTACATGCTTGAATGTATAGGCAATCCATAGCGATCGACGCCAGTTTGCCGAGTGTAAACCCAAGTGCCTCCTACCTTGTCGGTCTTTTCGTAGCAAACAACCTCGCTGACACTGCATGTTTGATTACCATCACCGGAAATATTGCTCCTCGTCGCTAGCGGATCTGTGAACCATCGAAGGGCCGCAAGTCCGGCGCTACCGGCACCGATCACCGCAATTCGCATCCTTTATTCGTTCGTAAACACCTTCACCGATTGCCAAAAAAAAAACAAAAAAAAAACGAATTCCAAAATGCAACAGCAGCCGAAGATCAAAGTTTCTGACTCGTTTACGGAGAGCTCCAGTGGAAACCAGTCCACCGAGTACTCGCTTATATTATTATGCCTCTCGAAAGAGATTACTATATAAAACTGTGAAACGTCCGCGCGCCTGACTCGCTCTTGCGGAATAAACGGACTCGTTATAGCGTAATTGCCGCTTTCTCGTGTATCTCCAACTTTATCTGGAGAACGTGTTTCGTCGATGTGGAAAATTGCTCGTTGATGTTTCTTTCTCACAATGTTTCACAATACAAAAATTATAATTCTTTATCCTCGAAAGTTCAATGTAACTTTATAAAACGCCTCGGAATACGCATTTCGTAGATAACGCTATCAATCTATCTAGACTTATCACAAGTCTAACGTTAGAGTATATAATAACAGAGGAGAACTAGCGTTATATTTTACTTATATCATTTATGTGGAAGAGCTGATAGATAAAAATTATTCTTTCAGAGGTTTTTCAGACAGACACAGACACGAGATTTTGAGAAATTTAAATGTCAAAAGTATGTGCGTTTAAGTGCGACTGGCCTCAAGTTGAGCAAGAGTATTTATTCGTGACAGTGAGTCTGATATATTATGATAACGAGGTCGAGACACCGTGGCGTGGCTTTATTTCCCGCAAATAAAAATTAACGAGATTTCTCTCGACCTTCGAGCCACCCTGTATGGCTCTCGTACCGATTGTACATTGCAGCCGCGACCACCGCGATATTCTCTCATCCACTTTCGCGTCGCTCTAGTTCTACTTACAAGAACTCCATAAAAGTATCTTTTTTGGCATTCGGTAGAGAAAAAATGGTAGCGAAGAAAATCCGGGAATTCCTCAACGGAATAATACCTCATACATGCATCCAGAATATTTCTCTGGCTTTCGGATATGGTGCGTTACAACAAATCACCCGACACTCCCGTCAATTCATCTGTAAAATCTAGTTAAAACGGTCAAAATAGATGCACATTGCCTCAACCCGGTCTCCTTCTGCGTAAACCCATTTGTTTGTGGTAAGGAGCAAATGTTTTGTTTGTTTTATTTTTTTCTTTAGTAGTGCCGATCCCTGCTGCAAAACGTTTCCAAGATTTTCCGCTGGACAAGCGTTAACAAGGTTGTAAACACGTTCTTGGCGAACGCGCATTAAGTAACGCCGATTTTCGAACAAAAATAACTTTATTTCTTTATTTTGTTTTGTTTTGTTTTTTTTTAACCGTTATCAAATGACGCATGTTTCGCAACAGTATCAACATATTTACAGGGATCGGTAGATCCGTTACGACATATAAGAAAGAAAACCGTGCAAGATAGGTTTGAAAATTTCAAGCTCACCTCCGAACCAATAACAATAGTTTCAACTGCTGATTTCTTCATCTTTTCCATAAATTAATTTCTAATATTATCTTTTTTCTAATGGTCTTCAATTTTTCGATTTATTTTCACCAAGAAAGAATGAAAGTGGCGCATCGCGCGTTATTCATTACTTTTCTTTCGTGTCCTTTTTCTTGTCACGAATGAACGTGGAAAAAATTTGCATTTTTTAATAATTCGTTGAGTAATAGAATATTTGAAGATAGAAAAGGTATAGAATTCTATCGAAATTTACGATGATCGAGAGATATAATCAGTCGTTAATGAAATGACAAATTATCGTTGTGAACCTAAGGCTATTAAAATGCTTCTTATGTTTAAATAGATAGTAACAAAAGGTTTTCACATAAATTTTAATAAGCAACATACACGGCATGGAAAACAGTCGAGGTTGCGATAACAAATGATTTCATAGGACTATCGATATAGAGAGAGATTAGAAAGAAAAAAAATGACGAAATAGAGAATGAAGTTAAGAAAAATATTTGGCAAATGGGCCCAATTTCTTTAATTATCTCCAATGTACATCCGCTTCCCACTGATTTTTGTACAACATGTATAATTGCATCGCCGTTCTCGCATCCTCGATTGAATTGTGCTCACCCGTTTGTATCTTAACGCCCAATAATTCAGCAGCAAGTTTCTTCAAACTCGGTGTATTACCCATTGCAACTTTTCTGAATGGTTTGTAACGCGATGTGTCTCTGAGATATCTCTTGGGATGCGATAGAAAAAGTACATCGAGATCGTTTTTGAGCGCGTGCCCGATTAACAAACGGCCGTGCAATATTTCGGCGACCTCGGACTGCACAACTTTAAACTCCTCGCCGTCGATGAGATGATGAGGACGAATGCCGCTTACAGCCGTTCTGTAATCCTGCACAACGTCAGTTGGCTTTACGTACTTGTCGTAGACGCAGACACCGTGACGATTTACCAGAGAAACTCGAGCTATCATGCTGTCCGTGCCATCTCCGATTCCCACCATCTCGCAATCCATTGCTATCTGCTTCGTCAGCTCTTTGTCCTTGCTGGAATTCTCGTCGGGCGACGACGGCCCTCCGTTGTTGCTCTGAGAAGAAAAAAAAAAAAAAAACCCCATTTCTCTACAATATCAAAGCAATATCGTAGAGCCTTTTTTTTGCTGTTTGTCCGCTGATGACCAAGCTTGAAAATTGCAAATAGAGATAATTACCGAACTTGGAAGATTCGGAAGATACATCCTCCGAGCCTTAAAATTTTCTTTACTCGATCTTCCAGGATGAGGATGTTGGCGCTTAGGATGCTTGTGCGACGGATTTTTCTCTTTGACGACACTTCGAAACTTCTCCCAATTTGAGTTGAAACAAGGTTTTTCAACGCAACTCTTAGACTTGTCGATTTCTTCTGAAACTGTCGCAGTTGCATCTGGATTGGAATTTTCTCCTTGTTTTTTCTGCTTTTTTGATAACGTCCCGTTTGTCGCGAAATTATATTCTTTTACACTAGGCGACATCATTTTCGACAACATTTTTTTTCTCCTTCTTGCAAATACTTTAACCGCAACTTTTTCTAACCTAAAAACAGCACGTGTTTCTGTAGTTTCTCGTGAATATTTTAACAATTGGAATTCTCGATAAGTTGTCTGTCAAAAATTAATCCGAAAACGTGTAATTTCAATGAGACGCTCAAAATTTCGTGAGATATTCCATTCATAATTGACTTTTGAGTGCAACAATCGAGGCATCGAGTAATCCATTCACGAATCTTTCGAGCTTCTATATATATGTAGTGTTGTACTCATAAGTTAGTGCAGTCCAATCGCTGCAGGCTCTTTAATTTTCGTAACATGCACGTGTAAACACACGTTCGTCTCTTTTTAGCTTATTCCTTTTATTTTCTCTCAAGAATTATAAACTAATCCAACATTTGAATAGCAGCAAACTCGGTAAACATCAATTATTCTGTCTGTAATATAATGAGGGACATAAATTACACAGACTGATTTCCACTGAAAAGTTTGATTTTTGTGGATTGGTAGCGCTATTATTATTTATCGCTTTTTACGGCAACTACAGAATCCGACTCCTACAACATCAATTCTACGCATGCCCAAATTCAACACAGCAAAAGTCTCCGTGCCACAAAACTCTACGGTTAAGCTGTTTAATACAAAAAATATATTTTTGATATTTTTCAAATTTACTGTACAATGTCTTTTTTCCCCAAGAGTATTGAGTTCAACGAGATGTGCATTTTTTCATAGGATCTCTCAATACACTCCGAAATACCCTGTAAAATCTCCAGCAAAAACAATTTAATTTAAAGGTATATATATATTTCATATTTTTTCGCTGACAATAGCTTTTTTCATGCCATCAAAGGTATAATATACTTTTGTTGTTTTTACATTTTTTTTCGCCCAACTTTCCATGATGTACGGGTTTGAAAAAAAATAAAATAAAATAAAATCCATTTCCAAAACGAAAAAAGTAGCCGTGTTGGCTTGCTCATATCAGTAAATACGACTGACAGAAGTGGGATGGGTATATATTACAGTGGAAAATCCCGAAAAGTGGGGGGGTATTCTGGTTTTGATATTAAAATTTCTTTTCGGCGGCAAGCTTGGCGTTTATTAACAAAATTTATTGCAATAATCTCGATGCCTATATTATTATGAATAGAAATAAACATTGGATAAATAATGGGGTGTAGTAATTTACCTTTCTCCGTCAGTCAGTAGTTTTCGAGTGGAAAGGAAATCGCGAGAGGCTCGTGTCAGAAAAAGCCACAAATGATAACAAAACTAGTTGTCGAGTGTGACACACGTGAAGAAAAGTATTTACGTACACAGTCGTAAAGCCGTGTACTGCATCCACGTTATAATATGTTATAACCTCCAAATTTTCTACTCCAATCCACGTGCGTTTCTGCCAAGAGGTAATAAAAAACAACAAGAAAAAAAAAAAGAAATTTACGTTTTTTTCTTTACCTCCGTTTATTGGCTAATTATTGATTATTCGGTATCGTGGTTTTTCCCAATTTTCGAGTTTTTTTGGTAGGAAAATAATTTTGTTTTTCTTGAGGGAGATCAAAGCAAAAGTCAAGGAAATTGAAAATTGTGAATTTGTTTTTACAATGATTTTAGTGTAGAAAAAGGAAGATGGAAAAAGATCATCGTCTCTTCTTAAGGAATTTACCTCCCGATATTGATGATGGAAAATTGCAAAAACTTTTTCAACACCATGGAAGAGTTACTAATATCGATATCAAAGAGAAGATTCAGAACGACGGCAGCAGAATTGCTTTTGTCAATATATCAACCACCGACGGTCTACTCAATACCTGTAAGACTTGAAGATTTTTTTATATCGCAAAACACTTTTTCTGTGGCATTTGTATTTGAGCAATTGGAAAGCTAATTTATTTCAGACCGATGAATTTAATACATTGTAGAGCCAAAAATGTGATGAATTTCTTTTGTTGCGCTTGGCAATTAGAAGAAAAGTTAAAAACTATAAACAAACGTAATAACGCTGTGCGATTCAATTATTATACACCATTTTATAGATTTTATGCTGCTTATATAGGTATGGAAAATTGGCAAATTCTTAAAGCAGCCGATGGTTAAGAATACTTGAATTTTTATTGAGAATTCTGATTTTTCAGGTTTTCAAGCAGTTAACGGCAAAGTTTTCAATGGCAACGCCATTCGTGTCGAAGTAGCTAAAGAGAGTTATCTAGATCGCTTGAAGAGGGAGCGAGAAGAGGCTGCGAATAAAAAAGACACAAAGAAAGAATCTAAGGTTTTGCCGGATCGGCGTATAGAGAGGATAAACGTAAAGACACCTTCAAATATTAAAACTAAGCCTACTAAGCGCATTTACAATTTTGATGAGCTGGCCAATGACGAATCGACGGAGGTTTGTACAGACGAATCAAAAAATCCTCGAGATTTTGCTTATGACCCTGCCCTCCGAGTGGAGGAGGAACCTATCGAGAAGCAGATTGAAATACAAGAGAAGCGTGTATCGCAAAAATGTGAAATAAATATACGAAAGGCACCTGAGAAGAGAATGGTCGTCAGTGAATCGGAGATTAAACGTTTGGCATCTGTGAAGCAAAAGAGGCAGGCTTTCCAAGCAAAGGGACATTTAATCAGTCATGCTCTGAAAGCTGTGGTATGTATTTCAACGATCTCAAGCCCGACGGAAATAAACTTGTCATTCTAATATTTTTAAATGGCCAATCGCGAGAAAATGTTTTATTTATTTATTCATTGCAACAAATTTTTTATCATAATGGAGCAAATTACATTAGACATAGTTAAACAATTAACACAATTAACGCGTTGTCATAGGTGAATAAAATAAATAATAACAAGAAAAAGATCTTAGTTGGAGACAGACGTGTAGCATCGTACAATAAACGAGCCTATTATTTTCTAACGGAGAGTTGATTTATTTATGGAATAAAAGGAGACTTGATATTTATTGCTAATGGAAATGTAATATTACACACAGATATGTTACATGTCGTCTCAATCTTCTCGAAGCATTATTCTTCGTCACGGTTAATATTTCAGATAAAAGATGAGAAGCGTGAAACTGCAGAATTCTCACATGCTTAAATACTTTTTTCATTCAGACGATACTCATTGCTCTTTGAATTGGATATTTTCTATTTATACTTGTAGTTACTTGTTGTTAGTTTGCTTGTTAAAGTATCGGATAAAGCAACTTTGAAATTAATGAGGATATACTTTAGGACAGTAGCAGAAACAAAAAGATTATATTCTCGGATGACATTGACAAGATATGCGGTCCCGGAGACAAAACAAGTAAATCTTTGTTTGAGGACGGCGACGACGACGACGACGACGACGATAATGATCAAGCCAATTGGAATGAAGATAAATTCCAACACGATGAAAAACGTAGTGCAAAGGTTTGTTAAACTTTAAAATACTTGCTTGTGAAATAAGAAAAAATAGAAAAGATAACTCTTACAGACATCGTTGTCCATGATGAACGTTTTGCCATTAGAAAATTCAAGTGGCAACTTAAAAGTGACCGCTGCGTGAAAAAGGCAACATAATGCTTATTTTCAACACGCTGCGTAGGGACGTGATTAACATCTACAATTTATAATTCGTATCTCTCTTCAGCTTGTAATGTCCATGAACAATCTCGGCCGTGACAAACGTTTCGCTATTGATGAGCGTTTCCTCGATGACGACGAAAACGCCTCGAATACAAGAGATCCGGATGAAAACGGCGATATCGAGTTGAAGAATGAGACTCAATGGCAATTGGGGATACTGCAAACGGTGTTGGGAAAGCCTTTTAAAGCTAGAGACGAAAAGCAAACTATGAAAAAACAAAATAAAATGGTTCGTTATGATCCCACGGCAAGTAACCATCAAGCTCACGAACTAGCGATGACATCGAAGCCCGCGAGTAGGACTAACAAGGGAAAGGTCGCAGCGAGCGCTGCTCAAGCGGAGGAAGACGCTCCGATTCCTGTGTCAAGTCAAGTTTTTTACTCAGTTTCGGACAATCTTGCCGATACCTTGAAGGTCCAAGAGGAATTCAGTTTGTTGAAAACTTTTGGAACAGTCGCGGTAATAGATAAGAGTGAGCTTCAACGGTTTATTACATTCTTTTCTTCTTTTTTTCTTTTTTTTAGATAATCCCGTGCAATCATTCCAATGAAAGGATTTTTTTGTTTTTTTGTTGCTGTTTTTAAACTAAATAATTATGGATTATTACAAAATATTATCAATCAATGTTATATAACGAATATTTTATATTTATAAATGTTGCGTACAGGTTTTCATTTGGGCAATTTTTTTTCACATTTTCTGTGAAAAAACGCAACTTTTCTACACTGAATGATTTATATTCTTTTATATTTTTAATTTATTCTCTAGTTTTTTGCATCTTCTGTGTGGAAAAAAAAGTAAAAAAAAAAAAAAAATATTTGTATAAAGTAAAAATCGAAAAATAAAGAGATCCTTTTTTTAATCACAATGCCCGTCCCTGGTCTCGTGTTATTTGTTAATAATATATATATATTTTTTTATAGATAGAAAGGACGAATACGACGCGACTGCTAACGCCGCGCAGGAGAATTGGGAAGGCAATTTTGATCCGAAGAATCCTTTCAAATACGAATCTTCGGACGATGAAGGCCCGGAGCCGACGATGGAGCAGCTGACTCACAGCAACGATCTCTCTGCCAAGAGTAAAATGAATAGTCATCCGATCGAGAGAAACGATAGCTTCTTTTTCGTAATCGGTGACCAACGATTTCGCGGTAAGATTGTCGACCGTCATCTGTCAACTCTTTTTTGTTCAAATCGTACAGCTTAATTTTTATAATCGCCCATATACATTTTTTTACCTGCAGATGCTGAAGAATTTTTCAACACAAGACCACCAGATACCGAGGATTTTAATAACGTGAGACGCGAATTAAAAATGATTGTGCGTAAGAAAGTTCGCAACAACGTGAAAAAGTGTACACCGTGGAGAAACAAGAAGATAGGCAGAACGCCAAAGGCGCGATAGCATTTAAATTTATGAATATTCATTTTTCTTCGATCACTCAGAGAATTTATACAAAACACGTGTTCGTAATAAATTTCATTTCTTCATTAGCTTCGCTTCTTCCATGATAAGAACATCGTCGAGTGTTATAAACATAAAAAAAAAATTATATAATATTTCCATCACAGGAGTTTAAATTTCTTTGACAATCCGGAGTTGATTTAATTTGCTTCGAAATAATTTCAAGGCACAAAGGTGCGGATGCATGGCTGCTTTCGGAGTTCATAGCGAATCCAGAGCAGAGCGTAAGTCTCCGTAAGCTTACGGGGAATGTACCGTCTTTTTTACCGCAAGTGAAAAATACAAATATTGACTTAAAGAGCGCCGTTCTTAAAAAAAAAAAAAAAGAAAGAGAAAAAAAAAATTTGTTTTATACCTAAATAATTCATGTTAATACGCATTATCGCGTATCGCGCCTATACATATATAAAAGATACACGTACATTCAAGTTTGAGTAACTTTCTTATATAGAGGTAATTATGTGTGTCAGGCGAGCGGTTAAGCGGCGTTGGGCCATTGAAACTCAAGCATCTCGGCGATAGATCTTGGAAAGAAACTTGAAGAACAGATCGTGGGGAAGACCGCGAGAAATTTGTTGAATGTGAGTGTTCATCAGATTGTAACTCTCCTCCTCGTAGATGGAATATGTCGTTGGTAAACCTAAATCCTCGTACAGCTGCTTGATTTGCGCTACTTTCTCCATGTCGTCCACACCGTAGCATTCCTGTTCAAGTCGAAATCATCAGAAACAGACGGAAAAATGACGGTATTAGAAATAAAAAATATCTACATATTTTATCAACATTTAAGAGGCAATGATATACCGGTGGAAATTTCTTTGTATCTCTGTATTTCTCTGTATTCTCTCGTATCGCGGGGCCAAAAGCTTAGCTAAATTGTACCATCCTTCCGTGCATTTTCTCTAAATTTAAGCCTAATGTGTCCGAGTTATTCGGGAGAAAAAGAGGTTTAAAAATGTTCAAAGTGGTGGGGGCGATTTTCGGGCAAAAAACATGTTTTTATCCGTAACAAAGACTCACATTGATTGTGTTCGTAACAGTGTTTTGATCGAATGAAAAGAAAAATTTAGACCGGAATATAAGAAATTGTAGCTTTTTTCAATATGATTTTTACATATTACCACTTTTCGCCTGAAATAAGTGAAACACTTCCTTAAGGGGTTCGAATCACTTGAAAATCAAGGCAAAAATAAATGATAAATTTGCAAAACTCGACTTTCCAAGCTTCTCACAAAGGTCCTATCGTTTATCTTGCTATTTCCGGGATCCATTACTTGCACAGCTTCGTCATAGATTTGGTTTTGGCGAAAAATGAAAATAATTAGAAAGCAATGTTCGAAGTTCTTTGCATTTTTGTTTCATCAATTGTTACGGCAAAATCTTTTTTCATCATTGTATAAAATGTTTATAAGTTTTCTTACCAAAATGTAATTAAAAGAAAAATGAATATCAAACGATGTATGACGTAAATAAAAAATAAAAGCGGGATTGTGAAAAGAATAAGATGATTACAACTCCGCTGCTTAAATGTTTGTTTAATCAAAAACAAGTGAGACTGACCTCGAAAATTTTCCTCTGAGCGGGAGTAGCACGCTGCAGAGCCACGACGGCAAGCCACGAGCATTTTCCCTCTTGGATATCTCTTCCAACTTTTCCAATTACTTTCGGATCACCGTAGCAATCCAAATAATCATCCTGTACTTGGAAGAAATGGCCCATCTCCAACAGAATCGTTTTAGCCTGTCGATGCATCTCCGGATCTTTGATACCAGCCTTAATCGCAAAAAACGAAAAGTAAATATTTCACAAGTACAATATTTTCATCACGGTAAACAACATAGAAGCATCAATACTCACAAAGTACATAGCCAGAGTCACCGGCATAACGAATGAGTAATATGCCGTTTTGTATTTGACGATCGCGTTGTATCGGTCCATCGTGAATAGATTCAAATTGGGCTTGCGACCAAACTGTGTCGACAGTATGTCCAATGTTTGGCCCATAGTGGTTTTTAATGTATTCTAGAAAAAAAAAAAAAAAAAAAAAAAAAAAAAAAGTCAATGCAAATAATAACAGAGCCGTGTGAAGATTGAATTATAAGACTTTAACAGTACAGTCAGAGAGGTAAAAAAACGCATAAAAACTGCCTTTCTTGTAAATAAACAAACTCGAAAAGTATTGGTGATCTTGTTTTAAAAAAAAAACTCCAGCTTCAAATTTAACAAAGTGCAAAAAGAGATTTTTTATTTTCGAGATGATTTTGTTTTTATTTTAAAAAATGGAACTGCCACACTTTTTTTCATACTCGTACTTGGAGATTTTTTATCATAATCAAATCACCATTACCAAGAGTCATTTTTTATACTTCTTTTTTACCGATTAACAAAAATATCACGATTTTGAACTGAAATGACAAACAAGGAAAAATTGTCATGCCCAACAAACCAAAATTTGTTTAATATCAAAAGAGATTTAAACTTTTGTCAGAAAAGTAATAATATTTAGCCTTGTAATTTTTTCATATTTTTCAACTTTCATACTTTAGTAAAGTTACTCGCAGTATGATGTTATATGTTAAAAAATAAATATGGAAATAAAGTTAAGAACTATATAATGTGTGGCTCACCTCGTGAAGAGTTTCCATAAGATTAATGTAGCACGGTTTGTCCCTGAAATGTGTTCGGAGCAATTGGTACGCCGATTGTTCCAATACTATTCCGTCGTTAATTGCCGAAAGGCCAATGTCATTGTGCAAGTACCAACATTTCTGGCCCCTACGAACTTTCGCGTGGTCGATTATATCATCTTCAACTAGATAGAACGCTTGACACTACGAGAAACGCATAGAAAATGCTCGGATAAACACAGGGGGCTGTGTATATAGACCGTGTAGTGCTACGAAACATTCACGTACCAATTCCGTACACCATCCGAGTATTCTTGCTAGTCGTATATTTTGCTCCGTCAAGTCATTGGGTTGAGCGAGCATTCTGTAAGCGTAAACTACCGCAAGACCGCGATTTTTTTTACCACTCGGAACATTGTACTGCAGCACCTGAAATAATACGAAGCACATAAAATATATTATTTCAGATAGACGGATTCTCAAACTCTTTATATTTTTTCCTCGTTCACAAATTTTTCGTTTCGTTAAAACATTCCAGAAAACCGGCTTAATAGAAGAAAAAAAATGTAGTGTACTCTTACAAAGAGAGAGAGAGAGAGAGAGAGAGAGACAGAGCGGATTGCGTAATAGCAAGTTGAAACTTTGTGAGCCAGAGGAAAAGACTTGACCATTTATATTAAAATTTTGGACTAAAGCTTGTGAAAAATATGATAGAACTGCTGTCTGAAATGGAAAGAAAAAAATGTAAAAGAATTGCAAGCTCCTTATTGTTGCAGTCCATCCATCAACAAAACTTCATCTATGAGGATATGAAACTCGATCAACAGATCAAGAGTCGCGCGTGGTAGCAACTCGACGCCAAGTGTAAAAAGAAAATTAGTTTGAATGAATATATTTAAAAAAATGAATTTCTCAATAATACCTTTGCCATCCATCTTGTTGCATCTGGAACATCAAGGTGACGACCAGCCTCTGTTAGATCTCTGACGACATCGGGCCACAGTGCCATCATTTCTCTGCTTTCATCTCTGGTGGTAGCCCAGCTGGTCTGAGCGGCACTATGAACCGTACGCGATGAATTTCCCCTGGAAAATATAATAAAGACAATTGAATTTTAAAAATGACATGCAGTAATAACAGTTATATCCTATCATGATATTTCTATAGACGGTGTACAAGTTGTGGAACCTTTCTCGTTGCTCCTTTTCCATTTTACAAGCAAACAGTGAAAACTGAAAACCTAGATTTTCTAGTGTTTGATGCGAAGCTCAGCGCCTTGGACACGCGTCTGAGCCATCGAGCGCACATGCCTCAGCATTATATATGTGTATATTTAGAAATATAATAGATGCACATTTTTATCTATGCCTTATTATAAGAAAGCCAACAGTGCCGACCATTGAAAGTCAACTCTAAATATATGTAAAGGGTCAAGAATATACAGCCAGAAATGAAGAGGTTGTGCTTGAGATTTGCTATTGAATATCTTGAAATATTTTGACATACCATTGAAATTTAACTAAAATTAAATTAATCATTTAACTTGGCTTCTTGCGATATATCGCGTAAATTAAACAAGAAATTTTCCATCAAATTATTCAAAATTATGCAAGATTTATTTGATTACCAGTGAATAATTTGTTTTTCGTATACCTTGACAACATTTGAATGATATAAACGATTGGACTCTTCATTAGAATGAAGATTTATTCAAATAGATAAAATATGAAAAAGGCTGCAAAGTAGAACTTTGCACATTGCTTCCCCTTTATTTTGGCTTCCTCGTGGAGGAGGCTTTGTACAAAAAAAAAATTATAATAAAAAATTCTCTGTAATATCATCTCTTTGTTGGATTCTCACGAAATTCGGTATCAAACATTCTATTAAAGTTTTATGCAAAATTTCGGATCAGTTGTGTGAACCCTTCTCGACTTATAGCGGTTTCAAAAAAATTCCAAATTTCTATAAAATCTTAACAACTTTATCGATTTTGTCAAATTTCAGATTAGTCAGTTGAACCGTACGCGAGATGTAGCATTTTCAAAAAAATTACGAAAATTTTAAAACTCGATAAAATTCGAACCGCTTTTCCGATTTCGGCCAAACTCAATACCAACCAACATTAAATTGTACCTACGCTTATGAAGAACTATGTCGGAAAATATCATTAATTCCACGAACGCTACAACATTTACGACCCCTTTTTTTTTTTAAATTCAAAAAGCTATAATATCAAGAACTCTCCACACATTTTGTAAAAAATTGTAACTCAATTTCGACTCAAGCTGGTCAATTTTTTTAGAGTTATGGAATATTATCATTTCCATACATACACACATTTTTTTTAAATCCCTTTTCTCGACGTTTTCAACCGTTCTAAGTGCCCGAGACACGAAAGTCTCGAGAAGATTTTTTTTTTTTTTTACGAAAACAGAGCTTCCTCTCTGAGGAAAGAAAAAATGTATTAGTTATTCGTTGATTAATCCTTTGTTAAAAAATAAATGTCAGAAATTCTGGGCATGCGATATATAAGCGAAGCCATTAGCCTCTCGTGACGACAACAACAAGCAATGGAAATAAAAATAGTAAAAAAATAATATAAAGGAAAGATAACTGTCCAACCCAACAGTCGGACGACGTTGAAGTTTACATTGTTGGAATACAGCGGAATGAAAACATATAAAATTCCCAAGATTTTACAACCTGTTAAGGGTACACGGGTAATGCTGTGTAATATCTTTTCTATGTTTTCTTAGTCGTTAAGATAACTTTTTATACCTGGTTTAATTGTTTGGCTTTATTACAATGAAATTTGTTTTCTTCGTTTTCTTGCATTCCAATCGATCAAAATTCAACATCGACCTTTCGATAGTTGGCAATATAGATAAATTATTGCAAATGTTTATAGAGCCTTCTGAACTTGTCTATAAGTACTACAAGAAACAGATGACAACTTCTTGCGGTATGTTGTGTAAGTCAATATTCTTAATCAAAGTTTCATTTATATATGAAAATATAGCTTAAATTATGGATACCTCTGAAAGCTCTAAGGTTCATTATATTGTATTTAACAAAGAATTTTTTATTTAATCGAGAAAGTCCGCTTGGAGCACAAAACGCTGTTGCTACACATTACGCTCGCTTAAAAGTTTCCAGACTTTTGCAGATTTTCAAAAAAATCCTGTTACAAATATTCCAGTTTATCGCAGAAGGAAAAATATGAAATGTCATTGACATTTGCATTACCCTTGTTAGGGTACCGCAGAGATTTATTATCTCTTTTCAACATGAGTACTTTTTTTTACTAATACATCTAACTGGTATTATAAAGTAAGGAAACTGGTAAATTTATACAAAATATCCTTTTATCTCCAGGGTATATGAACTATTTAATTTCCATATGTGTAACAACCGGGTCGTACAGGGAGAAAATAACACTGCTTTGCGTTTGGCAATTACATTTAATTGAGCCGACAAACTCAACATAGTCCATTCGATCTTAGATTTAAATATAAACAAATATGTTATAATAAATCTTTGGGTCAAAGAAAAAACAGACATACGTATTGTTATTTTCTGGAAAATATAAAAATAATAAATAATGAAATTATGAAAAAGCTCTAAAAGATTGTGTATTTATACAAATTATAGATACCAAAATCCTGTCAAACGCAATTAATAATTTCTTCATAATTTCAATGTAAATGTATGAAAAAAAAAAAATCCGATTGATTTTCTGCCCCCAGACTTCAGAAATTCCAGTACCAAAAATCAGTGATTCGATAACGATAATTGTGAAGGCAATAACACATCGTGGTACCCAAACGGAAATACAATGCGAGCCTGCTACAACGAAAGACGTCTTCATAGATAGAATCGTGAAAACCAAGATATAAACGTCAACATGTTTACGTAAATAATGTAATCGAGAGATATGTTAAGCTAACGCAAAAAAAATGGTATACGATAAACTTTCGAGCACGATTGTTCGCGATAACGAATGCTGAAAGGTCAACATCAACGTGTACAAGGTCATTGAAACGCAATTACACAACCGGTTTTCTATGCATATAAATCCACAATATCAATTATGACGGTTTCCTATTTATAACATGTCGAGAGGAAAAAAAAAAAAAAAAAAAAAGACAAAAACTCACCGATTCTCGTTCAAATGGTCAATTCCGTCCACCTGGCTCAACATTTTCCAAGACTTCCGAATTTTCGAATAATTATTACAGCTCCTTAGTAGCCTAACGGCGCATCTCTGCACAGCCGACATTTTTCAATAATTATTATTACTAAATCTTAAGGCCGATAATTAATTTTTCGTCTTTTTCGTACAGTGAAATAATTGAGATAGCGTCACTATATATTTTTACATGTATCCGACATCGGAGATAAAAAGAAGAAGAAGAAGAAGAAGAAGCATGCACACGTTGCGTGTACGTGCGGATGAAAAACAAGAGTCAACATATATTGTTGTAAACACACTCTCGGCGATATAGCGAAACAGCAGTTTTCACAATATAATGAGTTTGATGATGAAGCTCGACGCACGACGGATAACTGTGCACTCCCTCGATTTCCTGGCTGTCCAGAGAGTTTTATTATTATGGAAGGAGTTTCATATATGAGCACTTTGCTTGCAACACAGAAGCGCTGCTTATGTTTCCTTTTACTTGATGTCACGATGTTGGTTATGCGCGTACTTGCACGTTCTCCTTTATACCTGCGGATTTTATATATGTAGGTAATGTATCCCCTCCCCTGATAGATGCTGTTTCTACCGAGTATCGTACACATAAATTTATGCGGCTCTTGGCTACAGCCAAACAAGATAAATCTTATAAGAGAAGAATATGGAAAATTCTTCTCTTTGGCATACGACGCTTTGGCGTTTCGAATGTCACGGAGAAACACTGATAAGTTAATAAATATATCTTTTATCGACGTTACTTTAGCGTCAGAAGTCAGAATTAAGCGCAAATGAATTAAGCTCCACGAGTGCGAATGAGATAGCAAATCATTTTTCGAACAATAATATTGTGAAACTCGATCGTATTCGGTAACAAGAAATCTCTCTTACCCGATACTGAGTTACTCTCTGCTGGTGACAAGTTTCTTATCGTCTCAACGTTATTCTTTACAGCTTTCGTTACCGACTGAGTAGGGCCGTTCGTGAGCGCGAGAGAGATAGCAAATAACTTTTGGAATATTTATACTCGGAAAATTAATTGATTTCGGGAAAAAGAACAAATCTTACATGATGCAGAATTGAAAGACGAATGATGTGAGACGTTCTCTGTAGATTTTTCACCGGTTCCACCTCCGGACTGCTCGATCGGTAAAAAAAAACTGTAAAGCATTGTTCTCAAAGCCGAGATAAAAGTTGAATACAGTTTTAATTACCGATTGAGTTATTTCACATCTTTCACACGCTCTTAACATGTTGGACGCGTGTTTCGCTATTGCACAGTTTCCGAGTTTCATCTCGAGAAATAAACAAACAAGGTAATTAGAGCGCAACTTGCAAGTGTTCTGAGCAAATATTAACGTTGTCTATTGCTGTGAATCTGTCTTTTGTTCCTGAACAGAAAATATGAAGAGAGCGTAACTTAGAAACGGGGGAAAAAAAATGGCTGTGGACACGAAAGAGTATATTATCAGGTGTTGATATTTCAGTTGTGATACATTCTTCGGGCAACAATCTTTGTTAAGCCAATTACGGTATCTTGTGTCACGGCTGAATTTTATCCAAGTCGAATCGCAAACACTGCGTACTTTAATACCAAGTTGTTATTCGTATGCTTGACGCAATTTTACAATATTTGCAATTATTTTGAGAACATCTTGAGGCTAGAATGAATTAATATGAGTCGAATATATGGCGAACGATGTCGCAAAAATCATGAGCAGACGTTGTTGGAATATTCGCACGCTCGTATCTCTCCTTTTTTCTTCTGAGATCGAAAGTTTAAATGTTGCATTTCGTGTCCAGAGTATTAAAACGATATAGCGTGACCACATAAAACGGTGCAGACGTGACAATCGAAAGTTAACAAGGCCCGTGAGTTCAAACGTTGCATCGTACTAATAATTAATAATTGAAGGAACGCTACCGAATGTCATGTCGATTGCGCAACTGTACATTCCAAATAATTCTCTTAGCAAATATTAGCGTGCAACTATTTGGAAGATATTCTAATTCAGCAGCGTGCAGTATGCTACATCGAGTTTCTTAATGAAGCTTCTAACACTGCTTTATAACGTTTATTTTCGTATGAATTTTTCCTGACGAATATTCGAAAATTTATATAGTCATTCAGCATCACGTATTTTCATTAATTTTTTTATTCTTTTATCGTGATTTCTGAACTTGAACTTGACAAGGCTCTCTTATAACTTTGTAATCCGCGATTGTGAATGAAACATCAATAAGTGCTTTTCTTTCCTTACTTTTATTTTAATAATACATTTATTATCCTGGTTGAGTTTCATCTTTTTCCTAAAATACCCTTCTTTTCTTCAACCGGTTTACGGAATCAAAGAAAAGCTTGTCTTCTTCCTTTTTATAATATCGTCTAGATATTTTATTGTAATATTTTCATTTATTTTCCCAGGTACACGTCATGTCTATCTGAGTATCTAACTTTTAGCAACGAGAGTCAATCAATTGCAGAGTCAAGTTATGATAATCAACGAGCTCCCACATAAACTGAATAAAACTACGTACAAACAATTCATCTACATGACTAGAGAGAGAGAGAGAGAGAGAGAGAGAGAGAGAGAGAGAGGCGGAAGTCCTTGATGTTGCAATTGTTATGCGTCACGGGTAGCGGACCGACTAAGGGCCGAGAACCCGAAGTAGCCATGTTGCTTGAAGCTCGTTTGTTGGCACAGGCAACGAAATTACGTCGCATTAGTTGATTTGCCAGGCGTTCTATCGAGCCCCGAAAGAACCTCTCGAGCCACTCGAGCCTCTCTCACGATCAAGATTTACTAGACTCAGCGTTGTCGCAAAAGTGGAAAACGGCCGTTTTTCATCAACAGATCAGTGATCGCTCGGACAAAGAGTTTGCTAACTGTCGGTGAGGTCATGCATAGTCGTTACTAATCCGATGACGTATCTTACTGCTATAACTATATTATAACGTGCAGTACAAAATAGAAGCTAGACCGCAAAAGTTGGTGGTCGTCTGTCGCTGCAATATTCGAAATGCGTGTCAGCTTAATTATTAAATTGAGTCATCTCTGTCACGCTTTTGATGCTACTCTAGGCTTGCAATTGTATTGTAGACAGGACGAGCAGGAAATGTGCAGAGATACAATTCTACAAGAATTACTGCGCAACACTTTTCAGTGTACTATACAACATTATTTCCGTGTATTAAAAAAAAATTATTGCCCAATTAGTTAACTTGCTCGTTCTTCGTTCGACGATAGCTCATCCAATGACTCTTTAGACTCGGACTATCATATTTCTTGTCTCGGGTTTCTGACTCTTGTTGCGGAATCAACCATTAACTTTATACCTTGGGGAAAAAATATAATACACCTGATTATGCTACTTGTGCCAAGAGCTATGTCAAGATTCCAGGATTTTTAACTGCGATGAGTTGGTGTGTGAGTGTGGAAGACGGTGGTACCAGTCAGTACTAAAGTTGCGTAATCGGCTCGCTTTGCAGCCTACATAGTCCATAAATGGGGGAAACATAACGAGTCTCGTACTCTGCAGGACATGTGCCATATTTACGAGACGATGACGAGATCTCAGGATGAACGTTTGAGATGCATCTCGTTGTGATTTAAAAGTTATCTCGTTACCTTGGTACGAAGGTCTTCGGGATCGTCATAGCAAATTAGATGCGGCTCTCGGATAACCAACTTTTTGCATATGCTAAACTGAAAATCTTCTTGCTCCGGGCTCTCGAATGTTCCAGTGATTTTAACGGTTGAGCTTACACCAGCAATTTACAAGACTCTCAAAGACGCTGCAAAATCGAATTAAAGCTTGTAATAAAACTCGTATCATCCGGAAATGAGAATAATATTTCAATTAAAATCCATACAAGATTTCAATGATTTCGGGGAAAGAAAAATACAATCAATCACTATCAATCTTATATTGAGTCCTGAAATTAACAAAAGTTTTGTCTAGCAATTGGCTATTTCTCAATAAATTCGTCTCTAGTGAGATATTGACGTAATAAAATAATAATCTCAATTAATTGAAGATAATTTGCGATAACAAGTCTTGTTCTGTTTCGAGTGATGTCGGAAGTGAACGGTCTGAAATAGGTTGATGAATAGGGAGAGCGGATCCGCGTTGATCGGTTGTAAGCCTGGGACTGGGCGATGCGCGTTCATCGAGTACGAATTGCTTCGACAAGCTGTCGCGTACGTCTCGCTCAAGGCCAGCAAGATACATACGTCTGGCGTAGACAAACGCACCGAGTATTATCGAGGGAGAGCCTAGGAGAATTCTATTCTCGGATCGGTGTGGCGCCTTGTCGTATATGAAATCCTACAGTGATGGTTGCCATAACAACGAGTGCGCCACGAAGGCGCGGTACTTGTAATTCTCTCGTCCTTTATTCCCCTCGCACTATTATCGTTCGATCTCTCTTCATCGGAGATGGAACTTCCCCTCGTTATTTCGCAACCCTACGCAATGAAAGAGTCGTGGCATGCATCGACAACAACCACCCCTGCAGTCGTCACGTTTCACGTGATTCCAAGCTTCGTTGAGCTGTGTTATCTATTATATCTCTATCTCACTTGTAAATAGTTGCTATAGCATGGTTATATACTCTTATGGAGCATGCTGCGTTGCTTTATATCATTCAACGTTCCTATTGCCTATTTTTCCCAGCTTCAACCCACGGACCCATTCGGTCACGACTCTATCTATAGATCGAGCTCCGACTAACCCCAGAGTCTTTATGCAGACAAATTCAATTGGTCTCCATCGAATGAATATAAATCCCTGGATTAGAGAGTTGAACTCTGTCTACATATGGCCATAAGCTTCTTTGGAATCGACTTTTTTTCTTCCATACCAATGCGAAAAAAACAGTCTCGCTATTCTCTGTACAGAGACTGCATAGTAAAAAACTTAAAAAATTGCTTCCACGATATTGAGTACCTTTGACCAAGCCAAGGAAACTTGATCAGATTTGCAAAATAATGCAAAAGCGATTTGCATTATTGTGCCAATGTTAATTCTGTACAATTCGATTACGTAAACCGAAAGTTGTGGAATAGAATATTCGAAAGTTATAATTATGTAGAACTGGAATGTCTATAAAAAGAGTTTGCCAAAAATGTTGTATTTTACAGAGTTGATGTACGATTAACCGCTATTTAAAATGGAGATTAACCAGCCGAATATATTGGTACTATGACGGGAGCATAAGAATAAAGTGAACGAGGCCACGTGTCGAGAAGAACGTTTGACGAATTCTCTTGGGGGCTCTGATGAAAATTCCCGTGGCGCTTTTACCAGCGATGCACTTTAGTCAGGGGTGTAGACTGGGGAGGAGCGTGCAGTCATGCATGACGTTTTACTCTCTCGCGCCAGGAAAAAGCTCGTTTCTTAGGGACGTGTCACGCTCGGACGTCGACGTTGTCTATGGCTTGCGTGTTTGCGATACGAGCCCAGCTCACATAATATTGGACAAGTGCTAGAGAGAAAGTATAAAGACAGGACGCGCGGCTTCTCGCATACCTGCCCCGTCTTTCGTAATAACATTTTACCTCCTATGCTTTTGCCCATTATTATTCTATGCCGGATGGACGGAGAAAGAGGGAAGAAAAGTGAAAGAGCGCTGAAAAGCGTTGACCTAATTTCCTTCTGAGGCAGCGTGACCTACCACCAACTTATATCGACGCTGTTGGCCAAACACACCCTGAGGACCTTTAATATGCCTAGTTTGACGCACACCTGCCACTCTGTGTATTCCATTTCCTTCTAGAAAATTCACATTCGCTCCGATTCAGTCAATCAGCTCCGTCCAAGACGTCACTTATATTCCCCTTATTACTTGACTCGCCAACTCTGCCAGCAGTCTTATCATTTCTTGTGGAATTAAATCATTTTCTCAACGTCCTGGGAAGGCCATTATTTCATGCACCTAATGACATTGAAAAAGAGAAAAAAAGAATATATCACGTAATCCCATAATTGTGACACAGTTTCGCGTACAATTCGTAAGTAATACAATTATGTTGTAGGTCGTTTCGCTCCTTGTTTTCTCGACCCTTCGTGCGCCGTCAGGGCGAAAGATTTTATCTGTGCGTGTCAAGCTGCTCTTGTCATCGTTACGGATAAAGATCGAGAGAGAGAGAGAGAGAGAGAGGAGGGGAAGATAAATGAAACGTACGCTCGGATTTGGCTTGATGAAACTCTGTATATTATCGTAAGAAAATCAGCAGGCATGTCGCAGCGTACAATTTCGCTTACGAACGAAACTTTCAGTCAGGGCAATTCCTCGTGATTTGAGAGTCACGCGAGAGGGTCCGCTTTTGAGGCTTCGTTGACCGCTTGGATATAAAGAGAGCCACTCCCGTGTCACTCGTCTCGTCGTAGAGAGAAGACGAAGCGGCGGTTTCGTTTCGACGATATCGACCAAGGTTACACGCCCCTTTGAATTTTATGATCTACTCGAGTACAAGTGGGCCAAAGGTTTACACTACAACCCTTTATCTACAGCTGTGATATACACAAACGAATCTACACCAATTCCATGCAAAATCCCTGAGAAAATTCTATTCGTGTTATATCCTTTTAACCCACTACAACATGATTCGAATTTTTATTTCCAATTTCTCAAAGATGCATTTCTGTGTTTTGCCACTGTTTGTACAATGAATTTCGTCACGACAGTGAAATCATACATACGAGTTAAATAGCTAGAAGCAAATATCTCGGATACGTGTCTTCTCGTATTAAAAAGCAACGGTAGTTGTAGCCTGAGCGCTAAGTGATCGATGTCATGGTCAGAGTTGTACAAGAGAGCGCACCGCGTTCTCAATCTCTCTGTTTCTTTCAAGTTCCGTTCATCAGAATTTCATCGCATCGAATATCCCCGTAGCATCGGTCTCTCTCTATATGTATACGGATAAACGAGTCCACTGCAGCGATAATCAGCTGAATGCGATCGTTCGCGTCATCGAATTACGCACATTATATTTTATTTACACGTTTAAGGCGTCTCGATTGCAAAACTGACGACAAACCTCGTTCGAACGGTCCATCTGTAAACTGCCGTTTCATATATATATATATATATGGGCCATTCTCTCTAAAGGCAACATGTTTTACCCTGCCAGATATTTTTCATAATTTAACAGATTTGTGTAATACTCGAATGGTATTACTGCCTGTAATACGTTTTTTTTTTTTCTTCAATTTTTCAAATCCAATATTTAAATATCTAAATCGTGTGTTATTAATACAAATGTTATGTGATTTTTGAGCCACTATTTCATTTCGCATGATTTTAGTTTATTCTTACTCCGAAAGGTCGTTCGGTGGGACACAGAATATTTTGTAAATATTGAAGATAAGTAAAGGTGAGAAAGAAAATGGTTGGTTTGACGGAGAATGGCTCCTATATCGATATGCACGCTGCGTCTTTATCTGAGCGTGTAACTCAGCGAAGAGTTATAACACATTTATCATCAGCCTTGTTACTGTCTCGATTTCACGATACATACTTGATGCTATATTGCCTCCTCATATGCTCTCATTCTTGATCGACATACAAGTACACTCGCTACAGCTTTGTACATCTGTTTGAGCTTATACATGTAAGATGCGTTGACGTAGTACCGATTCAACTCGAGTCTCTTGGAATCTATTATTGCACAAGGAGAATAGCCACCATTGGAATTTCCAAAAAAAGACAGCATGAAAAATAAATAATATTCTATTTTTCTTTAGTTCAATAGGATATAGAATTTTATTCATACTCAAGATTTTCTATGTTGTTGTATTTGTTCAAGTTGTATGCGAAACTCGTGCGAGAAACGAGTTTTTCTCAACTCGTGTGATTACAACACTCGTCAAGATAAAGTTTCATCGCACTCGTATTCGCGTGGTTGGACGACAGGACATAAAAAAATATTCCTTATTCCAACGCCACATCTTAATAGAATATTAATTTTTTTTTTTTTTTTTTAATGTGAGATTGCCCATTTCCAATAGCACGGTAATAAAGTTGTAGAGCGCGCACGATGCGACTACATATCTTTTTCTCGAGGCTTTATTTTGATCAGTAGAGGGTGGATACTGAGTCACCAGGGAGTATAGTTATAAAGCTCAAGTGAAAGAGATCGACCGTCAGACTTGATTTGCGTCGCTTCATAGCTGTATATAGCAACCAAGAAGAGATCCATTAGTATCGGAAGGTTGGACGGAAAGGCCTCTACAGCGATAACGCAAAAAGATTTGAGCGATGGGCCAAAGCGGGGAATCTCCGGTTGTTCGTTTAATCTCCGATACGTCGATGACCACTTTGACCTCGTTTTCTTCAGCTTCATCTCCGTCTCTCTCTCTCTCTCTCTCTCTCTCTCTTTCTCACAAATTGACCACGTGCTTTTTTTTATCCCTCGTGTTTGATTCATCAGTCGCTGGTCTTGTTTGGCCAACACATCTCTCGACGCTAACTCATACAAGTTTTGCTCGTTCGCGGGACCTCGAAACCGGGCAAAAGCCAACGTCGTGTGTTTATCTCCCCTTCGGCCCATTCTACTTCTCTCGAACCGCCGTCGTGCACCGCCTTTACGATTCTATTTCAGGAAACCAATGCGGTTTTAGTGGGGCAGTAGGAAATGCCATAACGGAGAGTCGAAGACCGAGGGTGCGGCCATCGATCAATTATACACATTTTTACCAGTTGAAAATCCGATTTCAAGCATGCGCCCAAAATAGAACTTTCTATTTTTCTTCAAATTATATAGTGTCTTCCTTGATTTATCCTTAAATTAACAAGATAAATCGAGGAATTAACCAGAGAGCATTTGACAAAAGTAACCGAGGAATCGGCGGATATTACAAATTCTTTTTTTTTCTACAAAAAATCTATTTTTAAGAATTTTATCCGTTGAAACCACGCGCTTCGATAGAATTTCATTTGATTTTCCCAGAGAAGACAGTATCTTGCCTGGTTTATCCAGAGTTACACAGAGTAACATTCATCGTGTCTTTGAGTATATTAAAATTAAATGAAGAGCAATAGATTTTCTTTATAATCACATCCTCTCTCGCATCCTCTTCTCTATGAAGAATGAAAAAGAAAAGGCAAAGAAATGGGAATTCTCGAAGCTGAGGGCAACTCAATAATTAGCCACACAAAATGATTAAACGGAAAATCTTTAGAGAACCCAAGTCGCGCGCTATCTGTAGTATAGAGAAAAACTTGGAGATAAAGTGGGAGAAATAGATGAGATTTTCAGCACGTTGTAATAATCGCTGTAGCTCATTAGCTAATTAGAGAGAAAAAAAAAAAAAAAAAAAATAGATGGGGTCATTATGGTTGTGACGTTAGTCTCGCGATGGGCGCATAAGCTTTTCCCGGTATACTTGTTCCCTCGTCCTATCCAACTTCGGTTCTCGCATACGAACCGCGCGCGCGCGTCAATGAAACTGGGCCAACGGCTGTCATGTATTTTTATTTATTATCTGGCTTTTATGAGCGTTTTTCTCTCATCACCAGTCTCGTCTATAACAAATGTAAGCTATAGCCAACGATAAAGACAAAGTAGATAGAATTTAAACTCGCGAGGACGTGGAAGAATGTGCCTCGCTTCAAGCTGATCGCACTGAAACATATATGGTATATAAAGTCCGTAATTGGTGGATGACCAATTGAGATCACGCTCCTAATAACTTGTTGAGGAACGCCTCTAACCGCGGACATTTCAAGATCGAATACCCCAATACTGGATTTTCATGTATAGACAGACACTTTTCACCGTCAAGCAACAGCGAATAAATTTCAAAGTGTGCGTATAACACGCGGCATTGGATACCGTCGGGAGGTTTCAGTGCGAACTTGAGTATTATTCGTATGACACTTAATATGCGATATGAAAGTCGCGGCTGCCGCTTTTCCTCTCATCCTTGTGTATTGTATACAAGTGCTTGTATAATATGTTGTAACGTAAAACGCGTTTGCCTCGCGGTCCAATTAATTATAACCTGCAATAATTACTCATAATAATAATTACTTATATTTACTCGGAATGACCAGCCTTTTTCAACGTCACGTTTACATCTTGTGCGCTATTTCAAATACGTGGAATATCAATGACTCAAGTGGACCGATATATCTAAAAATCATGAAAATTAAATGGTGCAGTACGATACAAGTGCGATCGAACGTGCTTTTTGGATCTAAGCCGAATTTTCCGTCAATCACACGAGTTGAGAGAAAGATCCTCGCACAAGTTTCGTATACCACTTATTTATTTCACGAGTGCGACAAATCCGACTTATGAAAATCTTTACCTTTTCACAACTATCACTATTGCGAAAGCATAAAAAATTGAAAGATGTTGTAAGTGAAATTTTATTTTCTTCAATAGTTTGCACTTGTCGTAACGTTCAAGTTGGATTGGCAAAAAAAAAATAAAAATATCGGTACGATTGAGTGCCTATCGAAGAGGAAATTTCTTGCCAGGTGGCGTTACCTACACATTTCTCTTTTCTTTTCACACTCTGCTGGCAAGCTTTAATAGAGAACCAGTAGGCCCCAAATATTCCCGAATAATTGAATATTATTTATTAAGAAGAACCATAGCTTGTCCAGAATGTGAGGACTATTACACGAGGAGTGTTGTTGGTTCATCTTAGAGAAATAGTTCATTAATAAGGTATTGTAATAGAATAATAAGATAATGTCAATTTCATATACCTTTGTACATAAAAGATATATTTAAAATTTCAGAAAATGTTTAACAAGCGTATAGGCATCGTGACTGAACGAGGAGAGTTTTGAGGCGTGAGGCACACAGGGAGAGTGAGAGAGCGATCGTATTCCCTTGAGATCGAGAAAAAGGGGCAAAGAATCGAGGAATCTTGCGTGCGGAACGAGGAGAGTCACTAATGAAGAACGGAGTAACAAAAAAATATTACAACGAAGAAACGTTGCGAGCGGACCACGACGACACGGTTCTCCTGCGACAAGATCGCAGCGTTACGGGTCAAGGGGAAATTACGCCTCGCGGTATAATGAGAGAAAACCATGTGCTTGCTCACCCACCGTAGCTTCTCCGACAAATGATTTAGCTATATAGCGTGTATTAGAAAAAGGGAGAGGAACGAATAGCTGCGAGAGCTAAGATTTCCTATTTGCTCGTGTTCGTCGCACCTTTTGTCCTCCTCGTTCACTATACGTGTTGTATAGGACGTGCGTATATCGTTATGTGCACATAAACGAATGAGATTAGGTAACTCTCAACGAGAGAAGAGTAGTGCCTTCATCAGTGTGTAGTGTAGGAGTGGAGAATTTACACGACTCTTCATCTCTTCGTTGCTGCCGGTGCTTTTTACAGACGTTCTCGACGTTCATGTTGACCAGTCCTCTCTAACTCATTATTATTCATCTCTTGTGGATTCGAATGAGATTTAGTCGCATCTTAGCTCCCGAGTAATAGGAGCAAATTCTCTTTCTCACTTTTTTCTTTCTACAAATTCTAGACTATTAAACGGAAAAAGAAACATTTTTCAAAGAAAAATAATGTTAACGGAAAATTTTCATACAAGCTTCAATTGTACGAAGCAAAAGAGTAATACAATTGAGGCTCAAGTAGAAGTAACGCCAGTAGAGAAGTCACGTAGATTGTAAATTTCGTCAATTCAACTTCCTGTTCTACCTCCAAGGCCACAATGCTTCAGAACAGTCGCTTAATTTCAATCAGCTACGATTAGAGTAGTCGTGAAAAAAATCCAGTGGACTATTGATAAGTGTGACCGCATACTGTTGAAAATCCAAGTTCTTCTCCGTTTATCAAAGAATAGAGCTTCGTTGCCGTTTGGACGATGACGTGATGCGAATGCGCGATTGGTGACGAGAAAATCACAGAATCGATTCGGTGGTGTTCGCTCTATTGGTTTTGAGCTTAATATTCAAAGTAGAGGAGTAGACGACGTTCGTCGGACTCTTGTTTTACGCGTATACTAGACGACGAGGGAGGACTGTAACAGCAGCTCGTTTCCGCTGGCAAGTATCCACCGCTTGTCTCAAGCTGGAACCTGGCACGTTTCCTAATTTTTTACCGTCCATTCCGTAGTTTTCCACTTGGCCTTATATACATATATTCATGACAAACTAACGTCACCACATATATAATGCAAGAATAAGTCGGATATACAGATAAAACGCGAGAAAAATCAAGTGTACGTAATTGATTTTGACGAGAGTATCGTTAGTTTTTCTTTTCCTTGCACATTGTTTCTCGTGAATCATTTACCGATGCTGTAAAACGGCCGTGATTTTACAAGTCTTTTCGAGGTCATTTTCTGAATATCGATATGAATACTCAATCTTTCGCAATATCTCTGCACAAAGAATTTTTGCGGCAACAAAAAAATGTATGTTTTATATGTAAAAAAGAAGAATTACAATTTTAAACCCAAATGAATATGTTTAAAAAAATGGAATTGAAATTCTTTAAACTGTTTTGCTATAAATTTCCATTACGAGTACGGGAAGCTTTTTTTTTCCATTCACCTGTATACTCTTGAGGAATATCAAGTTTCATGTAAAAATGTGCAACTTCATTATATTTGTACATTAAATTTAATATGAGTCAGCTGACGAATAAAATGCTCGGTAATGAAAATGTGCAAATATTTTTAACAGTCCGGTTAAAAAATGACAACAATTAACGAAATGAGAGAGACAATATAGGCGATGGTCGACTGGACCACCGAGCCAGTCACTTATTATTATCAAGATGAGCAATTTCTCGAGGAAAGATATAGTTACGTAGTGGGAATCGATTAATCGACGTAAATATCTATTTGCAGTCTCCGTGACGGAAAAAAAAAAAAAACACACACACAACCTTGAACTTTAATTTCACTAATTCCCTATGCGTTGTGTACTTGATACAACATTTTAATAGCTAAGAAATGACGCAACAGATTGTCTTTTTTAGAATTTTATTAAACAAGATATCAAGATTTATTGGGTAAAAAAGAAATGTTGCTTTTACATAAATGTTGTAATTTTGATGAATGCAAATGCGTTGTTATATGTGCAATTGCCGGTCCATTTAATTTTCGTGATTTTGATAGGTGACTCGTAATGGTAGTAGAATTGAAAATGGCAAAACAGCATCGAGTTAGCTAAACTAAAGGACGATCTAAAAAGACTTGCGCATTATAGGGTTAGAGTGTGAAGCGCGAGCGTGTGGTGGTCGGTGATGGCGGGAATGAGAGAAAAGTTGTAAAAATCTATTCGGCAGAGCAAGGGAGAGCTCAAGGGAGCAGCGTGTACGTATCGGAGAGGGAGTAAAACTCCGGTGGTTCTCGCGAGCATTCCAACTGTTGGCTCGGTCAGTCAGAGCGCGAGCGTCCAACGTAATGGATGGCCCACCCGGTGAAATTCGTATTACCGAGTAGTATTCGCACAAAGCTCGTCGATGAAAGTCCAGCAAATATTAGTTAACCGGGTTCCCCGTCTCTCGCGTTAAGTAACAGTTGGCACGTGCTTGAAAACAATCCAAAGGAATAGGATCGCTGAAACTCGTGTAAAAATAGACATTCGCGAGACGACGTGCCACCGAAGAAGCAACCACCTTTGTTCAGGCACACCTTCAGGCACACTCGAAGAGCTGCTCCGGTGCAATATTTTCACGTAAAATCACGAGAGAGAAAAAAAGGAAGGAAGGAAGGAAGAGGGAAAGAAAAAAATATCAAAGAAACTTGACACCAAAGACAATGACACCGATAAAATTATTATTGGTGACAGTGGTAGCTTCGGTGGCTGCTCAGGAACGTCCACAATTCAAAGTATACTATCAATGGGATTCGATAGAATTTGCTTGGCCATCGGACGAGGCGCGTACTCGCGCCGACGATCGCAAAGAATACATACCGGAAAACAATCCAATAGCTGGTATTAAAATATGGAAAGACAAAATGTTCCTAACGATACCGCGATGGAAAACCGGCGTACCCGTGACCTTGGCTGTGACATCGACAAACAAAACATTAGTCGGTACGGCGCCTCTGTTGGATGCTTATCCCAGCTGGGATATGCAAGCGATCGGCGATTGTCGTGCTTTTCAATTTGTCCAGAGCATGGAAATCGATCCTCACGGTAGGATGTGGGTACTCGATAGTGGCAGAACTGAAGTAATGACCACCGAAATGAAAGCACGCTGTCCGCCGCGTCTCGTGATACTCGATCTGGAGAACAATGGCGCGGTGTTACGGAGTTACATTTTTCCCGCCAATGTCACATCACCGGATTCGGCTTATCTCAATGACATTGTACTCGATCACGAAGACGGCGGTTATGCTTATATTACCGATAACAGTAAAACCGATCCTGGTATTATTGTATTCTCGTTGAAGGATCGCGATTCTTGGAAAATTCGCGATCCCGTTACTATGATGGCGGATCCCGAAGCCTCGAGATTCAAGGTCGCCGGTGTTAATATTTTGGAACCGATAAATGTCGATGGTATTGCACTGTCACCAGCGCAACAGGAGGAACGTTATATCTTTTATAGTCCATTGTCGTCGTTCAAGATTTATTCATTGCCAACCGCGGTTTTGAAGAACAGCAGCATCGACGCGCGTTTTTATATACGCGAATTGGGAAGAAAAGAGACCCAGACCGACGGTATGATGATGTCTTCGACCGGTGTGCTTTTTTATGGACTTTTGGCCGACGACGCTATCAACACGTGGGATATGGCGAGATCATTTCCAACTGGACAACGAAGAATTTCGAAAGATCATACGCAACTACAGTGGCCCGATACATTCGCATTCAACAACGATCCCAACAACGGCGCCCTCTTCGTCGTCACGAATAAACTACAGAATTTTATGTACAACAGCGTTAATCTTTCGGGTCCTAATTACAGAGTTATCAGGCTTCCGACGCCTGACGTTAATAGCTATCAGTATTTTACTAATGGTACCGCGCCGGAATTGCCGGTTATATTGGCGGGTGCCAATCGTGTTACGCTCGCACTTAGCACTTGTCTTGCGGTTATTCTTGTCTTTGTCATGAAATAATTTTTCAGAGAGAGACGGCAAATACGAGGCTAGCGTTCGATAATTATTCATTATTAGGGCAGAGAGGGGCTTTTTAAATTTCCAACGGGCGGGAATTTTACGACGTGACGGAAGAATGCTTTTATTTTTTAATCCCTAAGAAAAATCCTATGGAAATGTTATTCATTTTTTACGCTCTTCTAAACGTGCAACACTCAATTCGAAAACAAATTGTGGACGTTTCATTTTTTTTTATTTCGATGTCATTTTATTTTTTTACTATTTAAAAAAAAATGGAACTTCTATAATTTTTTTTTCATCGATCGTTTTTTACTTGATCAAAACGTCGTTTCGAATTATCAAAGTGCATAGAAATTTGTTTTCATTGGAAAAAAAAAGGAATCGGTCTGTTTTTTGTATCGACTAAAGTAGATCTTGTGTTAATGCAAGAATCATCTTTAAATGTCACTTTCGTTACAACACGGTGATTTTTAGACCCGTCAATTGGCGGGTTAATTGTAATACGATGTAAATTCGGGGTCACGGGTATGATTGATAACCGATCGCAATTATATAACGAGAGTGTAAAAAGAGTCAAATGAAGAGAGAGAAGATAGCTCGGCCGATTCATTGGGCTGTACAACAGAGGTAGCTGAGAGTTTTCTATATGCGCTATACGAATACGAATTGTCTATTAATTACCTGGAAATTGATAAAGTTAACGCACGGTCGACTCGCGAATCCGCGATCGGTAAGATGACGCCGGGTCAGTATTCAGTAATGTCTATAAATAGCTTGCGTTATACTCTCCCTCTTTTTGTGTGTACATTCGACGGTCCGTTCGTTACACGCTAAAACGAACATACAGACTGCCAACGCAGTTATAATACATATAGATGAAAAAGGGTCACGCGCCAAAGCGCTTCGTACTATTATTTCCCACAATTGTTTACGCCTTGTAACGTTACATACACAGCACACCGCACGCACAATGCTCGCTCGCCCTGACGTCGCCTCTCGTCCGCCGTGTCCTAGTTTTCGTCTCTCTGTAAAGAATTGCACGCACACACGTACAGCCGCGGTGTTGATGATGTTGATACGGCCAAGAGAGTACAGAGAACTCTTCCAGTAGCCCTGAACTGTGACTCAACCGAGAACTCCCTACCGACTTTCAGCTACGCCAATCTTCTGGGACATAGTTTTTTTTTTTTTTTTTTTTTTTTTTTTCTTTACCCCAAGAACTTGATAGATTTTTGTATGTATATGTGTGCCACGTGGTGAAACAAGTGGCCACTTGTTGACAAGTCTTACTTCTCGCACTCGTGAAATATACTATTGTATACTTTTTCGCAACTCGTCTGTCGTTTATCGTATTTTTCACGTAATTATTTTTCTCAAAATCACAACTAAGTGATTAACGAAATCCGCATAAAAATATACATAACCGTGGCTGCGGTTTACCGTGCTCTCTCGGCATCATCCATAAATCCGAGGGGCTCTAGATAAGCGAAAGGGGCAGAGAGTATTATTGTAGACGAGTTGCGCAATACTTTTTGTGTTGTGCATCACGCTTGCCGCGACTATTATATAGCTATCTCGACAGTGCGACGCCTCGCCCGAGAAAACTCTCTGTGCGAAACTCCCGCGCCTTCGATACATCTAGTTGGATATCTATCCACCCAAAGAGCTACAAGAGAGCGAATCTCTCTGGAAGATCTGACTCTCGGGTTACGTTGAGATTTAATTGCTCAAGTTCTCTGTCTGTATACTTGACGCGCCACGCCTAATCACCGTTCTGTACGCGTGTAAACTGTTACAATGAAACAACAAGCCAAGTTATAGTATGTGCGCACACGCGCCTAGTCGAGCATTCTCAAAAGTGAGAAGTACTTGTATCGTGTAATCGGTCAATGACCGACATGAACGATGATCAAACTCAACTATGACAAATGGCAAATAAACAAACGATTTAATCGACACAACGAGGGGGCGTTAAGGGAAGAGAGTCGGTATCACGCCAAAATAACACAGAAAATAACACGGTCATTCGATATCACTCATGAGGCATTCCATATCAATTTCGCCAGGGAAGAAGAAAAAAATTCTCAAAAATCGGCTTTAGTGGTACGAATAGATGAACCAAATTGCAAGAGAAATGAAAAAAATTGAATTTTTAATTAATTTAATTTTTTATTTATTTATTTTTTTGTGGTGGCGAAACTCCTATGGAATGCCCCAAATCTCAGTAACGCAAGTTAAAAGATAATCCGTAAATTCCATGCCCTTATTCACGGAATTTATACAACTTTTTACCAGATGTTATGCTAGCTACATTTTTTTGCTTCCAAAGACAATATGAAAATAAACATTCTTTTGGTAAATATAATATCTTGTAAAGACTCGAATGGATAAATTGGGCGTTAAACATGATAGACAAGTGAATGGTATTGAATAATTGGTTAAGTAAATTGTTACGAGTTTATAGAGCAATCGGTCAACGATCGATATGAGATGAGAAAACTGAGTATGAGAAATTGGTGAATAAACAAACGAATTTTAATTGGAACAACGAGCGGTTTAATTGTAAATTCAATTTTTCCATTTTTTCTCATTGAATTCATTTGGAAACGAAAATCATTTTCGCTGTTTATTTTTCTTCTAAAATTAATTCAACTACTAATTTTTTATTACGAAATTTGTATACTAAATTTGAAATAAGAAATTGTCAGGAAGCAATTTTAATTCCAATCTTTGTTATATGGCTTTGGAAAAATGGGCGTTTCTGAGGAAACTTTTGTACTACGGACAATGACCGTATCTTCTTTATATTTCTTGCTGCTTAGTTCGTTTAGAAAGGAAGTGAAAAAAAAGTTGCAAGCTTTCACTCTCTGCTCGAAGAGCAGCGAGAAATTCGCTGCGTTAACTTAAATTGAGATTGCACACGCTTATTGAATAAATGTCTGAAAGTGTTTGCGCACTCGGGTGGAGCGCAAAAGTCTTCTACAAACTTGTAAATATTCCTTTACTTTCTAAATCACTCTATTTCTTTGATTTAATTCATTAGAAAAATTATTAAAAGATATTATTTCCACTAACAATATAAACGTAAATAATGCACGAATTTATAAGGAAAAACGAAACTTGTATTTTTATTTTATTAAATATTTATACATTTTTGACAAAAATTCGAAAAACATTATTGTGAAATAAATAAGCGGAATAATTTCGAAAGTAATGGGATGATTAAACCTCTGGTTTTTTTTGTGTATTCTTGTGTTGTATCTCTTAACTAGGTAGCGTCACTCACCCAAGCATTATTAACATTCTCATTGAAACTGCGTGTCTATGTGTGTGCGTGCGTAATTGTACGATAGCCAGAGATCGGAAAACTCGACAAGTCTCCCAGAGAGATCTCTGCGTTTCGATGAGGATTCCGATGATTTCATCGTACGCGCAAACAACGTCGAATTTAACCGAAATATCCGAGTGCAAGGTGTTGGCTCTCTTCGACGAGTGTGGCCTTTGTACTATGTTGTAGCTCCCGTCCGTTGCTTTTTTCTTTTTTATTTCCGAACGAGCCGGCCGCAAAAAAAAGCTGAAAAAAAGAAAAATGTTATATAACAATATATCGTATTTATTACTGTCGCCTAAGATTTTCTTGTAGATATTCTCTAGCACGATTGCCTTATCGCACTCGAGAGCTAATCCAAAGGGCTTGTAAACAGTAGAAATGCTCACAATGAAAGAGTATTAAAAATATATTTTCAAATATAAATGATAATATTTCGTAGACGTATTAATTTGGTTAAAAAAAACACACACACACACACACACACACACACACAAACACAGGAGTATTTGAAATAGAATTTGAAAAGCACTAATTTTATGCTGCGAGCTGCAAAATCCAGCCTGACGAAAATTCGTAATTCGATTTTTAAATAGCTTTTTATCACAATTTATTATTCACAAAGGGTGCGCGAAGAAAAAGAAAACTTATTTTATTCGGCTGTGAAAGCCGGTAAAAGAAATGCGGGGCACCTCGCAAACGATGCATAAAGTACATATTAGATTTACGCAATTGAATGATATTCGATTATTTTTTTTAAATATACTCGTAAGATGATAGAGATTGTCGTTTTGGGAATGATCGGTATATATCGATGAGTTGTGATCCATTTTTCAAAGGCCTTCTTCGTAAATACATATTAACTACTTGTATGTAGAAAAAACCAAAATTAATATATTTTCTATTGAGGTCTTACGAAGGAATTCCAAGTTTTAACAGCAGGACAACTTTATGGAAAACTCGTAGAATTAAAGATGTATAGTTTTTCTCTCGTTCATGATGTCGTGTTTTTCGATTGTAATTAAAATACAACGCTCGTATAATTGTATTGTTCATATACTTTATGCTGCAAAATGAATGAGTCAATAAATTCGTCATCAAGATATATCGCAGTTTCACTTAAACACCCAACACACCGGGAATATTAATTCTTGTATGTATCGATCCTAATTTGAAATAACAATTTCATTACTATAACTCACGTGAGTAAAATTCATCGACTCTTAATCTAAAACAATACAATAAATACAATAAAAATCCTATCATTGTCACTATTATTATCATATGTCATTAACGAATATAAATTATTCGTAAAATTGGTAAAATAAAAGCAGTGGTTAAAACAAAAAATGCCATCGGTTATGAATTTTAAGGTAGTCGTCTCGGTAGTCCGGCTAAACGTGCATGGCATTCTCAGAGAATTTCATTCCCTTCCGAATGACATGAAAATGTGAACAAAATTAGCCATTAAAAATAATATCTAAATGTTATTAAGAAATTGATGAAAAAATGAATTGTTCGACAAATTAACCCAACTTTTTTCAAAATGAAAATGATTCGTTCATTTTTCTGAATGCGTAGGAATTCTTTCAGAATTTTCTCTGATTTATAAAAATGATATATGCGCAAGTTTCGCGCAAAAATAATTTATTGAAATAATGTAACAAACTCGTTTGCAGCTCGAGATAAATAAGAAAAAAGAAAAGTAATCAAGTATGACGAGAGTATGTTTGTGAAATTTACAAATATTATTCGTCAACGCAACTTGTATATTCATCATGTTATTAACAACATTATTAAAAATGTTTCTTTATATAAGATTAAATAAAAATAATTTATAAAAGATGTTGGAAGTCTGCGCATAATAATTGTTTAAAAAAATAATCACAGCGTTTAGTTACCGCCGATAAATCTCCTAAAATTTCAAGTGGTAATTGAAGTTTCCCGATTTACCGACCAAGTTCGTCATCGTGCGACTTTGGCATTTTCATCCCGACTCCAGTAGAGGGCGCAATGCGGTTGAATTGACCGCAAATCCATGATAACCAGCTTTAACGCGCATGGTAAAAGCTTCAATCTAATCAGGACAAATGTTATCATTTTATCAGCGAAGCCTATATAGATAGCTGGTAGAGTCAACAGTAGTAGAACTTCAATCGCAGATTACGACTCTATTTTCTACACCACGTCAATGATTCGAAAGTTTTAAAAATATCCCATCGACTAGGAAAACAAGTTTCATATTAACACATATTATTAGGTTCGATACGATAAAGCCGTATCTAGTCTATAAACCTGCCTAGAAATTATTGACAATCCATACAAGTTAGAAATTCTCCGATAACGAATTTACACTAAATACCGTAATTAAGCCGCCGGCATTTTCAAACAAGAGAAAAAACTTGTACAATCTATCGATATTTCATGTTGCCACCCTGCAAATGTAAAACATTCCTTCAATAAATGAAAGAAAAAAAAAAAAAAGCGTTTCTACAATATAGATGAAAGGAAAAATGAAAAATTCAGCATATATATCTGCAATAAAATAAATGAAAAAGTCAACATTTATTCTGATGTAAATAAAAAATGAAAAATGTCTCGAATAAATAAAGCAAAAACTGAAGGATATCGGGAATAAAAAGAAAAAAAAATACAACATCTCTGGGATATTCCTGTAGAATGTGATTGCCGGAGTCTCGAATCCTCGGGATACGCTCTCTCAAAAGGACGTGTATGTCCTATAGCTTGTACTATGCGCAGCTGTTACTTCTGGACGAGAGGTAAGGTGGAGGGGATTGTAGAGTTTTTCAGGGCCGTGTGAACCAAGCGAAAACCGCACGAGCTCAGTCAGCTCGCTCGAATCGCGTCTGTTGACACGCGTCGTCCAATAAAACCATTCAATAAAAACCTCTCTCGGAGTCTTAAGAATAACAACTCTATCCGACGTACGGACATTCCAAACGTGTTAATCGTCGGAATACATCTTTTAAACTCTGTGTAAATTAGCTATCGGGTTAACTAGAGACAAAGCATTCTCAACCTCAAAAAGCCAAAACAAAGTAAAGTACAGGGCCCAGAATAATAATTAGACGTTGCTGTTGTTCCAACCGAGTGTTTAGTGGAGAGCGTGTAAGGAAAAGTGGAGATGGTAGTAGGGGCTACTAGCTCGGTACCGGCGCGGCTGCAGTGACCGGCTGGTGTCCGTGAGCGCCCGGGTGTCGAAACGTGGGGGCCCGAAAAACACTCTCTCGCTCTCTTGTGTCTCGAGAGAGACAAATGTGTCTGTGAAACAGTGAATCATAAACAGGACAGAGAGAGAGAGAGAGAGAGAGAGAGAGAGAGAGAGCGCCTTCCAGCTTGGAGGCTGTGTTTTCTCATACTTGAAACCTATAAACATATTTAATAACAATTAATACTGCACGAATTAAAATAAACAACAACATTGACCGAACTTATAAATATATTGCTATATTGAAGGAAAAAAAAAAATAAAAAAAAATAAAAAAACAAATTGCTCTGAAAATCGAGATAAATTTTTTCAAGGCTCACGCGGTTTTCCATGTCAACGACACGCGCGACCCTGCCAAGGCCAGCGTGCTACGCCCCGCTTACCAACAACCATCCAAGGTACAACCTCCTCGTTGGCTTTTTCGTTAATTTCCATTGCAATATTCCGTGGATCTACGGAATTCTAGAGCAACTGATTAAGGAGATACTCGAATTATTGAGATTTCCGAGAATTGGCACGACGAGGAGTCCGACGACATTGGAGGTTACTGGTTGGCCGGCTACCTTAAGGCGGTATCTACGCTCTGTAACATCCACGCTGCTGCTGCTGCTGCTGCTGCTGCTGCTGCTGCTGCTGCTGCTGCTGCTGCTGGTGGTGCTGTTGATGATAGAAAAGGCGTAACAACGACACGAGAATCGTCAGCCGGCAACGAGCAAAAGCAGAAACAACGTGTTTTTACTGTATTAGGAAACTGAGATGAGCGACCATGGCTGCATACACTTGAATAATTTCAAAGCAGCGAAGGGTATACAACCGTATAAAGTAATACACTCGTACTTTGTTACGAGCACCTCCGCCGAGGCACGCGTAAGAAAGGTGCGAATATACAAGAGTAGTAAGAACAATGACTATATAGGCAATAAGTTTATTTTATTTCTTTTCATATGTCTAGGGCTTTTTTCTTCTTCTCATTCTTCACTCTTTAGGGGGAAAAAGGAAAGGATTTCTTTTAGTCGCAGATTTTTCGTTACTCTTTTGAAAGAGGTTCAAGGCAAATCCGGAAACGGAACGTTTTTTAACATTAATACAGACGCGCGAATATTTGAAATATGGAAAAGTCGGTTTTTAAGGGGTTTTCGAAAAGATGAACAACGTGTTGTTGTTTTTTTTAAATAAATGACACTAAATTAAATATTTTTCTTCTATTTAAATAATGAAATTCGTGGATTTTGTTGAATATTGAGAAGGTGAAATTTGTAAGCATAATCTAAAGATTGTTACCAGGGTTGCCCAAAATAAATGAGGAATTGAGTTCGTTTAGGCCTAAAATAACGATGCCGAAGATTTAAAAAAATGAAGAATTCAATAGTCAAAGCTGAAAGCGATGAAAATTTTCAATTTTCGCAAAAATCGAAAATTTTTAAATCACAGAAATCGTTATTCCGTGACTTTGAGAATTCGATGCTTCAAAGAATAATGTAAAAAATGATAATTGTCCTGAAATTAATAGAATCTCGGTGAATGCTCGTTAACGAGCGACAAAGATAATGCGATTACGATTGCGCGATGAGGCTTTGGTAGGTTTGCACGAGAAAGCGCCGGACCGCACCGGCTGCACATGTCCAATGTCCGTGTGACGCGGCCACGTTGACGCGTCTTGGAAGGCTCTTTACGCTCCACGAGCACACAAACCGGCTCTCTGCAGCGCCGTCTGACAAATCTCACTAACACAGAATCGTCACTTATTTACGCTCACACGCGCCTATAAGTCTCACGCTTTGCGATTCATTAATCTTCTCAAGGATCGTCGTTCTACTATCCAAATAGCCGACTTTAACAATTGTGAAAATTAAAAGATGACAAGAAAAAAAAAAACTAAGAAAATACTGGTGTATGTCCGTTATTTGTAAATTTACTCTATTTCTTTGTTGTTGACATCAATAATTACTTACTAATATTTTCTTTATAATGTCCTACCATATGTGTAAGATTTTTTTAAAACGTCATAGAAATAAAAATAGTCGAACATGCAAAAAATAATGACATGTTTCCGGGCACGAGAATTTTATTGTTTAGTAATGATTTATTTTTTCCCGGAAAGCTTTCGGTTTCGCAGCGAGAGCGAAAGAGATTACTAAAATTTGTCAAGCTACTTTTTCTCAGAGATGTACTATGAAATTACGAGTCTCCGGAAAATTGTTCGCAGACTTTACAACCGACCACGCGTTGTTCCAAATTTTTTCTCTATAACACTCGGTTATCAATGCCACATTAAACATTTTTTAATAAGTCCTCTTAGGTTGGATATTTTGATAAATCAATGGCATCTATTTTTTAATTCTATTTAAGTTCAATGGAAAAATTGAGATGAGTTGCCTGTACCGTTCTCGAGTTGTAGCATTTAAGAAAAAAAAATGAGAAAATGAGCACTCCTCTTCTAATTTTTTCAAAATCCGATATAATCGATATACTTGAAGCGACTTTGATATAAAATGGGAATTTTCTAAAGATCGCGATTGTAACGAATTTGTAAATTTTCAGGCGGTAAGCTGTTTGTGTCATACTTGCCAGACCTACAAGGATCGTCTCCACTCGTGTCTTCATTGCATATTTTTCGGTTGTTACGGAAACGGGCACATTCAGGAGCACGCAAAAACAAAGAAACATTTTCTCGGTAAGCCTAGCCTGATATTCGATGAAATATACCAACGAAATCTTACAGTTGAATCGCAAAATAGAAAATCATTGGACGAGTAAAAGAAGATAATAATTAATTGTTATTTTGGCAGCTGTCGATCTGTGCTACGGAAATATTCTGTGCTTTCAATGCGGAGATTACGTTTATGACAGAGAATTGTTGGCGGTGGCAAAGTCGCAATGGAGCGAGTCAGCAAAATCATTGAGTCTAGGAGAATTTTATCGAGCGTGGGAGCCTACTCAGATAGAGGCGGAATTGCTGAGAAAGCATCCGCGTCGTCGGCGAATTGTCGAAAATTCAACCATCGGTAATTACATTAGTTCGCTAATACAGCCTATGTTCGCCGTAAAATTCCAATGACGAATAATAAAAGTTATTTACATTGCAGGTCTGAGAGGTCTCATAAATCTTGGAAGCACGTGTTTCATGAACTGCATAGTCCAAGCTCTGACCCACACGCCTCTATTGCGAGACTATTTTCTAGCTGACCGTCATCACTGCCCGCAGCCGAGCCGTTGCCTCGTCTGCGAAGTCTCTCATCTATTTCAGGAATTCTACTCGGGTAGCAAAGCTCCCCTTACGCTCCACAAGCTCCTGCATCTAATCTGGACCCACGCAAGACATTTGGCGGGTTACGAGCAACAGGATGCTCACGAATTTTTTATTGCCACACTCGATGTCCTTCATAGGCACTGCGAGGCCGCTCCGATCCTCGTTAAGGACAATCCGCATCACTGCAACTGCATAATCGATCAAATTTTCACTGGTGGTCTTCAGAGCGATGTTGTTTGTCAATCTTGCAAGTGAGTCGAGAACTCTCTTTTTCACTCCTCACGATTTTTTTCTTCAATTTTTCAATGTCACATTATTTTTAAATACTCGTATAATTCGAAAATCAGACATGCGCTTAGAAAAAAAAAAAAAAAAAAACATTTAAAGCATTTTCTTTTGGCCATTTTTAGCGGAGTATCGACAACGATAGATCCTTTCTGGGACATATCGTTGGATCTCGGTCCAACAGCCGGGGCATCAGGTTCGGACAGTACCGGACCGCCGACTTCGTTGCTCGATTGTCTCGAGCGATTCACGCGAGCGGAGCACCTGGGCTCGAGTGCCAAAATCAAATGCAGCAAGTGTCAGACATACCAGGAGAGCACAAAACAGCTAACGATGAAGCAACTGCCGATTGTCGCGAGTTTTCATCTCAAGCGTTTCGAGCACTCGAGCATACAGGACAAGAAGATCTCCACATTCATATCCTTTCCCGAGCAGCTCGACATGACGCCCTTCATGTCGCACAAACGCAACGGCAACAACAACAGCTCGGCGATCGATGGCCTCTCGAAAAACGGCGAGGACGGAACATTCACCGATAACAGATACTCCCTATTTGCTGTTATAAATCACGAGGGCTCACTTGAAACTGGTCACTACACGGCATTTATACGACAGCAGAGAGACCAGTGGTTCAAGTGCGACGATCATCTCATCACGAGGGCAAGACTCAAAGACGTATTAACGAGTGAGGGGTGAGTAAAACACCAATTGTCCATTTTTTCAAGAGGGACATCACAGTGACGGAACAAAAAAAACATATATTTTCGAGACTTTTTTTGTTATAACAAATTTGATGATTTTTTGTTTCCCCGCTAGTAACATATTTTCTGTGTATGTAGAAAACAAAATAAATATTGCGATTTTAAATATATTTTCAAAACAATATTTTATTCATTAAAATTGAAAATTCTACAATTTTTTATATTCGAAATCGTCTTATGGAAAGAAATTTTTTAAATCGATTTTTCGAAACCGCCGTCACAGAGATGTTTCTCCGTTATATGCTGCCCACCCGAGACGCACCAAACAACTCTAAAGATTGGCATTTTTCCAGATACCTACTGTTCTACCACAAGCAAATTCTGGAATACGGTCGTAATAGTAAAATATGATTAAGTTAAGCCCAGCCGCCTCACCTCCATGTCCTCCGTACCGTCCCCGAATCATGTTTATTAATTTATTTATTATCTGTCTCTGTGTCAGAGAAAACGACGACTCGCAATGGAATGCTTACTTTCTCGTTTAATTATACTACTATAGTTGAGAGAAAGACGATATTTCGATTATGTAGAAATACGTTCTTTGCATTCGAAGCCTCTCCCCCGATAGATTTAAGCCTAGCTCAACGTATATTTTGTTTTTTTTTTTTTTTTAAACGATTCACTGAGAAAACCTTTTGTATATCATTGACTCTGTATTAATCAACGTATAATTTCCTACTTTGACGATTCTATACAAGGACAACCGACGTAACAGTGTGGGCTCAATAGGTGTAACATTTTCTTCTTTATCTTCTCTTCTTACTCTTTTTGTCACAAACTGCGAGACTGCGAAGTATGCAATCCGTCTATGGATACATGAGAACGTGAACGGTAATACGTTTATTTTTTTCTTTTTTCTTTCTTTCTTTCTTTCTTTCGTCAGGTCTAGGATAACGTCTTTGCTATCCGACTGTGATGACCAGATCAATTTTGTACAAAAAGTAATGATGAACCGTTGATGTTTCAACGGCTATTAATAACTATATCCTGATAAAGCGATGCAAATCGCACGACTGTGTACAATAAATCGATATGAATGACAATTCGTTCGTTATTATCTATATTAACACCTGAATATTTATTCAGTTGATTGGTAAGCATAGATCTCTTCAACGATGTTGCTGCCCTCGGAAAAGTTGGCCAAACAGCAGGTTGGCAATCAAATATTTATCTCGAAAGAGTGTTTATTCGAGAATAATTTTCATTTCTAGTGTCTTTTCAACCCAGTCAAGCATTTTCCACAAAAGTTACACATTCGTTTTCAAAATCCTCAAATTTCCACAACATTTTTCTATCATTTAATGTATATTTAAGAAACAACGCAGTACGAGTTGATAATTTGTTTTCTGAAGATCTTTTGAATATTAAAAATCAAAGTTTCAAGGTACCTGAAATCGTTGAAATCGCTGATATACAAAAATCAAGTCTGAATGAAAAAAAAAAATGGTTACGCTATTAGTTAAAATTAAAAAAAATCTCGATTAAAAGATCACCGTCATTTCTTCGTAATACATTTATCAGAGTTCATAGTACAAATAAATAAATATACATAACTATAATGCACGAAGAGAATTATTTCTGATTTTTTATAATCAATATATCATCGTTTTATTTGTGTCTAGACGTTATTACACAATTAAATTATTAAAAATGTTTATTCTTAATCATTAACTTTATCGGAATTTCGATTAAAGTATTAAAAATATTGTAATGCAGCCAAGTGTTTCTTTTTTTCGCGATATATTCGTAGTTAATTAAGTTGAAAAAGAGCAATTGATGGAGCGAATAATACGCGTTTTCAAAATCAAATACCGGAAGTGAGAAGTGGAATAATTGAAATTCCAACGGGGGAAGACGCGAGTCAATCGAATCTCAACCTGCCGATATACATTTAATTCCACAGTTGTTGACAAGCTAATTATGGCATTTGCATTCCTCTACTGAATAATTGAAAATAATGTAGGAAAAAAAAAAAAAATGTTGTCACTGGGATGAAAAGAAAAGTACATCGCAATTCCGTAATATGACGCTTCGAGTGGTAAACAATGTGGATCAAAGATGGATGACTTGACATTCGGCTCGCACAGGTAAACAGACGTCCAAGTATTCCGTTGCTTATCGTTGTTTGTTGTGAAGGACAGTGTCTGTTATCGTTATTGATTGTTGGTGCGTTTAGATTGGTGCATCTCGATTTGAAAGGCGCTCCGCCAAGAGTCTCTTACTTCGAAAAGGTTTGATCGTCCGCTAAATCTGCGCATTGTTTACCTCCGGTTCATCAACGGGCTTTTCTCACTATGCTCCAATTTGAAGAATCAATAAACTCAATAATTTCTTTGAAACTATCTTGAATTTACACTATTTTCCAGTTATTTCCACTTTTACGAACATGGGGTGCGACCGGACTCCTCGTCGAGTGGGAAGACACTTTTCCCTACAGTCGAGAACTCACGCAAATTGGAAGCAACAGTCCTGCGAGTATTTCAGGTGGATATACAGCTCAGGAGGCTCGACAGATATTGCAATTGGCGGGAGATTCTGGTCTGGCTGTTGTGCCTCTTGTGCAGACTTTTGGTCATCTCGAGGTACTTAAATCTGAAAGCACGCTAGCAAGATAAAAGAAATATATGTTTTTTCTAGAAATATACAAAACTTGTTATAGAAATTAACCGGAAGACGGATCATATTTATCTATTTATTTTATCACAGAGATTAATGAAAAATAGAGGTATTATGGCAAATATTTCAGTTCAATGCACAAATTACACAGTTGAAATTCATATTTTTGTCATTCAAAGTTTATGAAAAATCTATTTTTTCTTTCAATTTGGCAAATATATTTATTATTAGTTTTAGAAAATTTATTATTAGTTTTTGTGATTTTTCAATCGTCAATTGTTTGTCCAGATAAAGATCGTCGATGAGGATTATCAATAAATTGTGTTAATGCGATTTTTGGGTGCAGTTTGTCCTGAAGCACGAAGAATGGAGATCTCTGAGGGAGGTGGAGAATTTTCCCAGCTCAATTTGTCCCTCAAATCCGGAAACAATGTCGCTGGTTAAATCTCTGATACGTCAGATAGTAAGTTTTCATCCGGATATACAATACCTGCACATAGGCGCCGATGAAGTCTGGCACTTGGGTCTATGTCCTGTATGCTCGAAACGTGCGAATACCTGCAAAACCGGCAAATGGTCTATCTACTTGGAGCACGTACTCGCGATTGCTCAATTCATCAAAGAGACTTATCCCTGTCTGAGAATAATAATATGGGACGATATGTTGAGATCCATAGAATTACAGGTTTTGAACGGTATCCTTCATATAAAAAGTATCTACGTGTTTTCGTGTAGGCTCTTGAGCTAAAGTCTATAAATGTTTTTTTTTTTTTTTTTTTTTTTCTCCAGATTACTTCATCGGAAAGTACGTCGAACCGATGATTTGGCATTATAACGCGAGGGAAACTTTTAATTTGCCACGAGGTGATTTTTCTCTCCTATAGCCAACAAATAGCATCGTAAAGTTGTTATTTTTGTTTTTCTTTTTTCTTTCTTCAGACTTGTGGACCAAGTATAGCGCGGTATTTCCTCATTTATGGGCGGCTACGGCCTTTAAAGGCGCCACAGGCTCGAGTCAACAGATTCCGGTGATAAGCCATCATATAACCAATCACGAGAGGTGGCTCGAAGAGTTGGGAACTCATGGAAATAAAGTTCACGAATTTCGCGGTACAGCCTTCACGGGATGGTCGAGGTAAATGCCAATATTGGTAAAACAGAAGAATTTCATTAGGTTAGCAATAATAAGAAGAATACTTATAATATTTATAATAGGATTATCGGTCGGTTTGGCTGTAGTAATTTAAAAAGGCATTGAATTGTGGTAGGTACGATCACTATGCAACGATGTGCGAGCTTCTACCAACGGCGATACCTTCACTGGCCCTGTGCTTAAAAGTCTGGCTGCACGGATACTCCGAACAGACGCACATGCAAGTTGCCAAGAGTTTGGGCTACGTCGATCACAGATTTTTCCACGTCAATCCGCAAATAAGGCCGGCACCGATACCGAGCAATCTGCAATATCCTGGCTGGCAAGTAACAGGCGGGATAGAGTGGTTCCTCAATTTTAAGACAAAATACGATCACATTATCAACAGTGAACAGTGAGTGAAGCAGAGTCACATAGTTAGTAATTGAGCAAAGAAATATGAAAAAATATATTGTTTGTAGAATAACGACATGGCTGAATCCCTGGCAAGTCGCTAACAATTATACAAATCCAATGCAACTGGAAAGTTTATTGACAGCATTTTCGGAGTGAGTATTGCAGAATGGACGCCGCCGCCACGGTATAATTAGAAATAAATTTACTATAGACTATTTATATTGACAGTTTACTGCTGGAACTGTCATCTCTGGAGGGCTATCTGAAAGTTCAAATGGAAACTGTATTCTTCCCAGCGATGGTCGACGAGTGGACCGGCACTCATCTTCATCCGATGAGAAGTAGACTCTCGGAACTCAAACAAACAGCAGATAATCAAATTAAGTTAAATAGTCGAAGTTAGATCGTCCACTCTCAATTTTATTCCAACAACGCTATTTCGCTCGGATCTACTTAGAATAATAATAGAGCTCATTAGAATTAAGGAAGTGTCTAAATTCACCGTAACACGCGACTTTCATCTAACCATGCAACAAAATAAATTAATAAAACTTTTCATTTCCGTACAGTATTTGCGGCAACAAATAACTCACTCATCACTCACCAAATATTTATCGCAATGTATCGGGCGAACGATTTAACGAACGCTCAATAAGAAATTTCTTAAATGGTTTTTCTGATTTATCGATTAAACTGACTACCGACGATCCAGAAGACGAATAGACCAATGAATCTCTTGGAAAATTCTTCGTCGTTTTGCCGAATGAATGATCTAATTTTACAGGATTTCATTATTTCTTTTTCCCTCGAAGTTTGTGGAATTACAATATTTTCTTTGTTTCTCGTCTTCTGTCCAACTACGGAAAACTAATTCTTGTCTTTTTACCGTATCGCTATTGGAGAAACGTTACGGTGGAGGTAGATACGGCCTAGAATTAATCTCCGGGCACAATACACAATGGCCCGAATTCATAACTTCGTTTTAGAGTCCCTCTAACTTTTGACCGGCTTGAACTTCCAAGTTTGTTTTAACTTTTTATCCCAAACTTTGGATCAATTTTTTTTTTCTTCTTCTTCTTCAATTGACTAGAATTGAAGCTTTACCATTTGTTTTGTTTTTTCAATCGACTTTACAGTCGTTTATAGTCTCAAGAGTTAGTAATTTACTAATTGGATTAAAGTTAGAGGGACTCTAAAACGAGGATATAAATTCGTGGCGGTATATAGTTTTATAAAAAAAAAAGTGATTATCCATATTTTCCGAGATTCATGAATCCAGAAACCAAAGATATCGATTCTACGAGTTCTAGAACCTCTAACTCGAGGATACTTTGTCTCGTTCGATTACCGAATATAAGCGAGCCAACATACAAATAAATAAAGGAAAAGCAATTTTCTCCGGCATCATGGCCTTTTTTTATTTTCCTTCGAGCGTTTCGCCGCTATCTTCAAAGCGTCTTTGCGCGTGTCAATAGTGCAGAAACGTCAAATGTCGGGTCGGAAAAAAGTCGTATTAGGATCATGAGAGAATCATGTCAAGGCCGAAGGAACGCGACCAACAGGAGGCCCTCAAATTGGACGAAAGTTTCAAAGAGACTCTTGAACGCGTCAGGCCGTATATTCTGTCATTGAGCGTTGCCGAGGAAAGCCAACTTTGTCGAGTTTGGCTCGAAAAATTGGACCGTGCGGCTAGCCAACGATCTTTAAGAAATTGCTATTTACTTGAACTCTGCCGATATCTCAAAACCGGACATGTCGGCGGAATTTTCAGCAAACCACCGCCAAACGGTCCCTTGGGACAACTTCCAAAATTTTACAACCATATGGTAACAAATACTCTGGCACGCGAATAGAAAAAAAAAAACAAAAAATGAATCTGTTTCAAATTTTTTTTTTTTTTTTTATAGATAAAAGCAAGCTCTTCTCTCAGCGAACTTACGGACAGCAGTAGCGCAATTCACGAATTTTCGAGAAGATCGAGTAACAGAGGTAGACATAAAACGATGTCTCTTCATCGCTCCAGCGATTCGGCAAGCTCGATCAACAGCGATTATTTTATATCGGGATCGCCCGCTGGCCGACAGTGCAAGAAGGCCAGAGCGACGAGAAATCAATCAGCAGCGTACGGAAACAAAGTCGAGGGACTTTTCGCTTTGGTCAAGGAATTGCAAATACAGAACGAACGCCTGAAACGCGATTTATCGTATTCTCGGGAGAATTGCGCGTGTAAAGAAAAAACGGAGGCCTTGCAATCGACCGTTGATCAATTGACTACGGAAATTTCGACGCTGAGAACCAAGTAAGAGCTTAGATTTGATGGGTAATTGTAGGAAATATAATGAGCGAATGCATTTAACGGGAGTTTTAGTTCATTTGCCAAGTCTATTTTTTTAGAGCTGTTTTTGAAATTATTGAAATCATTTCACAAGACAATAACGAAGATTTTTGAAAGTTTGTTTCAAGCAGATTTATCGAATTTTTGGTTATTATCAAATTATTTTTTATTTCTAGCAATGGACGTTTTTTTGTCTATTTTTTTAATAAAAATTTCCTCTTAAAACAGACTCGTGGAGGTGCAGAATATGAAGTATCTGCTGGAAAAAAATCATCGAGAGATCGTGCAGCAGTACAAAAGCACAACGACAGAGCAGATAAATGAGCTGAACGTTCGTTTGCAAGAGGCTCAATCAAAGAACTTGGAATTGGAGGAAAAAGTGTCGACGACGAATCGTCGATTGGAGGAAATAATACGAGAAGAGGTGGTAAAATATTTCTCTTGGAGATTTATCCAGCGATTATTAAAAATAATTCATAATTGCAGGAAGAAAAAGCTTTAACGATAGAAGAAAATTGTAAAGAGAAGATTGAAAGTACTCGGCGAAATTGCGAGATTCTCTTAAATGAAAAGAACAGAGAATTACAGCTGAAGAACGAAATTATCAGTGAAAAAGAAGCTCAACTCGATCAGAGTCACAAAAAGAGGAGTGAAGAAATTGCGTCCCTCAACAAGAAAATTCGGGAGTTAGAGGACAAACTTGAAATAAAAATCCAAGATGTATGTATTTACAAAACTATTCGTAAACTGTAAATATAAATTGAATTAATTTTAGGAGGGCCAACTGCAGTTGTTTTTGAAGGAGCAATGCAGCACGATGAAGGAGGAATTTACAAAAATGAGAAGCGACATGGAAATTGCAACACAAATGCAATATGATAAACTCCTCGATAAGATATCGGTGTTACAGAGAGCCATAACGAAACTCGAGAAATCGAAAGAAAAAATGCGTTTTGAGTGTGAGAGGAAGATATCTGATATACTGAAGGTCGCGAATCCCTTTGACATACGCTGAGAATATTGGAGAATAATTCTTCTTTAAATTGTCCTATTAATGTTTGACAGAGCAAGGACTTGGAGATAAAGACTCTGCATATTCAGCTACAGGAACAACGAGCCGAATTAACGGCCTCTTTAAGCACGGAAAATCAATGTGAATTGGATAGTATTGTCGGTCATCTTGAGGAACGTTATAAAGGATTTTTAGCTGCTGCTGACGCCAGTGCAGGAAATCAACGACAACATTTTGTCAGGGTATAAAGTGCTGTCCATTGCTGTATGGATAAGTTTAGATTTTTTGTTGTTGTTTTTTCTTCACTACTCACATTGGCGATTGAAATTTTTCCAGAAGATAACAAATCTGGAGAATCAAATTATGGTTCTGAAGAAAAGCCTGGTTGACCATCCGGAATATGTATAATAAATTAGATGTCCTTTGTATATGCTGTTGTAATCAATAAATTTTTCTTCTATAATATTTTTTCCGGGAGTGCTTACGGAATTAAACTAATTCATCTTTTTAATATGTTTGTCCTCGTCTTGCTATAATTAAGCAAAGAGATTCAACATCTAAGAGAATGCAATGTTCGTAATAAATTATTAAATCAATATTGTACAAAAGGCAATCGTTCTTTTATCGTACTTTTAAACGAAAAATATCTCAAGAATGAAAATGTTTGCCGCGTTCGTACTTTCTCCAATAAAAATCCGTCTATAGCGGAGAATCGTGCACCAATGAGGCGCCGGGTAATTGCCCGTGTGTGTGTGTGTGTTTCATATTCACGAATGATAAGGAAAAAAATGTCCGTTCTGTCGGCAAAGCACGTGCTATAAGAGCGGTGTCAAAACTCTAGGCTGATTATTGCCCAAACAACGTTGATAAACACTGGAAAAGTAGTGAATTTCCAGGAGCTCTTACGTAAAACACTCCGCATCGAAAATGCCGAGTGCCAAGAGGAAACAGCCAAACATTCTCATAACTGGTAAAACAAACGTTTCACAACTCAATTAAACGGAGGTTAAGAGCGCTTTCACACCAATCAAATTAGTATTTAATAGTTGTTGTAATTTTAAATTAATTAATTAAATAATAATATTCAGAGGTGACACACGCAATTTGTATTTAGCCATTTACCCAACATGGGAAATACGTTTTTGGGTATGTTGATTTTTATCCGTTCTTATGATATTGGGGTAAGTTTAACCAAGAACGATTGTCGCGTGGAGCTCGTTACTTAAAAGAAAAAAACTAGAGACTAAAGGAGGTGCTCGAATCTCTATTAAGATGATTGTATTAAAAGAAAAACGCTTTTACATACTTGCAGGTACACCGGGTGTTGGAAAGAGTACTTTAGCGAGAAATCTCGCCGAACGTACCGATCTCGTTTGGCGCGAAGTCAGCAAACTTGCGATAGAAAACAAGTGCCTCGAGGAATATGATGACGTTTACAAGTGTCCGGTTCTCGACGAGGACAAGCTTCTCGACAGCATGGAGAATTACATGAACGAAGGCGGCAATATCGTCGATTACCATGGTGCCGATTTCTTTCCCGAACGATGGTTCGACATTGTTTTCGTTCTTAGAACAGGCAATACGATTCTCTACGATCGTCTCACAGCTCGCGGCTATCAGGGCAAAAAACTCGAAGACAACATTGATTGCGAAATATTTCAAACTATTTTGGAGGAAGCAAAGGGATCTTACAAACAGGAAATTGTTCACGAATTGGAGAGTAATGATCAGCAACAAATGAACGATAATATCGGCAGGATATGCGATTGGTTGGAGCAGTGGAAAAAAGATAATCCATAAATATTCTTATAACAACTATAATAATAATAATAATAATAAAGATAGAGATATTCGAGTTCTTACATATATGTACATTCGATTAGTCGAAAATTTTAACAAAATATGTACAGGTTTTTTCTTTTTTTTTTTTTCTTCATTAGTTTTGCTTAGTCGACTATTCCCAGATCCTGCTTCAGATTCTTCAATCTTCCCTGTAGACTCGTGTGATACTTCATTTTTATCAGTATCAGCTTTGCCTTTTCTACGTCGTTGGCTTTAAAGGCATCCGAGACTTGCCTGGAAATTTGAAGATGCTTTGAATTGACCGCGGTGTTTTGCATTCTCATAGAGGAACTTTTGTTTTCATGAAAAATTCGTTTTTTAGGTGTAAAATAGTCCAAAACATCTAGAAACATGGTTTAGTGATATTAATGTTTTTTTTTTTTACTTATAAAAAAAGGAACTTGTATGATTTTTAAATATTTTGAACTGTGAATATTTTTAATTTCCGTTTTTCAAATATCAGAAGCAATTATTGTTAAAGAGATTTAAAAAATAAATTCGAGAATCTTTGCGGTCTTTTCTAGTAGTTCTTTGGGATATAGTAATTAAAAAAAAATGGAAATCGAGCGAGGCTCGGAATATCCTAATATTATAGTGTATAAAACATTTGAATTACTTTGCCAATGCATTTAACATGGCACTGTTGTCTTGGATCAATTCCATGATCTTTTCTTTATCCTTTGAAGCCTCTTGGACCTTCTCATTGCGCTCCATTATCTCCATAAGAAATTCTGGATTCAAGTTTGTGGTGCCTTCCGGTATGGATAAATTTTGTAATTTCAGCATATACAATCCTCTTGAAAGAGGATGCGACAGTGTGTCGTAAGCCTTATTTATCAACGAAGACAAATTTTCAGATATTTGCTTCTCCTTCTAAAAACAAGAGTACATTTGACTTTTCATTAAAAACTCATTGACAGAGAAAAGAATTTGGTTTGAATAGCAAGATTAAAATATATAAAGATTTGTTAGCCGGCAAATTGATGCAAGAGAAATTTCAGCTTTATTTTCTATGTTTTTATTAAATTATGATTTTATTTCAATTTCAGTTGTGTCAACTTGATCTTTTATCGTAAATAATAAGGAACAAAATATTGTATAATATGCTGAAAGCAATTACTTTTTTCTCAATCTTTTTCTTTACTTTTATGTATTTATTCTTTGGCACAAATGGAAGTGACTAAATAAATTTTCACTAACAACGAATAGCCGTTAAATAGTAACAAAGAAGCGAATATCTTTTTGTCCAAGCTAAAATCCAAATGACCTCTGTGCGATTGGTAAATCTGTCCGGGTGAAGTGTATTCTGAAGTTGTCTATATTTTTGTTGGATATCTTTGCTCTCGATGTCAAAATCTTCCTTCACGCCAATCATTTGAAAATAATTCAAATTCTCCGGTGGTTCCTGTAGGGCTTTGCACTTTTCACAGAATATCTCAGATTTGTAAGGATAATTGCATTGCCAACATTTGGCCGGACTGTCACTGGAGTACAGTGATATTCCCGAAGCTCTTGTATAACATTCTTTGCGTTTCTCAGCACATTGATTATACGATCTTTGGTGTAACTTGCAATTGCACGAAACTTGGCCGCAATTTCTCGCTCCAAGTCTTAGAGTCGATGCGATTAACCTAAAAGCCATTTTTTAATGCAGACGACGTGAAAACTTGTCGAGCACTGGTCTTGTGAATTTACCAGTAAATTATCGTAGTTACCAAAATAACCGGTAAGATAGGCGACTACATTACCGTTTTGGTAAAAAGACCGTGCTGTAAACCTTTAAATCCATATTATTCATTTCAATTTCCGTAAGACATTACCAATTGATTTGAAAACTTTGTCATCATGAGATCAAAATGTTTAAATCTTTTTTTTAATTATATTTTTTTTTAACTTATGCCATTGGATTGGTGGTGGTAGTTTGATAATGATTGCCGGCTTATCTAAAATGTTTGGTGGTCAACCGTTTAATTACAGTCATTCAAATACAAAATAAGGCCCAAACATTTTTCTTTATTCCCATTAAATATGGGGCTCAATCGATGCGGAATCGTTTAGTGATTCCGATTAATATAATCAAATTTTTCTTTTTTAACAAACTATTTACTATCAAAATTTCAAAGGAAAATCGTCCAAGCAATTTTTGAAAAGTCAAATTTTCGATGATTATAAAACCAACAAAAATTTGGCAAAAAGCAAGAAAAAGATTCTAGAGTGCTCTTTTCATATTGCCCCACACATTCGAAAAGGAAACGAAGAGGGTCCCAACCCTGTCGATTGGCCATGGAATGCCCCATATATATATAAACAACACATACAGCTGCACAAAATATTGCTTAGAACAGTTAAATAGACCACAAAACATATTATAGAAATATAAAAAAATGTCCCACTAAATTGAGTGATATGTGAAGCGCTCCGAAATATAACTGTTTGAAATAATTTTCAATATATTTTGAAAATCTGTCAGTTTTAAAAAGTATTCAAATAAAATATTGGCTTTTTAAAAAATGTGACATGAATTTTTTCAAAATTTCTATATCCATCCACTTTCTGTGAAATGCCAATATTAATTAAAAATATGATTTTAATTTAAATGCAATATTAAAAACAGTATTTGACTTTGATTTCGTTGAAAAAATGACTGGATTGTTTGATCCGATGCAAAAGCTTCTTCAACTTAAATGCAGCTTACTCATCGTGTGACGGATTATAAATGCGATAATAGTATATTACGATACAAGTGCAATCAAACTTTTTCTCACGAGTGTTGTAATCACACGAGTTTCGAATACAACTTTATCTCAAGAGTGAAAGAAGTGCGAGATTTCTTAAAAAATTCTTAATATCCTCTTCTGCGTCTGATTGATATAATTAACGAGCTTGGATATCGACGATTAATAGTAGATCGAAAGATTCACATCGAAGGGAGGTGTGTGTCACGTAAGAAAACAGTATAATAAAAATATACAATAAATACACATGTATTATAATAGTTGTGTAAGCAAGCCGACAACGCTCGGTCTGGCAGCTCATATGCATCGTAGGATCATCGTTTAAAATTTCTTTTTTTTTTTCAATTTCATCGTCATTTCGCAATTTAACACGATTGGCACTTTCCCATTCTGATATAGATACTCTACCACATTCGTGCTCTTTTTTTTCTCAAAAATTCATATCATTTCCCACAATTCATAAATTCATCTACCACACGCACAACGAATTTTACAGCCGCCTCTAATATGTATCTATACATTTTCTACAGCGACCCTTACGCGTTAAATCTATAATATAGTATCCGTGTATGAGTATCGTCTTCTTTCCGCCTGTTTTAAGCTTTCCCACTTTGTTTTTTTTTTTTTTTTCTTTTTTAATTATTTATAAATTTGTGACAATAGAAGGCCACGAATGTTCGGCGGAATCTTCGAAAAAACCATTTTTTTTAAATTCCTTTCATCGTTTGAAACTACCATAGAAGAGGCACATTTATAACTCTACTATAATTTATTCCATAAAAAAAAATAACTCTATCACGATTTATTGAGCGCTTTACAGCATATATATATATATATATATATATATATATATATATTATTGTTCAAAGCTCAAAAGAAAAATCAAAATAGATCGAATATAAAAGACTGCCTACATTGAGAAGATTTAAGGTATTTACATCATGTTTATTTAATCGAAAAACCACATTTATGCATCTGCAAAAATATTAACTGACTAAAGTTAATTTTCAAGAAAAATACATTTTCACTTAATCTTGAAAATTAATGTTTGAAAATTGCCATTAATTAGTTTATATATTTGTAAATCCATTGTTATAAATATTTCAGAGACTGACCTTAATGTTGTAAAACAAAGTACTCATTACCGGAATCAATTAATTCATAAAGCTTTGTAAAAACGGATGAAAAAATTATTATCATTGATTTGACAAGAGTAAAGCGCTTCAATTTCTTTAATTCCCAAAACCACATTGTAACTCTACCATGCAATAAATCGTGACACCCTTGATGTTAAAAAAAAAAAAAAAAACAAAGAGTCGCTGCTTACTACTTTTATGAAATGCCAGATCAGTAATCTGATAGAGATATAAATGTGTCAAAGGGGTAAATTGTTTTTGCAAAGACGCGCGTGGGATGGCAATCGATCTTATAAAAAAAATGCGCCAAAATTCCTTCAGAATCTCAGCTTCAATATTTTCATCTGAGTTGATGCTTAACACTATTCTCCTTAAGGAAGATCCGGTGAAAAAGAGGCCGCCGTTACAATTTTTTTTCTCTGTTATCTTTTTTTTTTATCACATATCAAAGTGGTTCTTTTTTTTTTGTTCATATATTTCATCGTCTCTTCGGCGCTCGATGGCTCTCGTCGTCAATTTAGAAAAAAAAAAAGAAAAAAAAAAAACGAGAGGCAATCTCGAGCTCCACGAACAGGGTTGAGCATACCAATGGAAAAGCATTTTTTATATTTTTAGAAATAAATAATTCTCACTGATTATTTTGTAGAATTAAAAATACGCTTTTGCAATAATTTTGCAATTAATTTACAATTAATAATTTTTCGTATGCGTAATAATTGATAACCTTTTAGTCGAAAGACAGTATTATAATTTTCACTGACTTTAGACAAAAAAGCATGTTTTATTATTGTTTATCGATAAACGAAAAATGCATGAAAAAAAAACTCCTCCATCCGATTACAACGAATTTTAGGAGATCCTAAATTCTTTCTAATACGGTTTTTAGTATATTAACAGTAAACTTTTTGTACGATTTTTCTTTTACTGATATAAAAAATTAAATACATTTTTTTTGCTTAAAATCGACAGAAACTTGAAATACTTTTTCATTCAAATGGTGCTCGTATCTGCTCATTAAACGTTTGCGCAGGTCGACGATCGTAAACATACGATTATACGGATCAAGAAACGCACAAGACTGAACGGAGATAAAATTTCAGGTGATTGTCGACACCTTGTTTGTCTTCCCATGAATGTTTTGATACAGCACGGCTAAAGACTTTAGCTAGATACGATTACTGATAATTGCAAGACCGCGACGGCGAGTTCGCGTGTCTATTAAACGCGCTGCGGAATATCGCTCCGGAAAATAATTCGCTGATCACAAGTAGGCGTTAGGTATATATAAAAAATTTTCCGAGTAGAGGAAATCACATGAACGCTCCTTCAGTACATTTATGTAAAGAGTGATTTATACTAATATCGTATAATCACGAATTGGTCGTATTTTTTTTGTTTTTTTTTTTTTAATATCTATGGGACATTTTTATAAATTAAAAAACAACGTTTTGCGGAGTTGTGTCGAAACGGTAAAAAAAAATTGAAAACTTCTGACACTAACGGACACGTAAGAAGACATATAAACTATGTTACATTAGCCGAACATAAGAAGCGAGAATACGCCCGAAAAAGCAAGCGCGCTTACGAAAAGTCGACTCAATTTTCGACAATTACGCGATTGCTCGGGCGAGTCGGATATCTTGTGACTAATAAAATATTATGTATCACGAAAGACAGGCACTCTAACAAAAAAAAAAAAAAAAAAATCGCACTTGACTCTCATTCGCACTACGTACAACGATAATAGCGTATCTTAAAACGTATACTTTTAAAATTGAGTAATAATAAAATAATAAAATCGGAGCGTTAGCGCTTAATTCGACACTTGGACGACGGGCGACATTGATATACGACAATCCGTCACGTAACAGTAATTCCAACGACTGATTATAAGACCTGTAAATTTATATAAGTAATTTTTCTAGAAAATATATTATTTTTTTATTAACACGTGTCAAGTCATTCCGGAATGGAAAAAGAAAAAAAAACACAGAGAAAAAAATGATTGGTAATAATTCAGTATGCAATATAAAAAATTAATGATGTTTCGAAAATAATTGCGTTCATTCCCGTAAAGTGGATATTTTACGACATGAATCGCAATTTTTTAGTGAAATATCCATTTTAAACGAAAATATGTACACCCTGTATAATGATGAAATAGTGGACATTCACTTTTTCGCGTGGTTCCATTCTGTATTCCATTAATTTTATTAGCTATTTTATTTCAGTCATTTTTATTCACGAAGATGAAAATAAAAACTCCAGGAAAATAGTTGAATTATTACAATTTCTTTCTCTTCTTGAAACATTTTAAAAAGTGCTGTTTCGCTCAAAATTCAATGGCTTCATTTATTGAGCGAAAGTCTTCGAAATAATTGAAATTAATTCTGTACAATACTTTCGTGTTGTGTCGTGTTTTGAATGATGCAAAGAAAAATCAGATAACAAGTTGGATTCATTTGTTGTTGAATTAAATAATGCGCCGCCAAATTAAAATGCAATACGCCAACTATTATATAGAAAAACAATGAATTCTCATGGTTGCTATGTGTTTTTCGGGTTGAAAGGTTTTCCCGTGTTTTCTTGACTTCTCAGACGCATTGCTTTAATTTTCTACTTACAAATATACATCACATTGACTAATAAATAATAATTAATGTCTAAAGCAAACGGTTGGATTTTTGTTTTTCAAATGTTGGAACTAATGCTGAAAAAAGCCCATTATAGTTGATTCCAATCAAACTGGACAGAAAATTCGTTATTTCGAACTTGATTGAAATTATTTGACACTCCGAAGCCAAAAATAAATTCCTGAGATTTCCAGGTTCTTCCGGTTTTCTTTGTACGCAGCAGCCATGAATACCAGAGTTTTCAATTTTTATAAAAAGCTTTGGTTTATATAATCTTGGAATATACTATCAAGAGTTACGTACTATCATCCGAGTTAAGATTGTGTCGGAAAACTTCCCGTCGTCGAAGAGTTAATTGATAAATAAATGTATATGGATCAACGAGAGCGCATTTACGTATCACAAGTTTGGGCCACGAATAGCACTAAAATGATAATGATAATCTGCGAGCGTAGTTGCCCGTTATTCGCACTAATTTCGTATAAGGTAGATGTACAAGTTGTGGCGACCTTTTATCTTTGTTTTTAACTTTACTGGCTATTTATTTCAAAAATAATTGATCTAGAATCAATATTTCACGTGCTTACTCGTGCGGACATAGAAATTTCACATTTTCATAATCACAATACCGACGTTCTTTTCAGAGCGAATAAAATACGAAAAAATAACGAAGTGATTTAACGGGTTGCGATTGTAACACAGATTTAAATCACTCTATACCATAATATCTCACTTTATAAGAATCATTCTCTATGTTTTTTATGCCATCGACACTAAAATATGTGAACAATTTGTTAAAAACAGAAAGGAAGTCATGAAAATTAAATGAATGCAGAAAATAATGAGCTACATAATAGCTGATTATTTTCGTAATTTTTCTAACGTTTTTTTTTTTTTTTTTTTTTTTTAATTGTTTTCAATAAAATATTTAAATGTTTTATCGTCAGAGAGGATAAAACTTTTGAAAATAAAAATAATTAATATAATATCTTGTAAAAGCAGTAGTTAGAGTTAAAAAATAATGGCAGAATTTCCGTAGATTTGTTCAAACCAAATACAGAAGAAATACGGCAAAGTATTAAGAAAATTGAATTGCAATTAATTTTGAATTACTTGTAAATGGCAGTAGAATATCCAAAGAGTGTCCACAACTAATAAATTTACCCAATAACCTTTGTTTTCGGTGCGGAAAACATTTCTCAATCTATCCCACTCACCAATAGTCATTTGTATCCTAAAACTCTTCTCTGAAACGTCGTAAACTACTATGCTTAGTTCGGATGAATGAATAGTATTTAATTAAACGTAGATCGATGAAATATATAGTATGTATATCACTTGACGTTAGAGATGCCATCACAGAAGCAGCATCCGTTCTTCTTTCGATCGCGAAATATATTTTACATAGAAAAGTTATATTGCGCTACTCGCACTCGTCCGAACGAGTCCGAGTTTGAGTAAAATAAAACGAGAACAAATGATTTGACGTATCTTTTAATTGGATACGTGCGGAGATCAACATAAGATTGGTGCCTTAACGTTTTCCTTTTTTCGTGTTTTTTTTTTTTTTTTTTGTCAAATGTACGCCACGCTAAGTTCTAGTCCAAGAATATAAACTCGAAGAAATATTATTACGAAATGTTTCTCGTGGTCGTTAAGCGGCAAAATCCAAACTGAAAACCGCGTTAAATTCGTCACGATAAAACGCATGGTCGTTTAGGTACGAAAGGTGAGAGGGGAAAATTAATCCTTATCGGCTAAGGAATCCTTGATAATATCGTCCTTGGTAATGTTCTGATTCATTTGATCGTTCTCGTATTCGACAAAATCGTCGAACAAACTTGGCCACGCCTCGGCATCGTCATACGCACCGAGATCGTTGCCAATTACTTCGGCAAAATTGAGAAACATGTTCCACGTGTCTCTGGGTATTCCGCGCACGTGATGACACTCGAGAAATACAAGCCATCGTGAGAGCAAAGGAGGCTCGCGTATCGTGAAGACCAGTCTCCAGAGAACGAGAGCCATGTCCGCTGGCAATATTCGTTGGCCCGATATTACATCGAGGCCAAAGCGAAATGTGAAACGATAGAGATCCTTGAAGAGATCCGCGTTTGCAGTTAATTCCTGCACGATCTCGGGCAAACGTCCCTGTATACCGCGCACACTGTCAACACGCATCGATTTTAGCCCCGTCACAAATTCTCGTCTTGTGAATTGACACATTTGCTCGGCGTCGAGCTTCCACGCCAGCACGAGGACTTTGAATTCATCGGGTGAGAGTTGAAGGTCCTCGCACAGTCTCTCGATTCCGTCCGCTAGTATTATGTCCTCGTGCGGATCCTGCAAATAATTGTTTTATCTTATTATTGCTTTCTCACGGAGCAACTTTTCTCTTTGTGGCATTCCCCCCCCCCCCCCCCCAAATTCGTGGGAAAAAATATCTGTCTATGAAAAATTTCAATGTGATCGAAATTTCGGTACGATATCTAAAAAAAATTGTGAGTTTTATGAAAATTAAGTTGGATCTAATTAATATAATATCGTACAGAGAAAAAGGTAGATGAGAAAAAGAGTATTAGTACCTTGTACTGGTCAAACAGAGCATTAAGCTTGGCTTCGGACGGTTCTTTCTGTTGCCTGTTAGATTCTTGAGTTGCACCAGTTGCAGTAGTGCCACCGGAACGCCCCAGTGGTGGCAATCTCGCATAAAAACCTCTCGACGAGCGTACATTATTCTGTACCGCCGGTACGGATCCACAATTGTCAGATCCGACGTTGTTTGGCGTATTAACATCTACCAGTGGCAATTTTGTATTTCCATTAGCTCGTCCGTCTATCGAAGACAGACGGCTACTCCGAGTGCACGAATTTGATGGGAATAAACGTCGTAGTTCCATTGTCTCTGTAATTTCAAATAAACACCTTCAATATTTTCCACCTTTAATATTATTTTCTTTCAATTACCGTCTTTAAGTTCAGGCACGTTGGATGGATCGGCGGTTGACGGCGGGGTAGGCACCTTGAAGCAAGACGAGCAGTTTCCCATTGATAATGTACGTCGTTGTTACTGCCCGAATGGATGGTCTCTTGCATCGGTGCTACTGTCAAACCTATGTTTCAATTATTTTCACATTTTTTATTTACCAATTTTCCGGGCTACAATTAAGTTATTTCAAGTTCTCAAAATAATTCTCAGAGATACAATTAAATAATTTACAGTTTTAAAAACAATTATCTGTCTGCGCTACGATTTAATTATTTAGAGTTTTTAAGAGGCACCTTAGAGGTCATACGATAATTCAAAGTTTTTTTTTTATGAATTCGCTGTCTTAGCTAAAATGATGTAATTATGAAATGTAATTTTGCGACAAAATCATTTACAGTTTCAATTATTTACAATTGTTTAAAATCAATTCTCCGTCTAATCGACGATCATGAAATTATTATAAAAAATTTGCAGCGATTCTCCGCAGAACAATTTAAAGCGTATCTTGTAGTTGCTGAATACATTTTCTCAAAGAGTTTCTTTGCGCAACAACAAAATAATTTACAGCTTGAATTAGTCAGTTTTTGAGGCACAGTTTTTTTCCTTTTTTCAATCAATTCCCTGTCCAGGGGACGAACATTGAAATTATTTGGAAAAATTGAAAGAACGTACCTTATAATTGAGTGGAATTTCTCCGAGAGTTTCGTGAGGACGGTAGCCTCTAAAGAGGCTTCCCCAACCAAGTATTTTCTCCGCGTAACCTTCATCAACGCGTACCTCAAATTTCCGTTGTGTCGTTGCTGAGCGTAAAACGAGTGTGTATCATCTCCCTTTGTGATAATTGAGCGGTCGTTTTCGACCAACTTTCACTGTCATTTGTTGTCCCGTGGACCGATGAACATATCGCTCTCAACGACATGGGTTTAAAAAAAGAAAATAAATGTTAGTTTGCTCGTTGCGGTGTGTCTTTTACGGTGATGACAATCCGGCTATCGCGATCGCAAAACAACGCAACTCTTACTATATAACGCTCCTATACGCTCTACACGTTTCACAAACACTTTCGAAACGTCGATTGAACGAAAATTTTTGTTAAACTCTGCGATAGAAATCTTAGCCCGTTTCCCTCTGATGGAATCCTCGCAAGCACCGAAAGCAAAACATGACGAAAAAGCTCCCCCGCCCCGCACGCGTGTCTCAACTCACCCTCGGCGATCAGTTCGCCACATCTGTCTGTCCGTCGCTCAGTTTCAATTTATGTATACGTATATATATATATATATATATGGGCCATTCCAGAGTCAATCGACAGGACACCCTCGTGACCCTCAACATTTTCTTTTCCTTTTTCAATTTCGTAGTTCAATATGAAAAAACTCACGAGATTTTTTTACACATTGTTTCGAAAAATGTTCTATTTATAGAATCCGCACCGCGAAAATTCTCAAAAACTGTACGTCGACGATTTGTTTGAAATCTTTAAAATCCATTTTCGGAATAGTCTGAAAAATATTGTTTTTCAATAGAGAAAATTACAAACAAATCGTCGACGTACAGTTTTTGACAAGTCAAAATTTGGGTGATTATATACATAAGATATTATATATTATATTAAATTATAAAACGAAAATTTTCGAAATAATCTGAAAAAAATTCTAGTTTGCTTTTTCATATTGTCCTATAACACTCCGAAAGCAAAAAAAAATGAGGGTCATCACCCTGTCGATTCGCCGTGAAATGCCCCATATAAATGTATATAAATGTGGGTCTTTGTGTAATAAGGAACAAGTGTCGGATTCGTGAAATATTCGTAATGCATTACACGGGCGCCTCACCGTGTATAAATCACGTAACTATAATAGTAACATTTCTAAGAATCAAAAAACACAATACTGCAAAATAAAAACCTTTGCACATTGCTTCTCCTTATGTTTCTTGCAGTCTTTGTGTGTGTTGATAAATTTAATTGGCTTCCACGTAGCGCAAGTTGTGCGCAAAATGTTCAATGTCCAAGATTGTACCTTGAATCCTTGTTTTTGAAATAATTACAAAATTATAGTTTAACTACATTTTTAAGAATCGAGAAATTATAAATTCAAAGTTCTAAAATCATATGTTAATTCAATATATTTTAACGATAATTGTATTCACGAAATTTACCAAATCATACTAAACTTTACAAAATTTGATAAATTCACAAAAATTGACCAAATTCTCCAAATTCAGTAAGTTTACTAAATTTTTCAAATTCACTAAATTTATTGATTTATGAATTGCACGAAAAATTTTAGTTCGCTCTTCATTCCGCGATGTCTTGCTATTCTTCCGGAGTAAAAAAAGCTGGTGCTGTAAAAATTAGGTTCTTTCGCAATCTGTTTTCAGTTTCTTTTGAGACATTTTTTGTTCGCAAATATTAATCTGAATATTATAGATAAAATAATAAACCTAGAGCTATGTAACCTGAGCTTTTTGCTATTTGCACATTCATGAGATTTATCTAGAAATATATCATATTTTATGTCCATGGTGACAAAGATGAAAAGTCAGGATTTGTTTATTGTACATCTAGCGTTATATTAACTCTAAGAAATCATTCGTCGTAACTAACAATCGCTAACGGAGGCCACAAAAGTAGCACTTTCGGCGTTACTTTAATACCGCCGTCATGGACAATGCACGCAATGTTTGCTTCTGTACAAGAGAAATCACGAATGCGTGACATTTCTCGGCTCTTCATGGACGAATAAAACGGTTTTCCTCTTATCTACGTGACTTCTACCAGACAGACTTGAGAGCCGTGAGATGCGAATATAGGAGAATAAGTACGGCTCTTCGGTTATAAAGTTCTACGACCCTAACCGATTCATCGTAGCTTTTAGCCATGCTTTAGCTAAGAAATTTTCGTGAGTCGGCGATAGCCTGCGAAGGATGTTAAGGATTGGGGGGACAGACGGATAGAGAAAGAGTGGGAGAGCTAAATCGAACGGCATGATTCAGAAATTATGGGGGAGGGTGCGGGGTAATGTGCAGCGTCATGGCTCTTTACTATAATCTCGTTTTATCACGTAGACTCACAATAGGTACAACAACACAAGAGTGCGAGAGAGCACCAGCTGTTCGAATGTATCTCGGGACTTTAAGGCTTAAGATTATCAGTTCTTGCATGTAAAATCTATCTATTATCTCAATGTGTATTCAATGAATCATCCCAGCCTTTTGCTGTAAGAGCTGCGCTCGAAACAGCTATACATATATATTATATATATATGGGGTATTCTCTGTCAAGTGATCCAAAAGTAGCACAAGATGGCTGAATAGAAATATATATAAATATAACTTAAAATGTAGTAAATTTTAGTATGTTTTACCAAGCATACTAAAATCTACACATTTTTCAAAATTTTTCCAATTATACATTTTTTTTTCTTCTGAAATCACTATAATTAATTTTAAAAAATTGTGGAAAAAAGTGGTTATGACAGAGAATGCTCCGTTTATATATCGTAAGATAATCTCAGATAAAAATTTACAGCGCGATCATCTGAATTATCTTCACACACACACACACACACACACACACACACACACACACACACACACACACACACGAAGTAACATCTCTGTGTGATCACGTTGTGTGAGCTCGACGCCATCATATCTTGACACCACGAACAATTTAATGCATCAAAAAAAGTCTTCGGAACGCGATATTCACACGAAACAAATAATATCGGAAAACCTACATGCTCTAAGGTTATAAAAACCTTGTAAAGGTGGGTCTCGCTCTATTATAATTGAGCAATCAAATATTTTCTTCATAAAGTACATAATATTTTAGTACATAGGAGAAGTACGAAAGAGTACCGCGTTTCAGCACAGCAGATGCAGCAGCAGCAGCAGCAGCAGCAGTAGTAGCGAGCAGAGAGCGTGATCGTGTATAGAAAACCATCCGCGAGCTTCCATGAATTTATTAGCGAAACGTCATTAGCATTACGAAAGTGTTTGAAAAAAAAAAAATTTGAGTGCACTCGAGAGATACATATTGAAATTTGATATAATGTTGAGAAAGATCGTGTCTTTGAAGGGCAATCAACCGAGTACAAATGTTTCGAATGTGACGAATAAAATGGACACGCGTACACGTAAAACGTTCGAATAGAAAGGAAAACCCTGTGTTTCTGCTCTTCGTTGAGCTACACACTTTACACGTTTTTTTGAGGGGAAAAAAAAAACATTTTTTTTTGCTTTTTAGATTATATTCATATTTTCGATTTCTGAAACAGCGATCTTTCATCTTTCATCAGTGTAAGTTGGAATATTGTCGCATATAATGCATTTCACTTGGTTCTTTAAGTTACTTTCACAATATTGGAGTCCCGCTTATATTGTAAGGTTATAACTGTCGTTCCTACGTATTACGTTATTGTTTTTAATTGTGGAGTGCTTCATTGTCTTCATTTGGTGACAATTAACGTTATTAAATTGAGCTAAAAAAAAAACATAAACAAAACACTAGTAATTGCTCCAATTTTTGAGGTGACATTTTTTTTTTGTTTATTTTAGATTTTTGAGATTTGAAGCGATAAAAGTTCATTTTGTATTTTGTTTGTTGGTTACACTTTTGTATATTAATTTGTTCTAATCGAGCGGTCAAAGTAAATTCAATATAATAGCATTTTTGCTTTTAGTTTTCTGGATTATATTGTTAAATAATGAAAATGTTTTTAATGTTGTATATATTTTATGGATGCCACTTAATTTAATTTCAATATACAAAGAAATATATATATATATGAGTTTATAAGCTCAAGTTAAGAGAGTAGGATTTATTTGAAACGTCGAGGCACAGCCTCTTATCGAATATATTGATATAGTATTTATTTGAAACGCAGTTATTAGAGATGATACTGCGTATAAGATGTAGCAAGATATATATTACAGAGTAAAAATAGAACTGTACAGTCTTATTAATTGTTGGAGGGACTAACAATGGTATTTAGAGTCTAAGATACATGATAAATATTGATTAAGCTTTAAATTAAACAGACTGTAAATGTGGAGGGGCTTTTATCGAGTACGCCAATATAATTATTTCTGTGAAACACACAAATAGTAGGGTTGCCTTACGAAACTACACAAATTAAATTACTGGAAATTTTATTCAACGGCTGGTATATTAAATTTAATATTCGTGTGAAATAAAATTACAAAATTTTATATAAAATTTCCTCATTTTTATTGGATTTAGTAAGAAAGTATTGTAATTTTACATCTCGCTTGAATATCAAAATTAATATAGCAGTTTCCGCTGAAGAGTTATTTTCTCTACATTTAACTTTATCTTAAACGATAGTAAAAAAAAAAAAAATTCACTCCAAAGTGTTTTTTATAAACAGTCACTGGAAGATTATTTTCTTTTTCTCAAAGCACCGCATCTCGGTTATTAGCTTTCGATCGTAGCAAACAAGATTCAGACGAAACAGAAGAAGTTTTGTTTAAAAAAAAACATTTAAGACACGCTATTCGATTTGTTACATTATTATTAAGAAAAGACATTTTGCAATATTTAAAATAACTTCCATATGTGCGTGGTCGTCCAAATTTGATGGATAATTTCAAGTTGGTAGTGATTTGGAAAATGACTAAATAAATTGTCAGCTTCTCTGACAATTGTAAGACACGCCAGAAGTGTAAAAAAAAAAGTTTGATTTATATTGGATAATTATTAATTTTGAGAGAGTTTTGCACAGATGTCCGGCGAGGAATATGACAGCGACATGGAATACTCGGACTCGGACTGCGGGGACACGGGCTACGAGGATTATTACAATATTCAGCCATGGGGAACAGAAGCCGACAACGATGTAGATCCGGATCACAATAGACGAGATCCGGAGTACGCGATACACGATTGTCTGCGAGTGGAAGAAGTCGAGAGGCTTCTCAACGAAAATGTCGAGATTCTCAGCAACAGTCTTCACATAACGCCGTCGTTGGCCAAAGTTTTGTTGCACGCTCACAACTGGGCACTCCAAGATGTTGTCACTAAATACCGCAACAACGCATCCGGATTGTTAATTAATTCCAAGATCAAACCGTCTCATCCGCCCGATTCGTCGTCCGGTGCAAAGAGTCAACGCGGTGGACAGTGCTCCGTTTGCGTGACTGTCTACACAGCCGATAAATTTGCTACCCTCACGTGCGGACATGCATTCTGCAAAGATTGCTGGTGCATGCACTTTGAGGTTCAGATTACTCAGGGTATTTCTACAGGTAAGATACAACATTTTTATTATTTGGTTCTGCGGTTTTTCAAGCTTTAAGGGCCAAATACAGTATTCACTATTTTATTGCAGATCAATAATGAGCTTTGTTGAAAATCTCTTTTGAGGGTTTTATTGCACAACTCTTAAAGTATGTAATAAAAACAATTCTCGCACTGTAGATCAATAAAAAGTGGCGTACAAGCTCTTGTGTAAAACGACTTTTTTTTTCGTCTTCAAGCGGTGTACAAGATTGCAAAAAAAATCGAAGTGATATAATATGCTAGAGTGCAAAAGCCATTCAAGTACGTGGGGCTTTTGTAAATTATTGATTAGCCAATAATTTCTTAAAAAAAAAAAACAAAACAAAAAAAATCTTTTAGGATACTGGAGCACTATTACATTAGGAAAATTGATAAAACGTGAAATTGTCTAATCGTAGAGTAAAAATAAAAGAGTACATTTTTTTAAAAGACAATCTAAAGCTTTGTAAATGGAAAAAAAAATTCTGTTTTCATTGTGCCGACGTTTAACATGCCAATATTTTGTTATTTTTCTGGAAATATTCAGCAATGTTTCTTTAATTTGTTGTTTTTTTTTTTTTTTTTTTTTTTTCCAGGAATAGGATGTATGGCGCAGGAATGCGAAGTTCTCGTGCCAGAGGACTTTGCTTTGTCTCTGTTAACGAAGCCTAACATGCGGGACAGATATCAGCAGTTTGCCTTCCGTGATTACGTCAAGACTCATCCGCAGCTGAGATTTTGTCCAGGACCAAATTGCCAAATAGTTATGCGTTCGAAGGAACATCGAGCAAAGCGCGTCATGTGTCTTTCGTGTAAAACAATCTTTTGGTTCGTACCGCGTCTTTCTATATATATATGTATATATATCTGACGATGCGAATTATATTGAGCTTTGAACGAAAATTTGATTTCAATTTTTTTTCATTCTAGTTTCCGGTGTGGAATGGACTACCATGCGCCCACTGATTGCGGCACTATCAAGAAGTGGCTAACGAAATGCGCCGACGATTCCGAAACCGCTAATTACATCAGCGCTCACACCAAAGATGTGAGTAATGCACCAGCAACGATTATTTAATAATCTAGAATAATTGTAGATGCTCCATTTTTTGTCTCTTAAATAGAAAACACGAAAAGTATTGTATGGAAAAAATGAAAATACTTTTACAATTGGATTTATTTGGATTTCGAATTTTACCACAGAATACAGTTATGAAAAATTAATTGAATAATAAATAATGAATAATTGCTTGGTATTTTTGTTTACCTGTAATAAGAAAAATCCACACTTTATGCTTAAAATCGATGGAATTAATAAATGTAATGAATGAATGACTTAAAGGATGAATCTGTTTTCAGTGCCCGAAATGCCACATCTGTATAGAAAAAAATGGTGGCTGTAACCACATGCAATGCTACAATTGCAAACACGAGTTTTGCTGGATGTGTCTCTGCGACTGGAAAACTCACGGTAGTGAATATTACGAGTGTTCGCGGTACAAGGAGAATCCAAATATCGCTCACGAGAGCGTACATGCTCAAGCTCGCGAAGCTCTCAAAAAATACCTTCACTATTACGAACGGGTAAGAGTGCAATTACATTATATAAAAGGCTGCAAAGAACAACTTTGCGCATTGCCTCTTAGTTATTTTTGAATTTTTACAAAGCTACCTCCACGAGCAAGTATGTTGATGAATTTTGGCTCCCTCATAGAGGAAGCTTCGGTTGTGAAAAATTTCGAAAATGCAAATTTCTATAAAATCTTAACTCTATTCTCTATTTAAGTTTTCTTCCTCTATAAGGAAGCAAAAGTAAGATTTAACTAATGACTTGCTTTGTGTTGTTGTCAGTGGGAGAATCACAGTAAATCTTTGAAACTCGAGGAGCAAACCCTCGAAAGTATAAAATCTCGTATCACCAAGAAAGTTATGGATGCCAGTGGAACGTGGATCGACTGGCAACACTTGTACGCTGCTGCATCGCTACTCGCTCGGTGTCGATATACTTTACAGTACACATATCCATATGCGTACTACATGGAGCCGGGTCCGCGTAAAGAACTGGCAAGTATTTTTCACGGAAATTCAGGAAGACACATCTTAAAAACAAAGTAGAAGCTTGCAAATTGCTTCCTCATTAATTTACATCCTTTTTTACATTAAACCATAACAATTTATAGAAGCGATAAAAAATATGATGCACTTGGTGCAAAGCGTTTTGATCTTTCGGATTTAATTACCAGAGTGCTCATTTTTCCAGCAGCGACGATAAATAATTTAACCAATTACATTTGAAATCGGGAGGTAAAACGCATTATTTGCTTTTTTTTCTTCTTCAATTTATATATCATGGTGCACAATTACATCCTTAGTTTAACGGGCTTTTTTTAGATAGATATACCGTCGATAAATACTCCGAAGCAATTCTTGCGAAACTCACATCGATCGTTGCGATTTTTCATGAGATAACAATAATATTTGATATATGATTGTTTCTTCGTTGCCAAGTTATGCCACAACAAGGAAAGTCTATGCAACATCCTCGAGTTTTACTTTTGTTCACTTTGGCATCCGTCCACAAGTTTTTCTATATAATTCACTACATAATCGTACTAATTGTACATTTTCTTCTTGTATCTTCGTTGCAGTTTGAATATCAGCAGGCTCAGCTCGAGGCGGAGATAGAAAATCTTTCGTGGAAAATCGAGCGCGCCGAAACGACGGATAGAGGCGATCTCGAGAATCAAATGGACATAGCTGAAAAGCGTCGGGTAACTTTGCTCAAAGATTTTCTCGAGGTAAGTCGGAGTTGTTCGTATTTCCGAGAATTTCGCTTTTTGAAAAAAACAAAATATATATTTTTAACCATTTAAATAGTCTTGTGTTCCGTCGCAGGAGGAACATCGTGTATAGTAATTTTTCGAAACGAGGAAAGAAGGTCTGTCTTGCTGGAAACAAAAACGTCCAATTTAATCAGTGATTCTTTTGAAACGTCACTCAACGCAGACATCGAATTGGAATTCGACACTAACAACATCGTTTCACAATGTAGGAGAGGTATAGTTATATTTACTACTGAAGCCCGCGCGTCAAGTTGTGGACAATTTTAGAAAGAGAGAAAGAGAATCCCTGGATCGACGATCACATATTTTACCTAGTCTAATAGAATTTCTATATTACGATATAAACTACTTCTCTGAGCAATGCTTCCTCCTCTTTCTCTCTTGTCTCTCAGAGTACCCGCAATCGGACATATGTTTTCTATGGGTTCATCGGGGAATAAAGAAAAGAAATATATCGAAGGATAGCTCCACCGATTTCCCTCGGAAAGCGTGTTTCATTTATTTATATCGTTAATTAAGAAATCGTGAAAAAAAAAAAAAATTCTATCCAACAAATCGTTCGTAACAATTTTTTCGTCATTTGAAAAATAGTAAAAAATACCATTTTTTTACACATTCAACACCCCGTTACGAACAATCTATCCCGCAGAATTTTCAATACAATTTATTTTTTGCAAAATAAAAAAAAAATAAAATAAATGACGCTTTTTTGCGCGAAATCGTTGAAGCGCTCTCTAAACGCGAATGCGTATCCAGGAGGAAAACAAAGAGCGATCGAGCGAAAGATACTTAGCGAGGTATACGAATCCTCTTCTAAAGCCTCACCACAAGTATTGTTACTATTAAGACGTGTTATGTATTAATTATAATTACTAGCCAACACGATTATATTAACTCTTTCAGCCTAATACAACCGATACGAAAAATTTAAAAAAAAAAAACAAAAAAAGAAAATTGTTAAGCTTAGAGAGATCGAGAGCATACGAGCAATCGTGTAAATACATAATAACTAAATGGAAAAAAGAAAAGAAAAGAAAATGATAAATAAGTAATGAGTGTATGCAGCGTAGAATAATTTTAAGGGTTGTGTGACATTTTTTAAGACTCTAGGTATAAAAAAACAGTAAGGGTTAAGCAACGATGAAATCAGTCATGTTGTGCGCAGTCGAACTTGGATATAATTAGACACAATCGTTTTTTATTGTATTTCAATATAACGTCCCTCCCCGCTCCAAATGCCCTCCTCTCCGTCATCCAACCTATTGGTAGCTAAGCGTATGCAAATTGAGTAAAATTCAATCTATGACGATAGATGGTAATAAAAAGAAAATAAAACCCTTGTTGGATTAATAAAGAACGTCGCTTGTGTTGCATAATACATTTTACGAAAAAACGAAAAAACGAAAAAACCTTTGTCTCTCGACGTGCCTTTTCATTCCGAAGATTCGATATCTTTTTCAAACTAGAGGCGAATTAATATTACAAGTGATAGCGGTGAATACGATAAAAACGTGCGGGGCTTTTCCTTTGGGGAAGCCGAATATCCAAGGGTCATCGACTGGAATACGTTTTTCCAGATGTGGACTGATATTTTATGTACACTACAGTGGCTGAAAATACGATTTTTGTTTTTGTCAGCCCACCGGACGAGCTCCCTTACCCCGTGATTCATTTTAAAATCAATACATTTTCTCCTGTAAATAAAAACTCAGCTAAAAAGAAGTAGAAAGTTATGGTTGCTTTGTCTAAGTCGGAATTAGAATTTAAAGTGCCTTTCCTCACATTTTTTTCCGTTATTCTCGACAAATTCGTTATATTAATAAACAAAAAACTTTAAATTCAATTAAAGCTGTCGCATTGAAGGAAAAAAAATATTTTCCATTTTTTTATTCGCTGAAAATAGCCTTTATGATTCCATCAAATATATATATATATATATTCATACATATATATTGCTTTAAATAATTCACGAAAAACATAAACTTTTTGTTTCTACAATCTCTCATTGGATATACAGGTGCGAAAAAAGCCCGTATTTCCAAAACAAGTGTATTAAAAAATGTGAAAAAATTCACAAGAGAGTATCTTTTAAGTAGTACTTACTAAAATGGCCATTTATGGAAGAGAGATCCGAGGGTAAAAAAAAAGTGATCGAGTTGGTGGAGTTGACTTCGATCCGTAAGGAGAGAGTTTTAAAAAGCGAGAGTAGCACGGTCGGTAGTTCGCGCTCTGTGCAATATCAGTCGGGCAAGAGCATAGGAGCGGCCACGAGAAATATATCTCGCATTACAATACAGAGAGAGAATCTGCTCTCCGTAGTGTCGCGAAGGTGCGTCGGTGTAACTTGTCGTAAATTCGGTGGAGGGGAGAGACAACCAAGAGTTTTGCAGCTCCGATGGTGTGCGGCGCCGCATGACAGAATTTCTAGTCGGCGCGCGAGGCCTGTCACCATCAGTACTCGGAATTCACAGAGGCCAGAGCGGCCACAGAGTCCTTTTCACTCGGTTGTCTGAATTTGAAAGAAAAGAAAAAAAAAAAAAAAAGAAAAACCTGCTGCAATCTCCTTCATAGACGTTTTCATTAAACACTGTGGCACATCAAAGAGTATTTCGAAGAGTGTTCGAATTACAGTGGACAGTAGTAATAATATCAAAGACGCATCGCAATGGCGATGGGAAAAGGTTTTCGAGTTTACGAAAAGCTCAAACCGCCGAGTCCTCACTCGCTTATATTGGAGCACCGAAATCGCAAGGACACTGTTCTTTTCGAATCACAGGCGGTTGCAGTTCTCTGTAAGTATTCGTGTCTCACGAACTCTTGTTTTTCTTAATATTTCTCTACTCTGTAGAATGCGCTGGCTGTCCTAACAACTGTCAATAATACAATGGAAATTGACTATCGAGCATCTTTTAATTCTACGTACAACAACAAAAATTTTATTGCATTTCAGCACATCTATGAGTAGATGATGGAAAATAGAACACGCTGTTGACGTCAATCGCGTCTTGTTTCGATCTTTTAAAGGAAACTTGCAAATCTGGCATAGAATGCTCTGGTTTTTCTTTTAACTGTCATCGCTCTCGATAATTCATTATGTATAGAAAAATATTAAGTTTGATTTGAGCAAATCTACGACCAGATGGAAAATAGAACGTGCCGTTGATGTCAATTGGGAACATGAAAATCTTGTGCAGAATGCTCTGGTTTTCTTTTAACCTTTGTCACTGTCGGTGATTCAGAATGTACAGAAAAGTATTACGTTCTTTTTAACTCATTAAATGCAGGTTTATGATATCTTAAGAAAAGACATTTTTTTGTCAAAAAATTACTAGAAAAGATTTCACTTTTTATGAAGGAAATACCAAAAGGACCATAAAGTTTAAAGTCAACAGACTGGTAACGAAGAAATAAGTTAATTATGTGAATGTACTAAAGTACATTGCTTCAACTGACTTGAAGTAAAAATCACATTGTGATTTGAATTCAAATCGAGATTGATTCTATTCTTCAAACTATTTGTTGACAATTTATTTTAGTTTATCAGTAGCCTTATATAGCATTAGTATTAATGATTATGATTGTTGTAGCAAGTCCATTTTAGGGCTTATGCACTTAATGTGCTTAAAAACTTTAGAAACTTTATTGAAAAATTAATACAACAATACTTATGTATATTTTTATGTACAATCAATGAATATCGATTGCAAGATTCATCTTTGAGGGATGCGATAATTTATAATTTGCCAGCAAAGGTATTCCTCTTTCTTGAATGTTAATAAATACCTTTTCTGAGGAAGCTATAATATTTCTTTCCGAAGAACCGTTTGAAGAAGATTCTATCGGCCACAAAGCGTTTTTTTTTTCATTTTTTTTATTTTGCAATATAAATTTTTTTTGTTTACAGCTGCCCAAGAGACGGAATCGCTAAAGGCTCAGTACACGAAGCTCCTGGATGCCTACGGCTGTCTCGGAGTCCTTCAGCTTAATGCCGGAGAAAATACTCTACTGTACTTGGTGCTCGTTACAGGATGTTTCTCTGTTGGAAAAATTGGCGAATCCGAGATCTTCCGGATCACGCAGACGCACTTTGTGCCGCTGCATTATACTCAAGGCAACGAGGACAGAGTCTCGGAGGTGAGGAAGGTCCTTAATTCCGGGACTTTTTACTTCTCGTGGTCCTCCGGGCAACATGATGCTCTTGACATCACATTGGGGGCTCAGAGAAGATGCAAATCGAGTATAACGGACAACAGATTTTTTTGGTGAGTGTTTCAAGTTAATAAAAAAGATTTTTCGGTTAGCTTCGAAGCTCTAATGAAATGATCCTTTGCACACGCAGGAATCGTATGCTTCACATACATTTGTTGAGGTACGGAGTTAACACCTCTCATTGGCTACTTAAGGCCATGTGCGGGAGCGTGGAGATACGCACTGTCTACGTGGGCCACAGACAAGCCAGAGCTGTCGTTGTATCCAGATTGAGCTGTGAACGTGCCGGCACAAGGTTTGCGTCAATCAAAATCACATAATTGCTCATAGAGAGAGAGAGAGAGAGAGAGAGATATATTATATCAGTTACACTGATAGATGGACGAAATGATCGAAACACAGCAGTGCATGTGTGAAAATAAAAGCGGCTGAATAAAGCTGCGTTTGCTTAAAAATTGTACTTTTTTATTACACATTTTTTTCCGAGCAATATTTCAAAAGAATTGTATTTTCATTTATTTCGGAACTGTATCGTCAGTACTATTTCTTGTTTTAATGTCATGCCAGTTAGCAGTTAGAAAATGAGATTGATAAAAGCGTGAATTTCGACTTTGACAGATTCAACGTTCGTGGAACGAACGACGACGGTCACGTAGCAAATTTCGTTGAGACCGAGCAGGCAATATATCTCGACAACGAAGTAACGTCTTACGTTCAGACTCGAGGTTCGGTGCCGCTTTTCTGGGAACAGCCGGGCATACAAGTGGGCTCGCACAAAGTTAAGATATCGCGTGGCGTTGAAACGGCCTCACCGGCGTTTGACCGGCATTTGAGTCTGATAAAGAAGCGATACGGTCAACAGGTGATCGTGAATCTTTTGGGCTCTAGCTTAATCGGCAGCAAAGAGGGTGAAGCAATGCTAAGTCAGATGTTTCAACGACGTCACAGTCTTTCACCTCACACGGACGTGCCTCACGTTCTCTTTGATTATCATCAAGAATGCCGTGGCGGAAATATGAAAAATCTCTCCAAGCTTAAAGCCAAAGTGGAAAAATACTTGGACTCGTTTTCGCTCTTCTACGCAGTCGGTAATTCCATTTTGAACGAACAAATCGGTACGATACGTACGAATTGTCTGGATTGCTTGGACAGAACGAATTGCGTGCAAACATTCTTCGCGTTGGAAATACTCGCGAAGCAATTGGGTCTTTTAAAATTATTGGAGAAGCAGCAGATGGTCTCGAGATTTGAAGAAGTATTTCGTCAAATGTGGATCAATAATGGCAATGAAGTGAGCAAGATTTACGCCGGTACTGGAGCAATTCAGGGAAGCTCGAAATTGATGGATGGCGCGCGCTCAGCAGCGAGAACGATTCAGAACAATCTTTTGGATTCGAGCAAGCAAGAGGCGATCGATATTTTACTTTTAGGATCGACATTAAATACCGAACTCGCTGATAGAGCGAGGCTCTTACTTCCATCGAATATGTTGCATGCGCCGCCGAGCGTCTTGCGCGAAATGTGCAAAAGATACAACGAATACGTGCTACCGACTAATCTACGAATTGGCGTTGGGACGTATAACGTTAACGGCGGCAAACATTTTCGAAGTGTCGTTTACAAAGAGGTTTCGCTCTCCGATTGGCTGCTTGACGCACCGCGCCAGTCTTCCTGTAAGTTTTCCCCTTTGAAATATCATGATTTCGATGAAATATCATTATTTTTAGAATGAGTTTCTATTGAAATTTTACTTTCAATGCATTTTTTTTGTTACTTTTGTAAACATTTCCAATTTGATGTAGCCCTGTCAACAAGGTTTCGAGAGTTCAAAAGTTATTGTAGTCTTGCTTGAATAATTTTTCGATAAATCAAATTTCAGCTCTGGTTGCGCCAGAATATGACAACGTACCGGTGGACGTATTCGCAATAGGCTTTGAGGAAATCGTCGACTTAAATGCGAGCAACATAATGGCAGCAAGTTCGGACAATGCGAAAGCCTGGGCCGAAGAGTTACAGAAAGTCCTCTCGCGAGACAACGAATACGTTCTCGTGACCTATCAGCAGCTGGTCGGCGTGTGTCTGTATCTCTTCATCAGGCCGGAGCACGCTCCTTATCTACGCGACGTTGCGGTTGATTGCGTAAAGACCGGATTGGGAGGTGCAACCGGCAACAAGGGTGCAGCTGCGATTCGTTGCGTACTCTATTCGACTTCCTTTTGCTTCGTTTGCGCCCATTTCGCCGCCGGACAGTCTCAAGTTAGCGAGCGAAACGCGGACTATGCCGAAATCACGAGAAAAGTTGCTTTTCCCATGGGAAGAACTCTTAACACACACGATTATGTCTTCTGGTGCGGCGATTTCAACTATAGGGTCGATATGGACAAGGACGAGATGAAGGACATGATAAAACGGAACGAATTCGATCAGATACTGAAAAACGATCAGTTAAGGGTAAGCGAAATACATTCTTTTTTATAGATCTTGCCTTTTATTCATTTTCCAAGGATATTTCAATTTCGATCAAATCTAAGAAATTAATGTCAGACGGCGTATAAAGAACATTTGTGGCAACGAAATTGCCGAATAAATCATCATATTAAAAGTGCAACAACAAAAAATTGGGTTTTCAGAAAATAATATATGCATGATATAGTTTCATTATAAATTTAGGTCACATGCTAAAAAAACACGCAATATCGCGAGACGTGAAGAAAAAATGCATAGCATTGCGCATTATTTTCTCAATTTACTTTCTATTTGTCATAGAGTCTTCTCTATATGAAAATGAGTTGATTAATTTTAATATCCCGATTAAGGCTTTTTTAAATATTAGAATTTTTCTGTGGAAAATTTGAGTTTTGTTAGTGAAAATCCTAGAAAATCCGAATCTATTCAATTGTCATTGAACATCATTTTATTTCTAAAGAACTATTTAGGTCGACAGCGAAAAAATTGCAACAGCTGTTCTAATAAAATTACAACAAAATATATAATAGCAATAAAAGTATTAATAAACTTTAACGTATCATCGGTATTTTCTTTGGATCACAGAACCAGCAAAAAGACGGTAACGTCTTCAAAAATTTCATCGAGGGTCCGATAAATTTTGCGCCCACCTACAAGTACGATCTCTTCTCAGACGACTACGACACAAGCGAAAAGTGTCGTCAGCCAGCGTGGACGGATCGCGTATTATGGAAGCGACGAAAACAAGTGCCAGATATAGGTACGTACTCGTTGAATAAGACTAACTCCCCCCCCCCTACCGAGAGATTCGAGTCTGTTAATTTCATTCAGATTCTCCAGCGGACTGGAATCCCGGACGTCTGATACACTACGGCCGTGCTGAGATGAAACAGAGTGATCACAGGCCCGTGATAGCATTCGTGGACGTGGACGTTCACAGCGTAGATCCTGAGAAGCGCGAAAACGTCTTTCGCGAAGTAATCCAAGATCTCGGTCCTCCGGACGGTACGATAATCGTAAAATCTCAAGTGGAAAACGACGACATGGACGGTGCCTTCGACGACAGTTTTATGATGGCACTCCTTCAAGATTTATCGCACATCGGCGATGTTATCCTCGTGAGATTCGTCGGCGAGACTATTTGGGTAACTTTCCGCGACGGTCAGTGCGCTTTGGCAGCCGCTCGTCGAGGAATGACTCAAGTGTGCGGCCAAACTCTCAGGCTAACGCTAAAGTCACCGAATTGGCTTCAACTTATCGAAAAAGAGATCGAAATTTGCAGCAACACGACGGTCCCGCAATGTGACGAAAATTCGCCAAAAAGTCCGGTTCAAGGTTTCGATCATTTGGAGATTTCAGAGTCGAATTCCGGTCGGGCGAGTCCAAACGGTGGAATGCCACCGCCACGTCCACCGGCACCTGGACGTCCTTCTCAACCTCCGCCAAGTCCCGCGAGAGAACGCCGACAAGTTCCACGCGCCGGTGTTATAAGCGTTATGCCTAATCAATTTAATTCGACGAATCACCGAGACCCGCCGTCCGCTGAGAAGAACGAGGAGACGAGACGATTGTCACCGGAATCGGCGATTTATGAGGAAATAATGGACGAATCGCCGAGTTATCCAGTGCCGACAAGGCCGCCGCCACCTTTGCCACGTCCGGACACCGCTCAGGATTCCAGCAGGCCTCCAAGCTCAGCTCCTCCCCCGTTACCACATAGGCAAGCACCACTTCCGCCACCGCAACATCCACCGCCGAGCTTACCACCGCTGAATATGCCACCTCCTGTGCCAGCGAGAACCACAGGTGGACCTCCGATTCCTGCGAGGAATCAGACATAGGAACTTGGCGTTTCTTTTACTTTCACTTCTTTTCAGTCCTGTCCTTGCCAACAGCGAACTCCCACTCGCGCTTGCACAGAGAGCTTTCAACGAGAGCTACCTTCAACTATACTAATTAAGTAAATTAAATTGATTAAGTGAAGGAAGTCAGATTAAAATCGCTGATAATCATTGAATAATATGTTAGAGAAAAGATATATCGTTGAATCAGGAAACAATCAATGGCCCGCTTTGTGACTAAAGCATCTAGCTGTTGCAGTCAGATTACCATAGATGTATGCATTTTTTTTGCTTTGTATTCAAACTTACGTTTGCAACTATCAGACATCAATGTTTATTAATTTATAGTGACTCAAAGTATTATGTTACTTTTTTTTATCGGTACTATAATTAGTTGGTAAATCTGGATATTTTTATTCGCTCGTCGGAGTTGGAAGTTTCATCTGTAAACGTTGATTTAACAAGCTCATGTGTTCCATCTTGTGTCTTTTTAAAAAATTTAATCTTCAATTGCTTTAGTTTCTGGCCATACAATGAAAATCTTTGGACGACCTGTTTTTCTTAGAAGCACCATTTTTCGACAGGGCAAAATATTCTTTGTTTTAGGTGTTAACAATGTGTATTTTCTCTTTTAATACCTGCAGTCAAACAAATGAGATATACTTCAATGTAATGTGTTTTGATCTGACCGTCTCTTCTTAAACGAATACGAGACCGACAGCTCTTGAAACGAAATTATCTTCTGTATGTTTCCGAAAGTACATCTCGTTTTAGAATTGTACAATAACATTCCGCATGTTTGCTATAGGGAAATACTTTACTTGCGGACATGAAGCGGTTTTCGAGTTTGTGGAATTATACATGTAGAAGTTACAATTGTTGAGGGCAAATCGCTATGAATTTCGTGAATCGTAGAGGCCCATCACATCACAGTCACTATATTATAGAAATGAGCAGTGTAACTAAAATGTGTACCATTAATATAGAAAAGTATTTTAAATACTTTCTTCGCTAAATGATTATGGACAATTGGGCCTAGAAAATAGTACGGTTTTAAAATAATAACCAGTTCAATTTGATCATCATTATTGCAAAGCATGACATTTTATGTTTCAGCACAATAGTTAGGCGTAATATTTTTAAAAGTGAGAGAAAAAAATATATATATTTGTGAATCAGCAGTCCTCATTTTTTTTTAAATGTCTTGTTACCAGAATTTTCATTGTTTTGAGTACAAATTGCTATTTGTAGGTTTGTAGATTAATCTGACGAATGATTTTGGCGAGTAAATAGGTTTTTTATTCAGGTTTCGGAGGGAAAAAAAGCTATTAATGGAATTATGACAAAAGCCTCTACGATTTTGGAAATTCATCAGGAACTTTGAGGACAGGCACCCTAGTTATAGTGAGCATGCTTTAAAAAAACTGCAAGATAGGATATGATCGTTCAGTAGTCTCGAGGCTCTTCGAGCATGCCCGTTAAAATTGAGAGTCAAATAAATTTCCATCAATTTCAGGGAAAGCGATTTTTCGGTGAAATCCATGGAGCCTTCTTCCTTTAATAATATTATATCGAACCCGGTCAGTTACTTTTGAAAAAAAGAAAAGTCGAATTGTATCGTAATCGTTTTCATTTCGTTTGCTCAATATAGTTTATAATATAGATGCGTGGCCGTAGACAACGAAGCCGCAGTTCTCGATGACCGATGACACTACGGATATTAAGTTTAATTGTAGACATTTTTTGCACTGATTAAAAGCCAGCGTCGTCATGCGTCGTCGTTGGGTTGAAAGAAAAATATAGGTATTCGAAACGTAATCTAAAATAAATCGGGATAGGCGGTTTATATCCCGAATAACGAAATCGCAACTTTCAGTGCATATTTGCAGTGTATAAGCGATGAAAAAAGAACAAAAAAAAATGAAAAAACTGTGCAAGCAATTGTTGACCAATCGTTGTAAGCTTATGTATGTCCTAATTATTGTTTGTAAAAGGATATAGGCGAACGATACAGAGAAAGAGAGAACGAGAGCGAGAGTGTTATAAATATTAAGAATTTATGAATGTTAATTAACTAGGACTTTAGGCGTAAATATTCAAGAGTCAAGTGGAAACTATTTATTTTGCAACTTTCCGCGACAGATCAGTATCTGTAAATATAGAGTACTATCCACGAGTCGTTGGAATTGGTTGAAAAAAAAAAAGACGAAAAAAGAAACAACAACATCGATTTGAATTCGTGAAATGGAGAATATGTGGTATTTACGAAGATTTTCCGGTATAAGCATGAATCGATAGACAACACGACACATGACTAAGTAGACGAGCTTTGAGACAGCAACGTTTTAGTCTCGCAAATCGCCAATCGTTACGCCAAACGGCAGGACCGTTAGTTTAGTCGCGCATTTTAGAGTTTAGTCATAATTAAGTATGTATAAAGTGATGAAAAATACATAATTGAACGAATACATGAAATATCCGCAGAAGCGACATCCGAAATTGCGGAATTCCGACAGAGATACGAAACTAGAAAATACTCGCAAATTAAAATATATTAAAAAATTGTTGTGGGAAACGTTGAAAGCATCTAGTACCGCGTGTAAATTATGTCACACCATGTAATTTGACGTGTATATGTTATGAAAGTTAAATAAAAGCGAATTATGCATTAGTCAAAGATTTAATTTAAATAATCGTTCGATTCATCAATATACATGAATTAATTTCATTTAAATAATCTAATTTTTGGGAAATTAAAAAGCGCCTCGACTTTGAGGGGACACGATTGTGATGTTAAAAATAAGATGCAAAGTAGAACTTTGCACATTACTTATTCATTATTTTTGAATTTTAACAAAACTGCCTTTATGAGCAATCAATTTTGGCTTCCACCTCGTAGTACTTCGTTTATGTAGAAATCTTGGTTTTCCCAGCTCAAGTTTTGGGAACATTTTTTTAACATGATTTCTTTTACCAAAAATTCAAAGCCTCATAAAATTTGTTTTGCGCCATATTTTTGGACCATTCTGAGTATCCTGACACGATGAGAATCACAAGAAATAAAAAAGATTAATAAAAACAAATTCAAAATTCTACGAGCAAGCAAGAATGGATTTCTTTTTGTATTTTCTTAATACTCAAGTTTCTCAACATTTATTTTCAAAAGTTTATACTAAAATGTGCTATAGTTACGAAGCAATAGTAGTTTTAATGGCCTAAATTCGATTAAATTTATACGCAGTTCTGAAACTTGCAATTTTTTTGCGAAACAACATTTTTGTAGTTTTTACGTATCTCGAGCACTTTTTGATCGAAGGATTTGAAATTATTTCGAAGAAACCTTCGATCATCGTTAAAGATTTCCTTATAAATATTCTGCAAGATGGAAGGACGTGTAAAAAAAAAAATGGATATCGTCGTACAAAGAACTTTTTTTTTAATCCTTACGGCAATTTATACATTACGTACGTTGTATATTATTGAGTATGCACAGACAAAAGTGCGCATGTCATGGAACACAATAGTAAGTGAAGAATAAGAAAAAGATTTCGCATATAAAAGTGGATGAGTTCCGAAATATTAAAATACAAAAATGTGATGAGTAGTTGGTCCCCGTTCGAATAATACTCCAAGTTTCGCGTGTGTGTGTTTTTCTTGTTGTTTTTCTGTGTTTTCGAACAAGTTATATACAAAGATGCACCACTGGATTAACACAACTTATCATTTAACGATTAGTATACTAAATACAGGTATAAAAGATGTTATAAATACAAATTTCGAAGACCGAAGTCACGAAGAAGGAATGATCGTTTTGAAACACGTTTCATATAGTATTTTCATTCGTTAGAGTACCTCGATGGATAAAATCATTCATATTAAAAGAACAGAGATGTTTTTCATTCTCTTAACAGAACACTAATATTCTTCCCGAGAGTAACTCTTTTTCATCTACAAAAGTGCTCCGATCAATTAAAAAATTCTCCATTCCTTAACAAATACGTCTCATTACAAACACTTTTATAAAGGGAGAACTTATTTTAGGTAAAAATGGAAGTTTTATTTTTTTTATCGGTAATGAAAGGTTGTAAAGTGAAACCCCAGACGATTTATTGTTCGAAACTGTGTTCGATTATGTTTAAAAAAAAAAAAAAAAAATCCGCAGATCCAAATATAAGAAATTGTAGAGGCATATTTTTCAATATCATGTAAAAAAATATTTTCGTTTTTTAAAATATGGGACATCTCCTGCAATTATTAACATTCGATCCTGCTAATTTTTGTACACAATAAAAACACCGTTATCGCATGGAATTTTCGATACTTTTGGTTTTCGATAAAAAAAATAAAACACACACGTTTTTGCCTAAAATCGGCAGAGACCGCACTTTAAATCGTGTTTAAATTATTATACCTTTTGGACATTGCGCTCTCGAATTACGTTCGCCATCGTTTTATTGTCGTGTCACGTTTAACATGAAAAAAAAAAAAAAAAAAAAAAAAAAACTTTTTTTTTTTTTCATGTCATCGCTAAAGCGGTGCGTTGTGTGCGTGTAGATTTACAATCCCGCTTCAAAAGAGAACGAGAATGTGAAGCGAAGAGCGATAGAGACAGAGAGATCGGAGGCTTCGCGTCACGCTTAGCACAGTATTTTTTGAATATCTTTTTATCTGAACGCATAAAAACGGCTCTCTGTTCTTTGATGATTTGTCCCGATGCTCCGACTGGGATTTCGTTGTTGTTGTTGTTGTTGTTGTATTTTTCACGAAAACGCGATATTCAACTGAGTAGTCCACAGTTGCTGAGATTATTTTTAATTATAACGTCGGTAACGGCATCGAATACGAACTGTATATTGGATGTGTCGGTAGCGCACGTAAAATGAGTGTAAATTTGCTTCTGATCTTTTCGCTTATTGAGATTCTCGAATTTTCGTTGTATATACGAGGCACATTCGTCGTAAGTGTTGCCGCCTTTGTACTCGGGGAAGCATATCGACAGCGGACTTCTCGTTATCTTCTCCTCGAATAGATCTTTCTTGTTCAAAAAGAGTATTATCGATGTTTCGACGAACCATTTGCTGTTGCAGATCGAGTCGAAGAGCTTCATAGACTCGATCATTCGATTCATCTCCTCGTCCTCTGCCAACACGAGATCGTAACCGCTTAGGGCTACGCAGAATATTATTGCTGTCACTCCCTCGAAACAGTGGATCCATTTTTTACGCTCGGAACGCTGACCGCCAACGTCAAACATTCTGGAAGATAATTCAATTACATTTTAGTTTATCAGATCACACGATCAAAAGGGTCACCTCGAACCCTCTTCGTGAATATTACAAACGCGTTTGACCTTCGAGCCATAAAATCGTGGATAAAATTACCTTCAACAGGATCCATCATTTAAATAGTAAAGAGTTATGTGACGTATTTTTATCTGTTGTATCTGAATGAAGGTACAATACTCGAAATTGTCATCGTTTGTGTTCCAATTAATATAAAAGAGACACGACACGCCAGTTCGCTTATTCAAAAGCAAAACAAAATTCGATAAATATTCCTAAATTCATCGTTCAACATTTTTTTGACATTTTTTATGATGGAACAATCAATTTATTTTTATTTTCATTCAGACAGCCAAACGGTTAATCGAACTGCATTTACAACTCTAAAAATCGAAAATCTGCGAATTTCTATTGCGCACAACATGAAAAGTTATTTAGATGTAATTGGTTGATTCGAAAGTACTTTTAGTGGAAAGTAATATATTTTTTATGAGCAAGGTCGCTCGATATCGTCATCCACATCTCATTTTCTCAAATTCAGTAAATAAAAAATTAATCTTATAATATTATCAAAGTTTAGTGTAATTTAAGAAAAATCATGAAATAAACTTACTTGAAATGCAATCCTTTGAAGGAAAAGTGAGTTTCGACGATTCCCGTTGTTTTCACCCTTGTTCTGAGAACATCCTGCTGAGTGGGAATGTAATTTGTTTGTACTATACGATCTAGGGCATTGAGGTAATACGCAGCTGAATCGTTAAGTTGATATTCCCTGCTGCGCGTAAAACAGAGCTGTACTCCGGCATCCTGCCATAATCTCTTCATTAATAGCGCCAGTTCCCCGGTGAGCTCACCCTCCTCAGCGGCCGATGCTAGGGTGAAGAATTGTCGTGCCGTGTCCTATGACATAATTAACACACAAGCAGACACTTTAATAGACATAGCTCTGATGCAACAGCTTTATCAACAATCAAATACCAAAGTAGTAGGAAAATTTACAAATTCTTTCCAAACGATTTTTAAGTCACTACATTTCTTTTAACACCTTTCTTTCCAAAATCTTTACAACAAAGTACAACAGTGATTTTATTTTCTTAAATTTTTACCTTTTTTTTTTTTTTTTTTTTTTAATTAGTATAAAAGTTCTCGTAACTGACTATTTTTCTTCAGCGTAGATATTGACATTTTTTGTAATATCATCAGCAATTGTAGAATAACACTTACAAATTTCCTTTTTAACAGTCGCACAATTTTTGCCTTAAATGTTTTCTTTGTTATTATTATTACTCAAGCATTTGTATACGGAGCATTTTATTCAAGACGGTTATTAAAATTTTTCATATCACCAAGAATTCTATGACGACGATTACTGACTTCCTTATGAAAATATATTCAAAATAGCTTTCAAGTAGAATAACACTAAATAATTTGAGTGGTATGAGATTGTTATTTTTTTCTTTAATACAGAAATGGAATTTGAAATAATGAATCTTAAGAAATGCTGAGTAATAGTGGTTTTTAAGAATTACTCTGTTATTTGAGCCAAAGATTATTTTGAATAGAAGTTAAATCGAATATCAATTCACCTCTTTGTTGGGATCCGCAAAGTCTATTCTGAGCTGTCCCATTGCTCTGATAATGGTCATGAGACTCTGTATCGTATTGCTGTAAACAACTGGTTTGTACTGCTCGCATTCCTCCTTACTGTAGCCAGTCTCGTGGATTATTTTCATTTGTTTGACAATGGTCGATTTCCCTGATTCTCCTGCTCCTATAATTCAAAATTCAAATTAGTTATAAATTTCCTTGTATCAACAACTCTAGAAGTTAAAGTAATTATAAACCGTAGAAATCTCAAAAGTTTACTTAACAGCAAAATAAGGCTTTTCGTTAAAGTTAGCTGAAAGTTTTTTTTAAATTTTTAAGTACAATAAATCAATTCATACATAACGTAATTTTATGTTTGCTAGTTTTTAAATCTGTGCAATCTGATTGTTCGATTCTTGCAAATCCATTGGAAGATTTTTCGTTATTATAAATATTTCAGAGTCGAGATGACCAAACATAATACTACTTTTTATTAAACATTATTTTTATAAGTAAAACCTTACAAGTCCAAGGTATATATATATTTTTTTAAAATTAAGCCAATATCATGTCTTGCGAATCAGCAATTTTCTATTCATTCAACATTGTTGACTTATCGCGACTTGTAGATTATAAGAGTCAATAGTTTTTATCTTTACCAATCTAATTACTTATAGAAAAAAAAGGTAGTCTCTGGTTGACTTATAGGGATTTTCATTTGAGGCCTGTGAAACAATGCCGATAGATAAATTGTGTAAACAAATCTTAAGTTATTAAAATCTAATGTAATAATGGATTACAATTAGTCCAATTCTTATTACATAATAGAAAGCCAGTTTGCAGTTTTCCAGAATTTTCATTACTGCAAAATCCATGCCAGAACCATTAATTCAATACGGGCAGTAGAAAAAAGCAAAATAAACAATTATTTCTGATCAATAAAATTCCATGACAATTCCAAAGTTTAAAAATATTCATAGATATCTCAATTTTTTTTCAGAATTTCCATGACTGTGAAATCTCTATCAAAATATAGAGAAATATAGAGACCAAAAAAATTACTTCATCCCGATGAAGGAAATTCCATGAAATTTCCAAGCTTCAAAAATATCTTCCCAGATATGTCAATTTTTTCCAGAATTTCCATGACCATATAAACCACATCAATCCGAATTTCCAGAAAATTGCACAATTCAATACAGCAGCGTTTATGATAAATAATCATGAATCACTAGGAGAACGACGATGATTCAGTCATCAGCGTTATATTCGTACTATAGCTTAAACGCTTTAATTCTGCTACAATATATCGTCGTACAGCGTTTTCCCCGAGCGTCAAGAACTCGTTCATGCAATTGCATTAAAATGTAGCCCTTCATTGCACCCCGTTACCTCGTTTTACGTCGTTTCATCCAAAAGATCTTAATCTCACGTGCAGGTGCATCGTAATGTAGGGTAAGGAGAGTGTGAGAAGGGAGGAAATAATGCGTTCAATTTCGTCGCAGCTCGCGTATTCAGCTAATCGCTTTGCCACGGTCTTTTATGAATAAATTCGTGTCCAGCGGAAACGAGCACCAGAAAAAAATATCCGCACAAATCAACAACGAAAAAATAGACTAAATAAGAAAAACACACACACACACAAACAAAATTAGTATAAATAACGTAATAATAACTAACCGAGCAGCAGGAGTTTGACCTCACTGGCAGCGCGTTCCCCATCAGCGCGGAGATCCTTGTCGATCTTTTTCGATCTTTCAGCCGCGGCTTTTTCACCGGTGGTGCTAACAGCACAACCCATTTTTCACCGATCCCACAATTCCGCGCGTATATCACTTTTATTCACAGAGCACTAAAGTGCGAAACGTTTTTATTTCTTCAACTCCCGAAACGACAAAAAAAAAAAAAAAACTTGAGCGCCGAGCTCTTCTGACACTTGTTGCTTGTGGCTCTCTGTTCAGGAAGAGGAGCAAGAGGAGCAACAGCGGCAACAGCAGCAGCACCGCGGTGCCTCGGTGAGAACGGGAACCGCCCGCCGCCCCTTTCAACACAATTCCATTCACGCACGGTGAAGATTCTCACTTCTTTTTCTTCTCACTCTCCCTCTCTCTCTCTCTCTCTCGTTATACCGGCTGCACTTTCTTTATCTTATTTCGCAGCTCTTTTTACTCGTTTTCAGTTTGCTTTTGTAAAACAAGCAACGACATAATTCTTCCAAGTAAATATAAAAAGAGCCGGTGAGACAATTTTACGTACGTATTTTTTTTTTTCAAAAGTTTTGCACCTATACATGCGCGTAGACGCGCCCACAGAGACTCTCGTTTGCGACGTTTGGGTGACGCGCCGATGCGCGATCATTCGTCTCTCCCCACGAAAAGTGTGTGCTTGCGTGGCCTGCTGTTTCGTTAGCTAAATAGTTATGTGTGTGTGTGTGATCGGTATTTTGTATATAGCTATTGGTATGTGCTGTGAGGGGCGTTAAAAAAAATGAGAAGATTGTAAAGCGCATGCGCCGCGAGCGCCCCGCCGTTTTGCTTTCGCAGAATCAATGGCCGACTGTCGAACATATGATTCGGACTGTTTATTATGTCGTGAATTGCATGCGTTTAGGCGAAATTTACAAGCGTTCGGTTAGTTTGTAATTTCTATTGGCAGGGAATCAGGTCTTCTGAGTAATGTAATGACGATTTATTTACTCGTGAAAGAGACGAGGGACGACGATTGGCAAGGCATGTATGACTATATGACCCAAGATGAAAGCTAAATGTGTTTAAAATTATACATGTTTCTCTTTCTCTGATCTCCATAAAAGCAACAGAGATAGCTGAGTCTGCCGAATGCAAATTTTTCCGTCACGGTTGAGTTTTCAGATAAAATGTGAAAACGGCTGACTGCCAAATTTTAAGTCAACCGTTCTCGTCTTTTGCCCGGAAGATCAATTTTGTTCGAGAACAACGCTTTACAGTTTTTATTATTTATTTTGTTACCGACCGAGGTAAAAAAAACTGTAAAGCGTTATTCACATTCCCATTTGATCTTTTAAACAAAAAATGAGAATGGTTCACACTGCGCCTTAGTACTCTGCAGTGAGCCGTCGAGAACCATTCTCATCTTTTATAAAGAATAAATGGGAATGTGAGTGCTTTACAGTTTTTGTTACCGTCCGAGCAGTAGCACAACATCTTGAAGGGAGGTGCAACCTACTCCGTCGGTAACAAAAACTGTAAACAGTTATTCGAGCAGTACCAAACGCTTTTAAATAAAAGAAAAGTCTTACATCATTCGTCTTGTAATTTCGAATGATATAAGATTTTTATTTTGCTCGGAAATTATTTGCTATCTCATTCGCCCTCGTGGAGGTTTAAGCCCCCTCCCCCTCCCGCCGCCCCTCACACAACATACACACACACACTGATTTAATTAAAACCGACTCTTGAATCACGCAGTCACGGGCTCAAAGATACTACAGAGTGCATTTCATCCCCCACCAAATATCAAAGATGCCGACAGGAGTCGGTCGCCTCAGTGCCTGAGAGACTCACTTGGAGCTCTCGTTGTGTAGCCGACGTGAAAGAGAAAAAAAAACAACTCCTCTGTGACGAGGCTCCTCCATAACCGTGTTGGTTGATCACATAGGTGGATGGCGCATCGCGATAGTCAGTCGCTCACTGCCGAGATCCGAACAAGGAAGCGACTTTTTTATTCTTAGTCGCTTACTAACACGCGACACGCGGTTCTAAGCTTTCACATAGTTACTCGCATCCTCCGACTTTCTAACTAAAAGTAAAACTTCGTGCTCTCCGACGTTTTCAATTTTTATCCTCGTTATTTATAAAACGCGTCAAACAAGAACCACAAAATTTGATTTGTAAATAGCTGACACATTTAAAAAAAAATAGTTCATCACAGGGAAAAAACGATAAAGTGACACCGGAATTTTCTGAGTCATCTAAATATTTCGGCAACGAACAAAAGTTTCCGGTTAAAATTGCCCAAGCTTCGACTTTGAGAGGGGACAGACGAATTCTCTTCTAATAGCTCTCTCTCTCTCTGCTTGCTTGCTTGCTGTGTTGAAGCATTTCGTGTGACTCATTTACTTCGGCTTGGTGGAAGATAGAGATAATAATTCTCGTAACATAAATCTCACCAACATTCGAACGGTTACTTTGTCCATCGACGTGTACTTGTACTTTACTGTACTATGCTATTGGTATAGTAGCGTTGCAAATTTTAGTGCCTGGCAACGAAAAACAAACCACTGGAAAGTGCAGTTATAAGTGACGAGTACATTAAAAAAATAAAATTAAAAAAAAGATAAACTTTGTGTATTGTGTGAATTGGATTGACAAGGATCGCGAGTGAAGGTTTTATTTTTTGAGTTATACACAGATTATTGTGTAAACACTCTGGAAAGAAGCACCGAACACACATAGGAGGTATATATTAATAATCAAGCAATAATAATTAACATTTTTTAGGGACGATTTCACGATTTTTTTGTGATACGTCTTTTGGTTTTTAAAGTTGCTTTATTAATTGTTTTTTGGACGTGTAGACGATTGATATTGACATTGGCAATTTATATATTATGTAGATATAGAGCTATATGTATATAGTTATGCGGTAGACGATGATTTAGCGTTTTGCACACGCGTGTGAAACAAATGTCGATTATTCTCACTAAGAAATAATTTTTTTTTATATTAGTACGTGATTTTTTGCGCCATTGATTTCTATAGATGACATTTAAATGTATATCAAACACTATAGTTTTGCAATTTTGTAGAATAGCAACTTTCTGTTCAAACCCATCGTTGGAGTTTCATTTTAAACGTTACAAACAATTTTGTGTATTGTGTGAATTTAGATTAACAAGGATCGCGAGTAAAGGGCGGGGGGGGGGGGGGGGGGGGGGGGGTTAATTCATACATAGATTATTGTGTAAACTGTTGCAAGAAGCATCAAAAGAGATTTCAGGTTTATATTAATAATCTAGTAATAATAATAATTAACATTTTTATTGACGATTTCACGATTGTTTGTGATACGTTTTTGTTGTTGGTTTTTTAAGTTGCTTTAATAATTGTTTTTTTGGACACGTAGACGATTGATACTGACATTGGGAATTGATATATTATATAGATATAGAGGTATGTGTATATAGTTATGTGATAGAGGATGATTTAGCGTTTTGCACAGGCCGGGGGCAAGAAATATCGATTATTCTGACGGAGCAATGTCGCGCGAAGCACCTGTTAGTGCAGGAGTTAATAAATCTTGATTTGAATTGGCGTTTGCGTGTAGAGGTGATAATTAATCATTGGTGTCGTCGGGTCTGTCTCGGGTTTTGGATCGAAAGCGCGAATGGATATCGAGGAGAAGGAGAACCGGCAGTGCCGTGTATTTACGAATCCGGTGATGTCGCGGCCAATGCAGCCAATTTAAATCGGTCGATGATGACTATGTTGGATGAATTTTAAATGATTTCGTACAAGCTTTTAAGTACGCGTAAGTATAGTTGCAACGTTTTATTCGTCAGCTGAGTCAATGTTCTAAGGTGAATTTTCTTCAAAATTTTCCCTATTTGGCAATTATCGTTATGACGATGTGCTCTTACCTCCGACTCAAGCGCTGTGAGTGCTAGTGAGATAACTATTTTTTTTTTCTACCCAATTTGGATAAGGAGAAAAAGCAAATTGTCTCGCGGAATTACCATACGCAAGATTTTTTAAAATTATCGAATAAAAATTTAAGTCTTTAAAATTGTTCTTTTATAATATCATATATAAAGAAAATATCTCTAGAATTATAAAAAGCATCAATTGCAGATATTCATGGAGTTTATAGCAAAAAGTCATGTATAACACGAGAATATATGAATTCTTATCGAGTTAATACAAAATAGGTAGATTTTTTTTGCCATTCATGCTGTAATATAAATTACCCGTGATGCTGTTATTGAACGTATAAAACTTGTTGAAAGCGATTACAACCATTGTGGAGTGATTTGATTAGTGTGTATATTAACCGTTGTTGAACTAAAGAGAGGCTCAATATACGGACGGAAATGACCAAGCGTCATTTAGGAATCGCGATGCTGCAAGAGTTACGGATATTCAGAATACTCGTAATATTTCTTTGTTAATAATTCTTTGGCGATATACGTCGCGTTCGGTAATCACTAAAAACTCATCATCAAATAAGTATACTTTCCGTTGACACAGAATGACCTATACATAGTTAAATTTCGTTGGGCTCAGTCATCTTTATCACTGCCTATTTTAATAACAATTATTACTATGTTTTGTCGTTAATTATTGTTTTCAGCCGTTATAAGCGCGTTTCACCTGCACTCCGAGTTACTTTGAGTTCCTCTACGATCGATCAGCATCGACACAATCCAGCCACACAGAGTACGCTAACAGAGTACCACACGCAGTACATATACGAACAGATAAAAAAAAATATCCCGCAAAAACGCTAAGCCAACAGCTGTAAGCACGCGAGGCTTGCTTGCGAGAGGGTTTTTCTTTCTTTTTAGTGTCGTGAGGAAATCTGGGATATAGTGCAAAAAGCGTTGTGCGAAGGGAGAGCGAGCGACGAAGGGCTTTTCATCAATGCCGAAGTCGGCGACTAACTGGAAGTTTTGGAGGTCTCTGATTAAAAATTCTATTTAAGAAAAGTAAAATTTCAATCGAATCATCGCTGAAAAAAAATATCGTCATTAACATTTACATGCTTTTTAGGACTCGTTGACTTGGAGCTCTCCCGTTGCTTTGCATTTTACGAACACAACGAGTTACATTCCAACGCTTTTCTTTTGTCGGCTACCTCTTTTCGTGCTTTTGTTTTTCTTTTTTTTCCTTTTTCCTCTCTGCCGCTTATACGGCAAAACGCTTTCACACGAGACTGGAATTTTCATTCATGCACCGATATCACGCACTGCTGGCATGAAGCATGTCCATATCTGTATATGTATATTATCTCGTCATCGTTAACTGCATTGCGGTGGTCATTACATATAACTGGCACGCGTTTTCTTACCACACTAGCATGTAACTGCGAACGTACGTTTCTCGTTGAAAGAAGGAAATTAAAGCCTGTGGAAAATTAGCTGCATGAGAACCAAAGCGAATCGAATCAGCGATATTTTCCGTCACTTCCTTTTCTCTCTCTCTCTCTCTCTCTCACTCTCAGATGGTTTTGTAGAACTGAACCAAGTTTTGAGAATCAATGCCGTTGTAATATAGATCTAATTTCCGTTTGTTTAGATTACCGAGAAGTAGAAAGATTACTGTGAAAAATTAGCTTTGTCTGTCAATAGTTAATAACTCTGACAGCAAGATGCCAATCCGTCATTTTACGATCTTTCTGTTTAACTGGAAGTGACCAAAAAATGTTGTCGTTAAATGTAGTAACAACTTTTTTAAAACTAGAAAATCACAATTCCGTTTTTATTGCATCGTTAATATTACACATCACCTTGAGAAACGTATTTTTTTTAGAGTACAAAAAATCGTATCCAAAATATCACGGAATTAGTATTCGTAACGGTGATTTTGATTATGTGAAAAAATGTGGAAGTAAAAAAAAATAAAATGGAAAGTAAATTGGAAAGTTATTTGATTAGGCTCTGGATATCATTCTTATTGATATTTGAATGATTGTACCGTTAAAGAAAATCGATCGCTTACGATTTTGTTACACTATTTTCTCCTAATAATGATAATGAAAATAAATTATTCTTAATTTAAAGGCATTTTTAAAAACTCTCGCAGATTACTTATCGATACTCCTTAATAGATCATCGATACTGCAGCATGGGCTGCAGTTAAACAAAAACACTGATTTACAACAACAAATACTAAATAAATATTTTCTAAAATTAATTCCTTGAAATTTAGCACTCTATTGTGAGCTACTTTATTGCTTCGAGCGATTTATCAAAAAAATGCAATCAATCGATAATAAATAATTACCTCATGATTGATTTTCCAAGGGATAAGATTTCCTGTTGCCTTATGCAGCTACACTTGGTAATAAATTAAGGAAAATCGGTTGGTTAACTTGACTCAGAGCCCAAAGAAATTAACTGATTATTAATATTTTAGATAAAAAAAAAGAAACCAAACAAGATACCATTCGAATTTCCTTAATAAAAACATCAATGTTGTTGCTTTTCTATGACAATTTAAAATATTTCTACGAAAAATGATTATTAATAAGTCTGGTTTTTTTTACAGGAAAACGAAGCGTCCGTCGAAAGTGGGACCGATAGAAGTTCCACAGCAGCAGCAGCAGCAGCAGCAGCAGCAGCAGGACTCCGGAAAACGAAAGCGTAGCAGCGCGCTTCCGGTTGAGGAGGAACGAGCGGTTGAAAATTTAACCGAGAGCGTGAAACGTGCTTCAACGACAAAATTACAGTCAACCACAGCTGGAACCACGACGATGACGATGGAATATCCGATAACACATAGGATTGAGGGACGTATGCCAAAGGAAACACCGATCACCGACGACTACGAGATAAGCAATCATGTACTCGGTCTCGGCATCAACGGCAAAGTCGTGCAGTGTTACGACCGGAAAACTCGAGAAAAATATGCTCTAAAGGTGACTTCAACAGTCTTGAAACATAATTAAAAGGGAAATCGATTCGCGTGGCTTGTTTGGAAAAAGAGCTACGAAGTATTTATTGAAAAAAACTTGACATTGTAGGTAGCAAATATCTCGGTATTGAATCACTGTATATCGCGAATGACGGACACGATACAGTGACTGAGAAAAAGATCGGGACGTTCCCCGACCGAGTTTGGCTCACTCATAAGAGTCATCGGCTATTTATATATCCGTTTACTATTTCTCATTCAACGATTCGGTATGTTGCGCTTTTAACTCTGAGACTTGTGGAAAGAGAGCGTGGGCGAGTTTGATCTTTTTTTTTTTTTTTTAAAGAATTTCCATGCGATTGCAACAGGCTCGATTAGCTTGGTTAACGCACGTTATTTTTTCATATGGATAAATAGATTTTCTTTGATTATTTGTACAAATCGTTTCATCTGAAATCACGGAATTATTGTGCGTCGAGGTGCATTTTAATGTACTTTTTGTCATTGTTTTATTGATGAATTGATGATTTGTCATAATCATTATTTTGTATCAAGAGATCTACGATGGTTATTCTTCAATTATGCTTTTCAGAAATCGCTTCATCCGAAGCCTGTTGAGAATAATTATAATGAGCTTTCCGCGTTTAAATTCATTGAAAACTGACAGACTGCCATATTTTTCACTTGGTTCGAAGAAATTTCCCGTAGTTTTTTTTTCAACTTCCCTTTTTTTATATTCATCGGAAATTACGACATTTCACGGCTTACTGTAATAAGTTTTCCGTGGCTAATTCAGCTTCAAAATTACAATATTACGGTTATTCGAGATTGATTATAATGAGGTTTTTCGGATGAATTCATTCAAAGATTGCAAATTGTAATGTTCTTGGTACGAAGAACCTGAGATAGTTTTTCGTCGATTAGCATTTTTTTAAATTACTTGATCAGAATTTACGACACAGCAACTCTGTAGAGGAAAATTATAATAATCTTTTCAAAATGAAATTATTGAGAAATAACGAATTTTCATATTTTTGTACTTATACAATGAAATTTACAAGAATTTTTTTCGATTATGGTTTTTAAAAATTCTTTGTCAAGTTTTAATGAACCTTTCGTGATTAATTAACTATCAGTCTTCTCAGCTGTATTCCCTTAATAGGTTTTTGAGTAACGAGATTCAACACTCGTTGCAGACAAACGTTAAATAGTCCGCTAATGGATATACTCATTGACAGAGAGAGAGAGAGAGAGAGAGAGAGAGCCGAGGTCGTTATTGTATTGTTGCGGGCTCCTCTTTTGCCACTCCTCTCGAAGATAGACCATTTAATAAACGATTATATTATTAACGATCGTTGAGTCCGATTGTATGGAACACACTCGAGTTGTATGGAGCAATGGTACTGTTATATCTTAACCGAGAATAATATATAACAGGGTCACTACGGATAAGGCGAACAATGCAGTTGAAATTCAATCGACTGAGTGGACTGGACAATGTAGTTATTACGACATGCAATCTTATCGAAGCCCGTCTAAGTCAAACAATAAAAATGTCGATAAAAAAATGTATTTCTATTCAATTTACTTTTTCTACATTTTCTATTTACGAATTCGTCGTTAAACTAGTAAAGTGATGAAATAGTTTATCAAATTCTTAAAATCAGTTCGCCAATTTATCCTTTTACTGGAAAAAAAATTGCGATCTTATTTAAACAAACAATTGTAAAAAAAGATATTTCTTAATCGTGTACGATCGCTATTTTTACTACAGTTTTACAAGAGATAGCTTTGTAAAAATTGGAAAACAATGAGGTCGCAATGTGCAAAGTTTTACTTTGCCGCCTTTTTTTAAATATTAGTCGCAATGCCATTTATCAAATTACGAATCTTTACCGTGCATCATCGAATTCCGATTGTGCATAGCGTAGAGCTCAGGTACATTCGAGTGGCTTCGAAACTCGTAAACTCGGGAGGGTCAACGAGTCCGTGAAGTATATCAGCGAAATTCAAGTTCGTACACACTGCTAAAAAATGGTGAAGGCCTTGCCTGGGACCCTGCACGCGCACGCAGGGTCATTCAACTCTAAACAGAAAAAAGGAAAAAGAATTCAAGAATTCATTCAGCAGTCAGCGGTGATCTAATATTCATCTATCGGCAAAGTCACTAGGAAATAATGATAATTTCTTTGTTTTTTTAAAGCCAAGTAGGCGCTATAATGTACGTAAATAATATTTAACATCCAATGCCACATTCCTATCGGCTCTGTCCGAAGGTGTTAACTCGAGAAGCGAGTGAAGCGTTCGATAAACCGCGACTACGACGATTCTCTTGGAATCTTTTGCGTGATGTCACACCCGTCACTTTGGTTAGTCTAAGAGCGAGTGCTATATAGCCCCAGGAAACGATAACGGCGGGCGCGCGACGAGTTCACTGCTATATTGAATATCGATGGATTATTTAATCATTCGCGGGATGAGGGGGGAGGAAGAAAGAGATAGGTAGACACGTCATTTATGAAGCCATGGAAAATCGATCAAGACTTATTGGAATCAATAGAGAGGGGGAGAGAGAAAGAGAGAGAGAGAGAGAGATAAGAGCTAAGTTCTAAAGATGGATGTATATGAGGCATTTTAATACAATTCAAGTTTACCGTGACTCTCATTTTTATTTTGGAAGTGACTAAAAAGAATTAAAAAATATTTGCCCGACTAGGTCATCATATTTTACCGTACAGAATATTATCTAAACACATTGAAGGCAAACGAGAAAAATAGGTCTCGGGTATGTCGACGATAATTGTCAGAAAAACATATATATATATATATATATATATATTTAAGTAAGACCCGTAAGGGAACGGCATCGCAAATATTTTACAAGTTAATTAATGTCTCGTTTATCGACAGAACATAAACGTACTGCGGAAGTGCAAATCCTAGTCTTCATGGCTAATTTGACTGTGAAGAATGTTCGTTCGTAGAATTAGTGATTGTATATACAATAATTGAGCAATTTATATTTTTCTTTTCATCAGACATTGCGTTTGCAGGTGCTTCACGATTGTATGAAGGCGAGGAGAGAAGTTGAGCTGCACTGGAGAGCCTCGAACTGCAAGCACATCGTTCAAGTCAAGGATGTCTACGAGAACACGTATAGCGGCAACAAGTGTTTACTTGTGGTCATGGAATGGTGAGTCATGGTATCCTATGACAGAGACCGGGCGAAGCGCAAAAAGGCAACGGGAGGGTGATGGTCAAAAACAGAGGATCAAATTCGCGTATATTCACTTGCAACACATCGGATGCACTTCTTCACTCCCAAGATCGTATCGATCTTTTAAGCTCTTTAATACATTTTTTTTTATCTTCTTTCTCACAGCATGGAGGGCGGTGAACTTTTCCAGAGAATACAAGACCGGCAAGATGGAGCATTTACAGAAAGAGGTAAAATATGGGCACGCTAAATTTTTCGACTTACGTTTTATGGAGAATCTACGGATTTTTTCTCAGCGCATCTATTTTTTATTTTTGGAAAAGGTTTCTCATAATATTTGCTAGTTGATCGCAAAATGCCAAGAGACGCCCAGTTTTATTTAGGCTGTAAGAAAGGTTTTTCCATTATAGAAATGGTTTTTTCTTTTCATTTTCAAACTTACTATGTTTATTTACCAACATAATTTGTAGTATCGGATTTTTAAATATGAAATGATATTTGATATTTTGATATTAAAAAAAGTATCCCCAAAAAACATTTAAATATTTTTTTTACAGTCAAATTGTGGTGAAATTTTTTACATATTCTGCTATATAACACAGCGTCACAACAACGTAAGAAAATGTAGGCCAAAAAAATAAGTGAAAAGTTATTTCGATTTGATGCAAAACACTTTTTGACGAAAAAAAAAAAAAAAATGTTTCTTATTAAGTTTATGCATTAGTAATAAGAATGTGGAAAATGCTTGACAAGGACACAAAATAAATATAGTTTCTCCTTTAATTGAATTCCATCGTGCGTAATTAAAACTCTCGTTAATAAAAGCGCCAAGTGTTTTTTTTCTCTTGACATGAATAACGCGGAAACGCAAGAGTATGCTATCCCTTTGTGGAACAATCGTCTCATGGAATAGATATTCGGATTGTTTGACGTCATTTGGACACTAGCAGTTGAAAACTTAGCTAATAAACGAGAGAACGAACTTACTGCGGTGCTCCTTTTAATGTACGCAGTTTACCGGCGTAGATGACGAGAGCACGCGATGCTAATACCATATATACATGCGTACAAAACGTATATACACATTTCTTAAGCTTGTCGCATGACTCTCGCTGATAAATCATAAGAATCGTGTTCCACGAGGATTTATGCGCGTCTCGAATGACTCTAATGAGGAGTACGTGGATCGAGCGAGGACAACTGCGAGTACAAGATCAGTAGACTTGCAATCCTTTATTCTGACTTCCTATGTCATGTTTCAGAAGCTGCAGAGATAATGTACGAGATTTGCGTAGCTGTGAAGCATCTTCACGATATGAACATTGCGCACAGGGATCTCAAGCCAGAGAATCTCTTGTATTCGAGGCCAGGTGAGATTTTTATTCCAATTCGCATGTTTGCTGTTGTGGTTTTATCGCAAGAAGGGTCTTGGGATTTTTTGAAAAGCAAAATATACATCAAATCAGCTTTAATTTCGTCGAAATTACATATTTTTGTATATATTTAAAATAACAATGAAATCGTCAAGTAAATTTTTGCGCTCTCCAGAGCTATAGATTCGGTTTCACCTGTTTTAATACCAGTTTCCTTTTGAAAGAATTCAATTTTGTTTTTACAAAGATGAAGCTCCGAAGCATAATCGAGCCTAAACTTGGCACGCAAGTAGAGCTCATATTCTTCTTTGTTTGTATGATAATATAGCAATTAATTCAAACATTTGTTCAGACTTTATTAGAGGGATTTTAATAGATATTATTAGCCTATCTTTGACTTTTTAAAAACCAGATTTTAAATAACAAATCAAAAGAAAAAACACAGCTGTACAAAAATAGTTTTTCGATCTAAAAGTATTTTGCAATTTCCTTGACCTCGATCGAATCAAAACTTTTCGAGATAAGCTGCAAATCAGATTAAAAAATCGAGTTTCAAGATAAACCCGATCAAAGTTTCAGTGTCACATATCCTTCAGATGGTATGGACTTAAATATCTCTTCTTAAATTTGTAGAGCTTTGAAACTTAATTTGCGCAGGATATTATATATCGTATCTATCAAAATACGTAAAAATATAAAACTCGAAGTTTCGACGAAATTTCAAGAGCGTTCTTAAATAATCTTTGTGCAGTCGTTCAATCGATTCTTATGCGATAATTCCTCTACGAGGAATGCAGCTCTGTATGGGTGTAACGAACAAAGCACGGAAGCGGAAAAAATGTTGAATGGGCTGGTTACTCGTTAGCGAGTCATGATTGATTTTCATTCTGCTCAGTGAGCATTTATCTCGCGTCATCGCACTTGGATGATCACGGAGATTCCCGGACGATATGATTTCCGGCATTTGACGAGCGTTGCTTTCAAGAACTGAGCGTTTTATTCGTTAGGAATAATAAATTAGGTCGTTCGTGGAATATGAAGCTTGAGCTTTTGACGCGAGCAATACATCTCGAACGTGCACGATCTTTCACTTAGGATGACGCAAACGAGAAAGCAAACTAGATAGCGCACGAGTGAGAGTACCAGGCTCGAAGTATTTGTCGAGATTTGAGAGAGAGAGAGAGAGAGAGAGAGAGAGAGAGAGAGAGCTGCTTTGCTTACTCGTACTCGCTGTGCTAAGTTGTTCGATGAGATATCTTTAAATAGTCATGGCTCATCAACGTAGAGACCAAAAAGAAACGGTAGCAGGCGGCACAGAGTATTGAGGTAGCTTCCTAAACGTAAATGCATCATTCGTCGACGTATGAGAGGGTGCTAATGCGTTAACGAGACGTTCCACTGTAACCACGTGTCTCTTAATCGTTTCTCGCTTTACAGACAGCCGAGGGATTCTCAAACTTACGGATTTTGGCTTCGCCAAAGAAACTCATCTCAAAGACACGCTACAGACACCTTGCTACACACCGTATTACGTAGGTGGGTAACACCAGAGTTTAAGCTTATTCATTATATATAACTTACTCCATTTACCAAAACGACAAAAGAAAATTAAGAAAATTTAATTTAAGAAAACGACAAAAAAATCAATGAACCTATAGCAAAAATATTGAATATTGTAGAAGAAATTATGTTTTTTAGTACAACAAATTTTCGAAAGAGAAATTTACGGATGTAAAAAAAATTAAATACGGCCAATTCGGTTCGAAAAAAAAGTCTAGTACATATTCTAAAATTTAGTCAAAAGATTTGGATATTCTAAAAGAAGTTACTTTTTTAGTTGTTTTTTTTTTTTACGCCACACTGCAAACTCGAATACAGAAAGATTTAAGTCTATTGTTTTTCTACAGAATTCCATTTACCATGTTTCAATAGTGACAGATTTGGCGGTTGAACTTATTTATTCGGAGAATTTAGGTAAAAGCCTTGGAATTAAAGTTTATATATATTGAACGAATTTTGGCAGAAGACTCGGCAGTAGAGTTAATTTATTCGTAAAACTTGCGAGTGGAATTTATGGTATAATGGTATACCTGTTTTAACCGATGCTGATATGAAATACTAGATTACAATATTTTGTTTCCCATTCACAGACATGTATATTACAGTTTGGTACTATTTTTATTCGTTTTTCTACGCGAATTTTCGAATTCCACTTTTTCGCCGAGATTTATCAGTACTGAATGATTTCAGCTCCGGAGGTACTGGGACCTGATAAATATGATAAAAGCTGCGACATATGGTCTCTAGGAGTTATAATGTACATTCTGTGAGTATACTAAATACCTTTTCATATTTTATTATCATTCATTTTACTGTTCTATGTTCAATTTGTCGTAGATCTTATTAAAATTATTTTGCCACGAGATTTTACATAAAATTAACGAGAGAGTATTATTTGAAATTCTCACATCTATCCTAGATTAGTCAGAAATGTGGCAACGCAAGCAGACCAGAGTTGAATCAATATTTCGCGTGCATAAGCTCACCTTGACACGCATATAATCTGAGAAAAGCGAAATGCCCGGCGGCTGTTGCGGAAAGAAGGAGAGGTGGGGGGCATTCGTTCGTTTTTTTTAGCAGTCGTATTATTGACGGATCTAATCGAAGCGTTATCTTTGATAGTGATTCGCTTACTTGATATGACAGCAGAAGCTGAAGCACAAACCAGAGGATCGAGTATAGTAATAGCCCCGGGTTTAAAAATTAATTGGTAGACACCCAATTTAATTAAACAATTCGAGCGCATTCAATATTGATTCACGAGGGTGTGTATTTCTTTTTGCTTCCAGATTGTGCGGATTTCCACCGTTCTACAGTAATCACGGTCTGGCAATATCGCCGGGCATGAAGAAGCGAATAAGATTGGGTCAATACGATTTTCCGTCACCCGAGTGGTCGAACGTCAGTACTGAAGCACGCGATCTTATCCAGGGGATGCTCTGTACTGATCCTGCCAAGAGATTGCAGATTCAAGAAGTAATGCGTAATAAATGGATTGCGGTAAGAAAAATACTAATCATTTGTTTTCTTATTGCTTGCAGAATTGTGATTATAAATACATACTACAAAATATAAGATTTCATAGCTTTTGTTAACCGAGGCGCGCTACTGCTTCTCTTATAATTTTCCGGTTGTGGCCTCTTCAATGCGATATAATAAAAAAAGATATAGAGGAGGAAGAAATGAAACACAGAGAAAAGAACGTAGGTTATTACACGTAATCCGGACATCTTTTGGGTCGCTTTATATTCCGGGGTCTGTTTAATTTATTAACTAAATATATCCAAACTAAACCGAAATATAAAAATTAAAAAGATGAAGCTACAATTCTTGAGGTTCCTCATTTCTAAATTAAAACGGGAAAAATAATGGGACGCTATATACCGACAGAGCAAAAATGATTAGAGAGATAGAGTTCACTTGGTAAATCCTCTTGAATATCCTTATTTAAAAATTCGCATCGATAAGAAAAAAATGGAACCTTAATGGAGAATGCAAACGAAAAACGCGATAGACTATTGTATTCTATCAAACTTTTTAATCAGGGCTAGCTCCGCAATATCATAAGAGAAAATCGAGGCCATATACATAAATATTAAATACGGAGACAGCTTTAATTTTGTATTGATAATTAATATCAAACAAAGATTGGTTAAACATTTCGAGAGGATTACGTAAAACTTTAGCCTTTCTTGAAAATACATGAGGTATTATAGCGAATGTATAATGCTCCACAGTAGAACGACTAAACGTATATAAGAAATATGTACTGATTGTAAATCTCCAATATTTAACTCATCACATTTATAATTGCAGAAGCACACGGAAGTGCCGCCTACGCCACTTCATACAGGACGTGTATTGCGTGAGGGCGAAGAGCTATGGCCGGAGGTGCAAGAGGAGATGACACGTTCACTCGCGACAATGCGCGTCGATTACGACACCGCTGGTCTTAAGCAGCTCGATAACACGAACAATCCGTTATTGATAAAACGAAGACGAGCTAAGCAATCGAGCGGTAGAGCAGCGCCTGCACCCACGGCTAATCCAACAGCGGCATCCTAGGATAACGCCCCGGGAATGTCGAGCGACTGGAGCACCAACTGGTCAATCTTCTTACGCAGGTGTGTCAGCTTGAGCGTCATCACCATAAGAATTGTATTCTGACGAATACGTGAAGTCAAGAGGAAAGCGGCTCGAGCGCGATTGCCTTCGATTTCACGAAGGAGACGGAGAACCGCGTCCCGATAAAACGTCTCCGGCCTAAAAACAAAAAACACTCCGTAGAAATCGCTGATCGAGTCGAGTAGATCGCGAAGAATTTCTGAATTCGCAAATTATTGTGAAGGACGCGATTGATTAATTATCGACATCTATTTGTGAGATCTTAGCGTGGCTTTTAGGGAATCAAGCCCGATGACGGGCCTGATTGTTTACTTGAAATCACCCTCAGCCGTCCAGCTTAATACAACGCGCCTTATTATTATTATCATTATTATTATTATTATTATTATTATTATTATTATTATTATTGGCATACGCGGTTTACATTTCTTCACAGGGTTGTTCAAGAGTCAAGCATATTTTACATACACATATGTACACGTATTTCATATACAAAGAAAAGAAATTTTGAATGCAAACTATTCCTTTAAATCGGAAATTGGACGACTTTCGATATTTAAAAATATACCGGTATTGTTTGTCTTATAATTTATTTATTATTAATTATTAAATAAAAGTGATTCATACGTTTTAGCTTTGTACAAAGATCTTAAATTTAAATAAGACGTATAAAAGTAACAATCGCTACTTTTTACAATTTCTGATTATTTCCCTTTGCAAAAAAAAATGGGTTTTAAGACTTTTTGCCACTCACTTTTATGAAATATTTAGTAATATATATTTTAGGGGATAAAAAATCGCGTATTTGAAAGTAGCGAAAACTGACAGATTCTGCTTCACATATACACGTTAACGACTCTGTATTCTCAGGTCATTTTGTCCCACAGACTTTTATCACAGACATGCGTTTCTTCTTTCTTTTGTTTTTTTTTTTAAATCTAGTTTAGGAAATCACTTCTAAAGCAAGCCGTATTATAGCAGCGTTTAATCATCGCGTAATCCACGTTTGCGTCACATATTGTTAGCTTTAGGAGTAGAAATTTAGCAAATAGATATTTACCAGACCAGGTGAGGTGTAAATGTTATATTTTTTAAAGGATCTTACGACTGAGGCTGAGTATATATTCGAGGGATTTATCTTTTATCCCTTACGGTTAATGCTCATACGTCTATCTAGAGTTTAGAGATGATGATGTTCAACGTATGTTAGTGAATAATGTATTATAAAAATATCGACAATGCAGCATCGCGGTTTTTAGCCAATTAACTGAGGCGAATGTCTCAGTCATCGGCAGACTTAGCGAAACCTTGGCTTTTAAAATATCTTTTAGTTTACAGTGATATTGAAATTTGTAATTTGAAGAAAATTCTTCAAAATTATTATTCTTTAATTTTGTCATATTGCTAGGAATTGAAAAAAGAACTCATTAGTCCATTTGATATCGCAAAAAAGAAAAAAGAAAAAAAAATTGAGACACTGGAGCATCACGGTTTTTAGCCAATATATTAAGGTGAATATTCCAGTCATCGTCAGTTTTAATGAAACCTTTTGTTTTAAGCTATATTTGAGTACTTTTAAAAACGTCGGAGTACTTCACATTAATCAAATCGGTGTCAAAATTTAAAATAATTCTGTGAAGTTTTGTGTAATAAAAAATAATAGTGGCGATCATTTGTGTTACAGTATATGTTCTTGACCCAAAGAAACATGAATAGCAATGAATTTGTAAAAACAACAAATAAAAAAAAACGTAAATTTTTGAGAAAGTACGTTTTTATAAAAAAACAAAAAAATCCGTAAAACCGTACTTTATAAAAACGATTAAAAAAATTGATCACTGACCAATGTCCTTAGTATTCTGAATAAAAATCGTCTAGTTGCATCAGTGAATAACATCGAATCGTGACTTCAAATCTTAAGTTTTGACGAAAAAAAAAAAACAAATATTAACTTTTAGCATTATTGAAATGTTAACTATTCGTCAAATATTGAAATATTTTTAAAAATTTTGAAAGAAAGCTTGAAGTGACAAAAGTAATGTGCTTTATTTTCTTATCAGTCAAAAAATCGTATGAAAAATCCCGTACAATAGATTTTCTGAACGATGTTTTGATCTCGTAAAGAAATCTCCAGGTCTGAATATAAACATTGCCTGGGAGTTCCAATTAGAATAATAAAATATTATTAAATATGAAACTCTTACAATTTGTTATATTCGGATTCAGGTTTTTTTTTTCAAGCGCGTAGAGTTTTTAACATGATTTTTATTAAATAAAAAATAAAACCCTTTTTTGCCTGAAATCGGTGGAATTAAAAAAATGAGTTTTAGCCCCGGTATCGTTATTTTCATGGCGAAAAAAAAGAATTAATCTTGTATTCTTTTAACAAGCAAAGAAAAAGTCAAGATTCTCCGATGTACTGACGATGACTGGGAAATCCGTCTTAACAGCAGCTTTTCCTATAATACAATGTTGTGAAAGAATGTACTGACTTTTAATTGAAATAGGATCGACATGAGCCGACAATAACTACAATAAAGCCTAACACCGATAAAACTACACGAGTTGTCACAAAATAAAATATATTACAGAATAAAAAGGAGATAGTCAATAAGCGTTACATGCCACTGTAATTTTACTTAGACGAACGTCGAAATTGTTGACGCTCGAACGAACAAGGGAGTTAAAAACGAAAGAAAAACAAAAGGGAGTGAAGAAAAAAAAAATATATATATATATATATATATATAGTTCGTACACGGTAAATGAGGTGAGAATTTTTATTTCGCAGCTATTGCCTTTTTCCTCAGTGTCATTCTATTCGTGCAGACACAAGTTGTCGTCCTCGCTGTCGATATACTAAAACTACTACTTTATTTCCCTACGTCTCGCTGTTTACTCGAACTCATCGTCACTCCTGACTAGAAGACAATGAAGACACCTTCTTTCATACTCAGAGCGAAGAGTAGATGTAGCAATTTTGTCGTGGCTAGCGTTGATGAGTTACTTGACAGAAAACAAATGAAAACCGCGTTTCGCGACTCGCGAACTTTGAAGGTGGATCGAGAAGAACCGGGTTTTGTCGTTATTTTTTCTTTTTGTTTTTTTTTGTTTTTTTTCTATTTTCTTTGAGGGAAAGTTTTTTGGCTTTATAAGCGGAAGCGCCGGATGTTCGGTTCATTCAGAAAGGAAACAACCGCAAGGTAAGATGTTCTGTGTTTCAGCAAGAAAAACTAGATAAAATTTCTATTTGTTTTTAATATTGTTTTTATTGTTATTTTCGATGATTAATATTGTTTAATGATTGTGCAGGATGAGGATTAAGAGTTTAATGAGCATCGTTCTCTGGAGCGGAGTGGTTTTTGCCTCACAGACACAGTCCTGCAAGTATTGGTGCAAGGCAAGCGAGGAAAACGTTTACTACTGCTGCCCAAGTGGAAAACCAGAGTCCTGGCTCGGTCAGTCAGTGTGGCCGATTATGTCATCGCCAATATTTTGGATTGGAGTAATTGGCACTTCTCTTGGTATTCAGGCTCATAACAAACCGCCACCGCAAATGGAAATGCCACCGATGAGGAAAAAAATGTGTCCCCCAACGAGATCGGTCTGTCCGAGGAGTTTCGACTGGTACAATCCTCCGAATTATTGTGATAAGGACGACGAGTGTCATCCTATGGAGAAGTGCTGTTTCGATGTTTGTCTCGAGCATAAAACTTGCAAGCCAGCCGAATAAATTGTTTTTGAGAAACAAGAAAAACGCTTTCTCTTATATGTCAATGAAATTTCAAAACAATTCTCAACTAATTGCGCAAATAATTGATTGTCAAAAGTTATTTCAGCGATTTAATTATTATTTCTAATTGTTATTATTTTATCTTGCGATTTAGAATATAGCTATAAACTTTTGTTTTAATGGTGAAAGGGTGAAATAACCAATGTCGTAGAAAAAAATGAAAAATATTGTTTCATTTCAGTTGTTGATTATTAAAGTGTAATAAATATATTTTATTGTAAAAATTTGTTTTGACAAATCAATATTTCGTTATAAATAAACAACAAGAACACTATTGAATTTTGTCTGAAAACGATAAATTGTCGTTAAAGGAGCAAAGAAACTAAAACTCATAACTTGGGAGAAAATCTGTTTTAACAACTGAATTTGCGCGCGCTGCTGGCTGGGTGCGACAATTTTCAGAATGAAACCTCGTGAATTTCCGGGAAGCATATCGATTTGTGGTACGGAAAGGACACAAGCCGCCACGATGGTCTAGAAGAGAAAGAGAGGGAGAGTTCCGTAGAGTGAATGCGACGGTCTGTGTACAGAGAGAGGTCGATTGGTGGGAGTTGTTGGGCGGCTTTACCTTCCCCATTGGACGTGGGAGCCGGCTATAAGCGTTCGCCTTCGTCGTCAACCTGTTTCAGTCGTGTTGTTACCCTCTCACTGTACACTTGGTAAGTACAAGCACTCTAGGCGTCATACCGAAAGCGGCTATTTTCTATCCTATTGTTTTCCTGTCACACGAAACTCACGGATTTTTTAGAACGATACCTCGAAAATCATATAATTTTCTATAATCCTGCAAACATTTCGGTAATCCTACACTGCGACGAAATATCCATCCGAATTTCGCCTCTGCAGCGGTGCGGTGTCCTTTTCGCTGTCATTCAGCAAAACTCGTGTCCCCTTTGTCATTGCTTCCTTTGTTGTCGACAGTAGTGTTAATGCCGCAGTGTCCTATACCTTTTTCACCCTATTTCCTTGTTTCGCTTAGCGAGAACCAGCAATTCAATATTCCGACGTTCTTCTATATACAAATTATTTAATCAAGCTTTTTTTATGCGTATATGCGAAAATCAAGTGTATGCAAAATATAAAAGATGTCCCCGCTGTATTTCAACGTAAAAAATTCGACATACCGGATCGCGAGTCGCGATAGCGATTCCCCGGCAAGTATAACAAACTTTTTAATCCATATATTTTACGATCTATGCAAAATATATTGAAGAAAAAATATATTAGATGTCGAATATCTTTCTAATGTATATCGAGCGATTCAAAATTCTATATCCTCAATATTTTCAGATTTTTATTATATTTCCTATATATACGAAGTATATGTAAGAGAAAAGTATATCGGAGTTGCAATATATCGTTAAACTATACTTCTGATATATCAACCGACTGAATGTTATATCTCGGATATAGAAAAAATATATGCAAGCGGAAAATGTACCTAAAATATTTTCCTGTTGTATCAAACGCCTGAAGCGCATTGTATATGTAATATGTGAAACGACGAAAAATTCTCTCCGGCAAATTTATTATTTTCCATTGGAAATTCTAGTGTTTTGTTTTTAGTGTTTTTTTAATGTGAATTATCGTCGTGGAAATGTATATGAGGAATGTGATGCAATATGAACCTGTTGGATTTCATTGTCATTCTTGTTTCGTGAATGTCAAAGTGCGTTAGAGAGAGAGAGAAAAAAAAGGAATTTAATTGTCGCGGTGACTATCGTCACTAACGGGCGTCACGTTATTTTACCATTTATGTAGTGACAACTAGCTGACGTTTTTTCTTTCTTTCTTTCTTTCCTTCAATGTGCAGGCAATAAACACGAGACGTTATTCGTATCGATTACGCGGTGTTGTCAACGCGATGATATGGATTTCTGCAGGACAAGACTTGGGCTCACAAGTCCGGCGCATTAGGAAGGAAAAAAATCCGGCGAGTCGTCGCACTCGCGTGGATTCAACGCGCGATCTTAACATAAATAAATTTTCTATTTTTCCAACAGTCGAAATCGAAATCCTGGAAATACCAATTTTCATTGAAATCGGCTAATCTTTGCATTCTTCCTCATCGTTATTTAAACAACAAAAATTGTTTCGATTACAAGAAATATTTTTATATCAATTAAGAAATATTTACTTTATAGAAAAGAAAAAGAACAGCTAGACTTGGATCAATCGGTAAATACGGGGCAGTTTGAACTCGTGTTTTCCGACCGATTTACACGTCGTTTGATGCGCTTGGGATGTACTCAGTGAGAATAGAAAACGAAGCCATAAACATTGTGTGTGTGTGTGTGTGTGTGTGTGTGTGTGTGTGTGTGTGTGTGTGTGTGTGTGTGTGCCTTCGGTGAGCGGAACGGCTGTTAATCGAGACTATTGCCTCTCGATGAAGCTTCTTCGTGTATCGCCAATATAGAGCCTAAGTGCTCCAGCGACTATATCTTATTATGGGTATTAGACATGCAGCGGCGATTGACACTGTGGCTTCATCATTAGGAATCGCGAAAAGGGAGTTTTACACGATCCATACCATTTCGACCTGGCTCAGAGCCTCGTATTCTCGGCTTTGCTCCATGCTTTTTTTTTTTTTATATATTATTCTTCCGACTCTAGAAAACACGTTTATTTATTTTGTTTTATTTTTAATTATGAATTTTTTTAATTAACATATTGTTAGGATTAGAAAATTTCAAGTCTAAATCCAGAGTGGACCGGCGTTCGCTTATATTTTTTTCACGGTTTAGAAAAAACAACAAAAACATTGAAACAGGTTAAATAGATAAAGTCAGTCCACTGTGGGCTGCTGCTATGTTAGTTATGAAAAATCATAACTAAGTGAAATTTAGGAAAAGAAATGTAACAAAAAAATCAGTCAGTACTTTTTAGAGGCGGAAGAATAGTATAAAAAATCATGGAGAAAATTAGAGAAATCGAGGCTCTGACCTAGGTCGAAATTGTATGGATTGCCCGATATAATTTGAGTTACGATTGTTGTCGATACGTCGAGGGTCAGCGGTCTTAACACGCTTACTCGTTAAACGGTGGACTTTGAGACTCGGACTCGTTTTACATTATTCGTAAGCTGGAACGAATAACCTCTATACCGCATTGTCATTATGCGGAGACTGAGCGATAACGCCATTCTGACGCGGAAATAAATATTGATATTGCCGTATTTTTCTTGTGGTATCTACCTGTATCGTTTTTACTTTTTTTTATCAATGGCTTAAATTTTTATTTTTATTTCGGAGTTTCTATCAGCTGTCTTCGAATTCTTCCAACTTTCGATCAAATCTGTATCTTTAATTTCAGCACTATACTCTGTTTCAGTTGTACTCTTCATTACATCACAAGACAGTGTAAAGCCCATTGGACATGTCGATTTTCCTCATCGATGATTACCGAAGCACCTTGTCATTGACACTGGAATTTTTATGATTAGAATGGCATTTGAGAATTAGGAAATGATCGTCTCGCCACGTGTGGAGCGAACGTGTGCCCGGAGGGCAAACGTAATCAATATTTAACCTTCTAATCTTCATGAAAAATCAACGATCTCGGGCGATTCTTACCAAAGCTCTTGTGTCAAAGAGATATATCTTAAATATATATATATAATTTGACCAGTGACGGGCTGTCGAGCCTCCTCGACCTTGGTTGGCTTACGCAGTCGGGGCGTTGGACTTTGAGACTGCATGGTGTTTTTTTTTTTTTTTTTTTTTTTTTTTTTTTTTTTTTTTTTTTTTCTTTTTCCACGAGCCCCTCGAAATGGTTAAGTCAGCATGACGCGGTTTCACCAGCTTTTTTAACAGCTTCGTTTCAGAGAGTCGTAGCTATTAAATGCAACGATGGGAGGCGAGAGTCGAGTAGACTCGTATCGCAAACGGAAATGATAATTTTTTTTTTCTTTTTATTAAATTTCCAAGTGCAAGTCTCATAAAGGTTTTGGACTTTGAACACCCAAACAAATTCCCTGAAGACAAACATTGCACAATTTTAATCGGTAGACTTTAATTGTTATCCAATGAATGACAGTTCCAAGTTCCGAATCGTCTCGCGATAAACTTATCTGTACAGTGTAAAAAAGAAAAGTTTGATAGGTAGATAAGTTAAAAGAGGAGCATATCGTGAGTAATCCCAATACGATTCGATTCAGAGAGAAACAAACTCCACTCGTTTTTTTTTGCAATGGCTTCGGCTCCAATGAGCTTTCATCGAGTTACTAATTATTAATTTACGATAATCGTGAATATGTTATCACTTGTGAATGAGTTTCTACAATTTAATTTGCAGAAACTTTAGAAATATGAGTCTGGGCTGAATTAAGACCGGTTTCTAACAAACCGGGAATACAAATTGAAATTTTAGAATCTTTAACTTTCAGAAAAATAAAAAGTGTAACATTTTTGAATTCTAACAAACGTCATTTTTCAGAAAATTGTTATTTTAGAAGCTTAAATTTTGATAAAATTCAAGCTGTTGTAAAGAAACTGAGTAATTGATCTGTTGCAAGAAAAATTTGGCGATATTACTCCGAATGATTAAAATTCACATTTGTATATAAGCGAACGCGATATCTAACGCTGAAATTTAGCTCTTAAGCCAAACGTATTACACATAATTTAGAGATTCGCAAGCCATCAGCCATCATCCATCGCATCCTCTCTCGATTTACCGTTTTTTTTTCTTACGTTTTGGGACTGTTGCCAGTAGTTTTTTTTTTTTTTTTTTTTTTTTTTTTTACGTCACTTTGCTATTTCTGTACGTTGAGAGCGCGTGGCTTAGTATATGGACATACAAATTAAGCTCCGTAGAATAGATTTCGTTTTTTGTTGTTGTTTCGTTTGCATCCACTCGAGTCGTTAGATCGTGACGATAGTGGTCTCGTATTTCTCGTTTGGGTTTAAAGTGCACGTGAACCGCGATAATTAATCCCATGAATTTTCAAACGAGAGATGAGCGTGCGAACAATCGTATATATCGAAGCTCCGGTGACGCACATTCGATGCTTATACTCGATGCCTTACTTCCGCATCGAGTACAGTTACCAAGTCTACAAGTGTTCCGTGTACTTTTCCCCTAAATATTTTATTCGTCTTTGTTCTATAAGTGGGAAAAAAAGAAAGAAAAAAAAAAAAAAAAAACGTCGAAGCGTGTTCCGTTGGTATAGAAATTGCGAAAAATTCCCGCAACCTTTGGACACTGAACTTTATTTCTCATTCATCGTATTTCACCGGACCGAATTGAAGCAGAGTCGACACAGCAACAACCTTTTATTTAATACGAGTTCGATCCAGAAACCTCTCGATTATGTGAACCTTTGATTATCGTTCGATTGACACCGCGAACGTCTCTACGGACATAGCTTTCTTTATTGGCATTCGAGACAGTGGAGGGGACAATTATGTCACAATGAGAACAATAGGAGGACCATAAATTCTACGGTCTCTGCTGCATATTGCACTGAGTCGTCGAGTTAGTTGTAACTGTACTTTCAGTGCTTGTGAATTCGTGTTTGTTCGCAGTTTTTCAATAGGATGACAAATTCTATGACAAATTAAGTGAATAACTATTTAAAACAAAAATAATATTTATCTGTCTTTAATTTACATAATTTTTATCAAAAATATTATATTAATCTCAATGATGACAAAAGTTTTACCTCCCATCGGGGACGCTCTATTAAAAAAAAAATGTATCAGTATAAAATATCTGATTTGATCGAGTCAACATAAAAAAAAAAAAAAAATACAAATCCGATTTTATACCAATAACAAAAAATAAGAAAATACTAGCAAAAAACGCTGGACCATTCAAATTAGTAAATGAAGCTGGATAGAGTAATGCCCTTTTTTTTTTCTTTTTCGTAAACGGAGCACGTAGAAGGCTCAGATAATTTATACGAATAACAAGAATATTTATACAAATGTGTTGGAATGATTTTAATGTGTGTTATTATTTTTTCTTTTTTTTTGCAGGAGAATAGTATGAATAAAGAAGTCAACAACAAGGAAATAAAACACGAGTGCTTGCGGTCCGAAGGGCTGCACACTTACCCCGATCACTTCAGGGAACCTGAAGAGCCATTGCTTTATGTGTGAGCGCCTGGGCGAACATACATGAAAAACTGAAGAATTCGTCCTCTGGTAGGACGTGTATATAGTGTACATAAAAAAAAAGATAATTAAGCCATCGCCCGGGGGGATAAGAAACTAACGAGTGACGAGAAAAAATATATATCAACACACTCGCCTATTTTTGGTCCGAGGCTTTGGCCTCTAGTTTACGAATTATTTCAACGCCGCTCGTATTATTGCGGCCTCATCGATAGGAAGATCTGATTCGCATTTAAGCAGACGAGTACCGAGTGAAGATAAATAATTATGGCACAGGACAACACTTCCTTGGGGGTGAAACTACTGACGGCGGGAACCGCGGCATGCATCGCGGATCTCGTTACGTTTCCTCTTGACACCGCCAAAGTCAGGATGCAGGTGAGAAAATAAAAATTACATTTAATAATTACATTTTTTGTCCTCTTCATTTTTCATTGAGTACGATATCTACTTTTTTGTTTTCACTGAAGATACAATTTCTTCAACGACAAACTAATTCTAATTTATTTAAGATGCTCCAAATGACTGTGGAATACCTCCGTCAATATTGCCGATGCTTCCATCAGAAATGTTATGTTTGTTAGCCTTAAAAAAAATAATTTAAAAATTACATTTTTTTGTCCTCTTAATTTTTTACAGAGTACGATACCTGTATTTTTTTTTGTATTTTTTATATTATCAATATAGAAAATGTATATAGAAAGTAATGTAATTCATCAGAGAAGTTATACAGTAACCATTTCTTAATGCAGGGACCAGTAAGTTTGAGGCAGATATTCCTTAATCAAATGGAAATTGTTGATTTTTTTTTCGATCCCCTTAACGGAATTATTAATGTGCTTTTTTTTTTTAGTGAGAAAACAAAGATTTTCCGTGTGTTATAATTATCTTCCAGTTCGTTCATAAGTATAGTTGAAAATTTATAATTTCAACTGCACTCATGAGAAATCCACTGACTCCCTCCACTTGATGAGAAAATATTCATAAAATAAACTCCTATGTCGGCATTTGAATAATATTTGACAATTACTATATTAAAACAGATTGCTGGCGAATGTCGGCCGATCCTTGTAGCATCGGCAGAAGGTTCTGTGCTCGCGATAAGATCAAGCGCTCCTGGTCTACTTCAGACGATAGGAAGCATTGTCAGAATCGAGGGTGCAAGGTACGTCGAACCCATTAAATCATTCTATGTGCATATTCATTCACGAATATAGTTGTAGTCGGAGGAAAAAAAAAAAAAAAAAAAAAAAAAACGGTGGGTAAAATGATTACATATTTGTATACAGTAGAATAAACATAGCGATTTCGTGCGCGTTTATCGAACGCTGCAATTAATATTTATTGTGCAGTATTATTCGTCGGCTGTCTCTCGTGCAGCGACGAGACGCGTCGCGCAAAACGGACTTTGTTCGGCCGATTTTCCCTTTTCAATTGCGCGAGTCTGTAACTCGCGACTCTCGCGACCGGCTCGAGGATCTAATTGACTCTCGTATTATAATTAAATCCTCGAGCGAGTAACCCTTTTTTTTCTTTTTTTTCTTTTTTGATCTATGGTTTGCTTATTTCATTTTCTCACTTTCATTTAAAACTTAAGGTAACTGAGTTTTTCTCTTTCTTTCGTTCTCTCCTTTTTTCTCTCGTTTCTTGTTTTCGTTCTTTCCTTACTCTGATATTCGCTGTAAATTCTCCCTGCCTCGTGAAAATATTTCTGTAAAAATGTTAAATTTTCTGGGTATCTCGAAAAATTCTCGAATAAAAATGCTCCCTTTTCTGGGTGTTTTCCTCGAGTTCAGAAACAGTTTTCGCAGAATCCGAAGATTTTTGTAATCCTTCGGAAAATATATTTCTTTTTTCTCTTTCGACTGCTCTTAATAGCTTCAAGCAGAGTTAAAATTTTCTCGGAAATTATTCGCGTGCTTTATACTATGCGGAGATGTTACCGATACTATAGAGTAAAAAATGAATTTGCATAATTAGAGTGCTAGTTTTTGGGACCAACAAATTTGTTACTTAAATTTTTTTTTCTTCTACGGATTTCTTTTCGTAAAATTACTAAAGTGACAAAGAAATGGTAAATCGAATCTGCAAAAAAAAAATGTTTAAGTTGTTAAAATTTAAGTGGCAAGAAAAAGCTTGTCAAAGATTTACAATTTTTTTTTTTTTGTAAAATTCATTTGAAAAAAAATTTGTGAATAAAAACAGTTTTTTTTTACTCCGCAAATGATATTTGCTTTAAAAAATATTGGGGATTATTCGGATTGGACGTTGAAAAAAAAAAAAAATGGTCGAGATATTCCGAAAATTTCCGGCAAATTCAGTTAAAAATATTCCAAGATCTGTTAAAAAAAACGTTATTACAATATTTCAGATAAATTGTCAAAGAAATATTTCTGCACCAGGTTTTCGTTTGTGACTTTCGTAGCCTATCGGTAGCACTCGAAATATTCGTTTACGAGCGATATAAAAGCAGGGTTGTAGTCGTCGTAAAGAGACTGGACGCAAGAGATATATAACGCGATAAATAAAAAGCTTTCCTTGAGAACTGACAAAATAATAATAATAATAATAATAATAAACGGAGCGCGATGCAAAAGGTCGCGAGTTATGGGAGAGAAAAGCACAAGGGAGATAAGGAAAAAAAAAAAAAAAAAAAAAAAAGAAGAGAGAGACAAATAGTGTTATCCGGTTGAGGCCGGTGAAATGAGGGCGTGAGTTTGAGCGAGGGTGGTTACAGGAGCCTGTACGGAGGTCTTTCCGCGGGACTCCAGAGACAGATGTGTTTCGCCAGCGTGCGTTTGGGCCTCTACGACAGCGTCAAGTCACTCTACGCTGGAATCATCGACGGTACATCCAACCTTACACCAAAGCTCTAATTCCTCTTTGACGTAACTACATAATGACAACAAAAATATCTGATAGTTTCATCGTCCAACCGTGTCATATAAGACAATTCCGGTAAAACAGTATGCCAGACATGCGGGCGTAACAGAGTCATGAATAATTACAAAAAAAGAAAAAGAAAGAAAGAAATCTATACACAAAATAATAAATAAAATAAATCAAAGAGAGAAGCAACGCTCAAACGCGAATCGTCGATCTTGGTTGTTCGAGATATTTCATCGTAATTATTTTCATTGTCAGGTAAAAATCGTGCTGGCTCTGTTAACATCGGGGTATGCATTGCTGCTGGAATTACCACTGGAGCTCTCGCTGTTCTTGTAGCTCAGCCAACCGATGTCGTGAAGGTCCGTCTACAAGCTGGGACACATGGTAGAAATGCTGTTAGATACAACTCTACTCTTCACGCTTATAAGAGCATCGCCTTGAACGAGGGTCCTCGCGGCTTATGGAAAGGTATTATTTATTACGAGGTAGAAATTGCAATCATTGGCAAGTTTTTCTAAGCACAGTTAACATCGCCGTTAAACCGCACCTTAATCGATAAATATCTATGAATTATTTATAGGGGTCGTTACTATTGATGTCTATATAATGAATTTACCATTCGCGGTCTTATTACATGTCTGTGAAACATGTAACTCCCGTTTTACTGTTGAGATTCTCGAGAGTATTAGTATAGAGATATTAATCAGTCAAAGTGTGGTTTTATTATCATTTATATAGTTGATTTTTGAGAATTGAAAATCGTGGCAATTTAGCAAGTCACTACGTTGGTTTAGGTTGTCGATATTCTTCGTAATGATTTTTCTTTTCAAACTACTCCGAAACGGTTTATTTCACCTGTAAAGTCTCATGCAAAACAACGTACAAATGACGTTATCCGTTGATCTCTCTCTCTCTCTCTCTCTCGCTCTCTTTACAGGCACTTTTCCCAACATCTCAAGAAACGCAATCGTGAACGTCGCCGAGATTGTTTGCTACGATGTGATAAAAGAAATGATACTAAATTCTGGAATGAGAGACGGAATTCCTTGTCACCTGATGGCAGCAACATCAGCGGGTCTCTGTACAACCCTCGTCGCTAGTCCAGTGGACGTGGTGAAGACGCGTTACATGAATTCAGCGCCAGGCGAATATAAAGGCGCGATCGACGCTGCAGTTCGAATGTTCATGAACGAAGGACCGATGGCATTCTACAAGGGTTTCGTACCGAGTTTCGCTCGTCTCGTCTCCTGGAACATTGTCCTCTGGTTGACTTACGAGCAGATTAAGCTTCGCATTCGTCAGTCTCCTCGAGAGCACTAAATAACTCACTTAATACTAGAAAAAAAATCCCAAAATCTTTTCTTGCTACTTAAAAATCTTGAAACGTCTATAAAAAAAACGAGCATGCTTATCACTTACCGTTATAATCGTTAACGATAAAAGTAACGAAAAAAAAAAGAAAAAAGATTTATCTCTCTTTGCATCGATGATAACGTCCTAACGAATTCTCTCGCTGCGCTTTATATCCAGCCTGAATACTCACGACGTTGTAGAGATTCGTGCAATCTTGCTGTTAATTTTCAAAGTGACGTTAGCCAGTTATAATGAAAATTAACACAGAGGTGATGTAATGACGTTAGGATCTTGGGGGGGAAAAAAAAAAAAAAAAAAAAAAAAAAAAAAAAAAAAAAAAAACAGACGGACGCACGCATAAACAGACAATAAGTACTACTTATCCATCAGCTTTTATTCTCCCGAAATATGCTATTTCTTTTTTTTTTTTTTTTTATTGCAATCGAGACGCCGAAGCTTCGACCAAGTTAAATTTCACTTGGAACGTCTGAATATTGACAAATTTTTCACCATGTCAGTTCTAAACACTCAAACTTTTAATTGAATTTGTAATTAGTATTTTTGTTTTTCAAATTAAAAATCGTCGAGTTGTATTGTCATTAATTGTATATTTGTGTAATCAACGAGCCAGCGATATGTGTACAAGTTAGTTTGTATGATTTTAGTCTTAAGTTTTTCGCGTTGTACACGAATTTTTTGTTATTTAAAATTGCGACGATGACGTTGTAACATTCTTCGTCACCTTCTTTTTCTACGAGCGAAAAAAAAAACAAATAAACATGAGTAATAGAATGCCTTGATGTTCGTGTAACGAAAGCGAATTTATTTTTTTGTATGTAAATCGTACATTCGCGAGGAGCACACAGGCGGGATTATCCGTCGGGCGTTTACGCGGAATAATCAAATTTAATTAAAAAAAAATAAAAAAAAAAAATAAAAACGTGGCAGGTATCGCTTCAGCGTCTGGGGAACAGAATTAATTGTAATACAAAATATTGACGCGTACGAATGAACAAGGGAAGATCGAACGCGATTTAATTTAATTGAGAACGTGGGGAAGGCACGATTTCATGAAAAATTGTTTAGGGGTACGACGAATTGGGCAGGGCTATACGGATTTTAATGAGATTTAGCGGCTTAGTCGTCGAAATCATCTGACTCATCCTCGGATTCGCAACTTGATGGCATCTCCTCGGCCATGCGGCCGCGTTCTTCTTCCTCGCAGGCTCCCTCGCCCATCGGGATCCTAAAATTTAATGACTCTTGTAACAAAAAAAAAAAAAAAGATTACTAAAAATGTATCATATTAATTCTCCACTGTCACACCTCTGATAATAGGCCAGTCAGTAGTGCTTTCCAATTGGACGAAATATCGATAATTTCGAAACTGCATATGGGTCATTCTTTGATGAAAACTTTTTTTTGCAACTTTTTCGAGATTTGTAATGCCTTTTTGATTTTTCAAAGAGACAATGTGTTTATTACAAAAATTTAACTTTAAAACGTCTGTTTTGCAACTTTACGCAATAGAAATACAATTGAAAAAAAGTTATATGTATATTAATTAGCAAAAGATTGCTTCTGGCGTTGAAATATTGATAGAGCTGCCATTTAAAAAGAATCCGCCAGGTTCGAATATAAAAATGAACATGCTATAAACATAGCAGAATATGTTTATTTTAATAACAATGTGACAAGTGAAATAACATGTTTCGAGAAATATTATTTTGAAAAGTAAAAAAATGTAAACTACGAACATACATGTAAACTATAGATTTTTCATTTGTTTAAATTTAGTTAACTTAAAATTCCGAGAGGTTGCCAAAATATTTTTGAGAAAAAAAGACATTTAAAAAAAAAAATGATGACTACTTTTTCATTTTATAACTTTTTAAATGTAATACTTGAGGTTAATATTTTTGAAATATGGCATTTTGAGAATGAAATTGAATGAAATTGAAGCTTGTTTTTTTTTTTTTTTTTTTTCGTTAAATGCTTGTTTAGGGGAGCACACGCAACAGCGTTAGTTTGTTATTTAACGATCAAGGCAAAGAAAATGCACACGATAGAAATTGTTGATTCCTCCTTAAAATTCGTAGCTCAAACCTAAAATCGTTTGATTATGGCCGAGTGTCCATGGCTTCGATATGCTGAATCGCGTGCTTATCCTGGATGCACTTTGGCGGTCTCTTGGATTTTCTCATAACGCAGTTCAGGGGACAACAGGATTCTTTCCTCAATCTGAATGGAATTTCTCAATAAACGCTAAATTAGCTTTTGGCCTAATATATTGACTATACATATTTTCTTCTAGATTTTTCTAATAGATCGTTGTTTCATAAAAGGCATCGCGAATATTAAGCCTCGATCATTTGTACTTGCTCTACGGAGAATAAAAAATGAATTATTCGACGATACCACGATACGTACTTGTCGAGAGTCCATTGCTCCTCGCCACCGTCTTTCATCATCGATAGAGCCTGGCAAAAGTGTTGACCCACGTCTTTTAGATGCATCGTGTCCAGATGCAGTCCTGCCAGAGGACCCTGATCACAACCACAGAAGCTGCTCTCCATTGTGTAACTCCTTAGAAAATATAATAGATAAAGTCAAATTTATATTCGATATTATTGAGGGAATTGGTTGGATACCTGGAGACACCGAGTTGCCGCCATACAGCGACCCTGGCCGTGGACTCCTTGTGTCGCTCAACCTTGAACGAACACAGCGGTAGGGCGAAGGCCGGTGAAGTTTTCTGCATGAGACGCGGTAACATCTAAATCGGAAGTGAAACAACAACAAAATACTTGTTTAAACGAAAATCATTGAGGGTATGAAGAAAAATTTGTATTAAAAAGCATATATTTTTTTTAAATATGTAATTAATGTAAATGAAATGGAAAAATAAGAGTTAAGAAAATGAAGATTTTTAGAAGCATTGTCGTTAGATCGATTAGGCCTTGTTTTATTGTCAAAGACTTTGGGAAAAGCACATAATAATTACCAAGTACTGAAGAGGCTGATCGGATTTTGCTCTATCGACGGCATTCCACGAACCCGATTTCGAACAACCAAAGAGAAAGACATTTTTTCGTCGAGAATGTCCGTGATAATCGACAAAAACGTGTGGAGGCTTCTGCAAGACCCTGCTGCAATACTCCATTAGACCCTTTGTGTGGTATATCACAGGGTGTAGAGTCTGGTTGGGGTTGCTCCACCGCCTGTTAAGATCCTCGTTAGTAAGACCATACCGGTTGCTGCGGACAAAAATAGAAACGGGTTAATGCTTACTCCGCGGCACGCGAAACACGCTCTGCGATGCAGCGAGACCGCGAGAAACCCCCTCAAGCTGCTACACTCCGACAAATGTAGCTATCCAGGCACACACATTTTCGCAACGGTATATATTTCCGCACATACTCGCTTTCTATCTTATCCTTATCTCGCATTCTCCAAGGTTCTATTTCTCCGAATTTCATATCACACTTTTGGGGTCTGCAATTTTTTCTTCTTCCGCAATCGCAAATGTTTTTACTTTGACCATTTTTTTAAATACAATTGTCAACATATTTTAAAAACCAGGTTACAGCAAAAGTCTCTGTACTTTTGTACGAGTTTTCCATTGAAAAAAAATTCCAGACTTTATATTTTCGTCACTAATCATTTTTTAGATACTTTAACTCTGAAAAATCTCGTCTTCTAAACGTTCGTATTGAAATCTGAAAAAGAAAGTCGCAGAGTGAAATAAAATCTGGCTAATTAGAAGAAATATGTGGCAAAACTGACACGGAATATCCCATATATCCTATAAATAATTAATAAGAACAATAAGCCCGTTTAAATATGTATGACTAATTTATTTAAGCCTTTTATTATTGTTATTATCGAAGAGGCTTGTAAATAGATATTCTCGGAAGGTAGAAAACCCGATGATTCTACACCGAAGAGATCTCGGAGATGCTGGCCTTGACGGAATATTATTCCTTCCTCTGTGCGAGCGTGCGAGCAAACGAGAGATTATGGAATTCTTGAGAAGCAATTGAGGATGCGATGAGGAGAGATTTGTCCTCCTGGCTTCTTCTTATTCATTTAAGGATTGCGACGCGATTGCTCGTGTGGAAGGACGTTTCCGGCGGCCGGAAACGACGTCGTCGCGACGCCTTTCGAACACGTTGAGGAAGTCGTGGCCCTTGCGTCGCGCATAGCAATAGTAGGCTAGTAGTGTCCTCAAGTCGTCGATCCCACTTTCAGCGCTTCCTCTGCTTTCGCGCTCTTGATGCTTTTTACTCGGAAAACAAAAGACGACAGAGGAAACTCGATTTCACCATATATTATTAAAACCAACCATTTTATCGTATCTTTTAAATAAACTCAATCGTTATATATCTTTTCAAAGAGTTACAAACGTTATTAAAATGGTGCGACGATCTTTGGAAATTTGCATTTTAGTCATTTCTTTGAAAAAATCCTCCAACTTGACAACAACTGTCGAAGAAGTTGATCCGAAATTTTCCATAAAATAGAATATGTCGTAGTTTGATACTGACTTTGATGAGCATTGGACAAAGAGTCGATAATTCGGAGAAGAATCTTCTTTTTTTCTTTACAAAGCTCCTCTATGAGGAAGCGAAAATTGATCGATATACTTTCTTGTAGAGGAAAAAAAGGAAAAAAAAAAAAAAATTCCAGATTTTCACGTAGGACACCCCGAATGGGCAAAACGTGGTGAAAAGTGGTTTAGAAAAAATATCCGTGCGAGTGAGAGTGAAGAAGGACGACACGAGGGATCGTGTCCGCGTACTCGTTATTGACAGTTGCAGTGAAATGGTGAGAGCGAGACGAGGAAAGAATATAATGCTCCAGTAGCGTCGAGAGTGCCACCAAGTGACAACTGTTATGCTATTACGTACAGCTCGCTCGGTCACGTAATAATAATTCGAGTGAGTGGACTCTCGCGAGCCGGTACGGCGCGGCTCCGTACATAGGACAGGCGGACTGATGGACGGATCGACGTACGGACGTATCTACGAAGCCAAGTGCGAGCTATACTCCATGTCCGTTTTCGGTTTGACCGTTATAGGCGAGTCACTTCAACTCCGCGAATACCTCGAGAAATCGACGAACGTATACCGATAATGTCAAACGAAGATCAAGTGCTAAAAACCAGATTGATAAATTAATATTTAACTCAATCCCAAGATCTTCCATTTCATAATATAATATAATATTGGTACATGGACGCACGGTAGGTGATCGAAGATTAAGGTCCGTCACTCCTCTATTACCTCCATTTCTCGGTCCATGTCAAACTCTTACACGATTCATAGAATTATTACTCATATAACATATATTACAGCTTTCTACTTTTTTGTTGTTGCTGAAAAAGATTAATACAAAAAATGGATCTATTCGGATTAAAAAGAAAAAAAACTTTAGTATAATTTCGCAGGAAGTCTTGTTGAGCGGTAAAAAAAAATGTATCTAATCTAATAAAAAAGAGGGTCGGTCACTCGATCGTTACCGTAATTTCCTCTCCCTTTCGGTGAATTTCATTCTCTCTTACGGCTCAGAGTCATAACTCACAGAACAAATAATACAGTCGTTACATACAATGGTATATTTGATTTTTTCTTTTGTTACACGGGTGGAATATGTATTCCTACCGGATCGAGTATAATCTCCGGAAATGAGCAGCGAGAGAGAGAGAGAGAGAGAGAGAGAGAGAGGAAAGTGATTGTAAGAAGCGCGAGTGTTGTTTCTCGAATGCATCTTCTCGCGCCTCACGGCGGGAGTTATGTGGAAGATCAGAGAGAAGAGAAGAGTCAGAATGAAGGAAGATCTAGGCGTCCGATGTAATGCTCGCCAGCATCAGTCTCCGGCGGTGGTGCGTGCCGCCGCGGCAGCCCTCGGTGCCAGAGGGCATACGGGAGAGCGCGCAGGAGCATCGGCATTGCAACATCAGCAACGTAGAATCTCCTGAGAATCCCACAGAGGAGACCAAGAGAGAAAGAGAAAGAGAGGAGCGCACGGCAGCGGAGAGCATACTATATTGCGGTGCGAGAGGCAGACAACACGGCAGAGAGAACGCGATGTCAATGACTCGGACCTCTGAGAGCCTTGACCGCGAACTTCTGCTCTCACGTAGAGAGTAGAGATAGCGAGAGAGAAGAAGCAGAAGCAATGGAAGACGAACAAGATTGCGCGAGAGAACGTTCCGCAGAAGCGAGATCGTCGAGACTCTTCCATGGCGCGTTCTATAAGCATATATACAAAGTGTAGGAGCTGGATGAGATAGCTGAGAATGAGAGTTCTCAAGACGACAGAAGAAGAAGATGAAGAGAAAGAGAGGCAGGAGCCGTCTAATAAAAATCTCTAGGATAGAACGCTAACAGATCTATAAATTGAGTTTGTTGCAAGTAGTGGAGTTGTAAACATCCTTTTAAATGACTAAATAGAAATTTGAAAAAATTGTTTTTAATAAAGTTGAGATTGTGCCCGTTTTGCAGGCAATTTTTATTTTTAGTCGCGCTGCCCTTTTTTCCACCATCTCCCTTACACTTTCCAGGAGTACTATTTCTGTGAATATAGGAGGAGAAGATGAAGAAGAAGAAGAAGAAGAAGAAGAAGAAGAGTACTTAATTAGCGTCGGAGTAATCTCGTTGAGGTCTTTCCTGCGCTTGAGAAGCGAAGCGTGAGTCGAACCAGAGCAGCATCGCGCCGTACACGAGTTCTTCTTCTACAGAGCATAGGTAGTATATAGATAAGTCGATGACGCACCGCACGACTCGTCGTGCCCTCCGGTACAGAGATGATGATAGTACGTTACGTACTAAAGACCCAAGTGATACCTTCGGTATGTAGCGTGTTCGCTGGTCAGGCCAAGTTCATGTTATTCGAAAACTCCGTGTCGCTCTGTCTCACCGAGAGAGGGAGAGAGAGAGAGAGAGAGAGAGGGAGCTCCTCGATGCCCCCCGAGGGCTCGAGCTCTTGTGATGCAGCTTCCAAGGGAATTAGTCCCTTCTCGCTTCTATGCACGCCGCGGCCGCTACTTTCTCACGGCTCGACTTTTCGACCAACGAGCGTGTACGTGTATGCAACGGAGACGCTCAACGACGACTTGGGAGCATCACGAAAGCGGTCTATTGCCTTGCCACGGTTCACTTACCGCTCAACGTCAATTACCGCTTCAGTGAATATTATCAACTTGTCTTTTTTTTTCTACATCGTACTGTGTTGTAATGCATAAATATGTTAAGCGGTACGCCTTTGTGCGTCAAGTATTAAATAACACAAATGAATAATGGCTCGATGAAAGTCGACTGCGCGATGTATCTCAGGACATGATATAATAAAGCGCTTCTGGGAAATTCGAGGCGACGGTCTAACTAACGTTAATTGCTGACCATTTTCATCAAACAACGTATACGGATGTGCTTGCCAAATTTGAAAAAACAAATCTTATTTGACGTTATTGTATAAAATAAAGCTTCTAGATTGAAATTGGATAATCTGCCAGTAGGAATTGTTGATAATAGCTGAAACCGACCTTGAGTCTATTCGACAAGTTCTACGGCACAAGGAATTTTCATAAATTCATGGATTCTTTCGATTTTGCTAAGTAGAATTTTTTTTTCGTAGAGAAGTTTTCATTTGTCGTAGAGTTAAAGTTCGTGCACACACATATAAGATATCGCAAAAAATTCTACCTGTGTATACGAGAAGCACTGTCTTGACGCTTCGGAATTACAACGGTGTTTTACTTTACTGGCAAACACCAGTGACTTATTTAGAGTGTTTTTTTGCACCTTGCGTAAAAGAGTAAATCACAAGTAGTCGAGCGAAAGGTTCGCCAAGCAACAGAAGAAGAACAACCGGATGTGGGGAGACCGAGGAAAAGAGCGAAAGAGCACAAAGCGTATGCGTATATAACGACTGACCGGAACTCCGTGACGCTGCGAGGAGTCTCCGCAAAGCCCTCAATCCTTGAGCTAGGGTTGCGTCTTTGTAATTTCACTCGAGTGAAACGGCCAATTACTCGTCGTAGCTGTCATTTTCAGACAACTTTGTCTTGACAAAAAGTGCGTAAAAAAATATGTCGGTGAATTTATTGACGTAGAGTCAACTTGAAAAACAATTGATTGTCGTACAATGCTTTCCACATTAAATAGCAACTCTTGGAGGAAAATTCATTAGCTCTGTCGACAGTTAGTTTTTCCTTTAAAACGTCGACAAAGAATTTTTGAAATTTTCAGTAGCCGATCAACTTGACTGTACCGCAAGGACAATCTTGTTTCAACGTCGTGATTGAGTCCCGGGCACGAGGATTCCGTGCTGTTGATGCCACGCTCGTTCTAACGATCTACGACCAACTTTTCTTTTTTTCTTTTCTTCTTTTCTTCTAAAAGCCAACGATTTTTCCAGGCAATTCCTTTTTTCTCCTCTCCCCTCCTAGTCCCCTTGGTCTTGTTATTCATCGAGAGTCCGTGGAGGCTGCTCAGAAGCTTCGGGCACAGAGCCGGAAGCCATCATCGCCTCTGCTTCTCGTGGCTTCTAATAATAATCCTTACCCATCAGAGATATTTCCAGGTAGAGACGTTACGCGTCATTCAACAGATCGCTGATCCCGCACGAATCCGTTCAAGAGCATACTCTTGGCAACGAGTACCTCGTGAATTATGGGAGCTGTCGTTGAAAAAAAATCCTTTTTATGGATAAAAATCTTCCTACTGAAAAAAAGCCAGTTAAATTAATGAAGAAATTGAATAAACAAAAAATTGTGAAACAACGAGTAATCTTTCTAATTTTCTTTTTCTTTATCTTTGATAATTTATAATTTAACTCTTTGATAATTTAACTCCTCTTTTCATCATTTTTTCTTTATCCAATTTCATTATTAATTAAACTCTCTTTTTTTTCAGTCGGAAGTTAACATTTTTTCATGAGTTTAATTAATAAAAAAATGTTTATTTATATTTTAAAAGTTAAATTAACAAAAATATATATTGCCATACAAATACATGTTTCTCAAATATCTTAATGCTTATGTTTTTTGTGAGACGAACCAAAAAGAAATTGTGGATATTTATGGAGATTTTGCTAAAATAAAAAAGAAAAAAAAGGAAAAAACTTTTTCCCAATATATTTATATGAAATAAAGAAAAAAAGAAAAGGTTTACAATTAGTTTTGGAAAGAAAAAAAATATGAAGAAAAGCATTTATTTATTCTACTACAAGTGGTATTATCTAGTTTTGGTGGCAAATCTGCGAGTCAAGGAAGAATAGCAGAGGGAGAATAACCCTGAATCCCAAGTGTGGACACGATGGAATCAAAGTCCGAACGTCACGACTCGTATGCTTGGTCGTCGTCGTTGTCGTGATCGTTGGGCTGCAAAGTTGGAAGGATTCGTCGTTCGTTAGGGAACGGAACATGGAACACAGCTCGAGACGATCGGCATATATATTCAAATACACAGGTGTGCGTGTGTGTGTATACAAAGCATCGGTTGGTATATATATTCTGCGAGGGAATGGCTATAGGCGGCGAGAGATCGGCTTGACCACGTTCGGAGAGCCTCGCGCGCTCGTTCCCGGAATAACAAAAAGAAGGATATGCGCGAAAGAACGAGAGAGAATACGAGTCTCGGGGGCGCCTCCGGAAAAAGTGAGTTCGCCATAGCGAAGAAGATGAGCGAAAGAGAAGAGTGGAGAGAGAGAGAGAGAGAGAGAGAGAGCGAAACGAGAGACGCGAGTTCTTGTTGCCGATCGTAAAGCAAAATCCTTGGGCAACGAGAGAAGAAGAGCAGAAGCCCCCCGAGTGGATTGGAGCTCTAATACTTTGCTCTCTTCTCATCTCTTTGCTGCTGCTGCTTCTTCTTCTTCTTCTTCTTCTTCTTCTTCTTCTGTGAGACGCGGCAGGAGCCAAGAGCTCTTGACATTCTTCCAATCTTTCCTGAAAGACTGATGGCTCGGGCTAGCATAGACCTTAACGAACTAACGGCTCGTGTGTTCTAAGAATATCTCTGAATTTGCCCGCAGGAAGAGTCCGCGAGGAGAATCTTTGCGAGAGCATCGAAATTATTCGGTCCGACTGCTCGTGTAATATAAATCAACGATCGATCAATCCTATCGTCAAAACCGCCGTGAGTTTCATTTATCAGTGTTGAGAGGGTGTTATAAGAATAATATCTGTGACAAGATGAAAGGATATATATATTTGAGATTCATGGGACACGATCGATGAATCATTTTGCCACACTTAACAGGCTCGTCAGGGCTTTTTCTTTATTGACTATTTGTCGGTTTTGTATTTTTATAATGTACCGATGGAATGCAACTATGCATATTGAATTATAATTACAAACTTTGCCACATGTTTATATTCAAATAATAGTTTTAGTCGGTAGTTCGAAATTCATTAATTTTAATATTTTTAAGTTCCTTGGAGTTTAAGAATTTGGTGTTGCTGGATACCAGGAACGTCTATTATTATAATGAGATATATACGAGTTCGAGACGGCAGGTCGGAGGGTCTCCTGTGACGAAGCTGACCCTGAATAAACGAGGGTGTTCCCGTCGTAATAGAGAGACGACCGTAAAAAAGTGTAAAAGTCTTTAGAAAAGGAAAAAAGAAAAAAGAAAAAAATAGCTGCGAAGGAGTTGGAGTGGAACAATTCGTAATTGGCTGCCTGTTGCTGCGCAAAAGACTCTCGGTATACTTGGAATTCTCTCGAAATTTTTATTTCTTTTTTTCTTCTTGTTTCTTCTTTGAGAAATCGACGAAAATGTTTGTTACTTAAAGGCGTTTGACGCGGTATGCGAGCCTCCGTCGTAAACGTCTGTAAAGTTGAGCGCGGAGGATAAATATCGCAAGCGTGCGAGTTGCGATGGTGCACTTGTGCAGAGAGAGAGAGAGAGAGTGCACTCGGTAATCGCGTTTGTAACCCTACTGGTCATCGGGGGCGAAGCTCGCGCTTATTATCCATTTCTGTGTGAGTTCGCGTTCGCTTATTACGTCGACGATCGTGACGGTAAGCTCGGGGAGACTGCGTTTATGCGAGTGAGCTACCCCACCGTCTGTTATATCGCGCGCATCTCGTGGGCTCGAAGATACGGGCAACCAACCAGTGACGATGATTTAACGATGTTATATGAGAGATTATGTGCTGCGAGCGAGACTCCATCGCCAGCAGCTACCTTCACCGGTATATTATATACGTAGACAGATATAACGCAACACTCCTGGTAAAATAATAATGTCGGCTATTAAAATCTTTTCCCAGGGTATCGTGTTTAATGCTTGGTCCAATTCGGCTCATCCAATCAAGAAATTTTATATTTTTTTAAATATATAATATTATATATATAACATTCGGACAGTCTAAAACGTCGAGAAATGCAATTGCTAGTCGTGTGTGTGTGTGTGTGTGTGTGGCGAAAACATCAATCGAGTTATCGCTAAGCTTGTTTGGTATTAAATTTGCCTCGAATCGCTTGAGGGATTCAAAAGCTATGAATATTCACGTTTTTTTCAAATTCTGTAACTCGAAAACGGTTCACAAGTGACTCATGAAGATTTTTAACAAACTTTCAACGTATCTTAATACGTATTTCAACGTGAATATCAACGTATTTATCGTTGCATTTATTCCACGATGTAGCGAATGCTAAAAGAAATTCTATTAATATACCACACCGATGAACTGTTAAGGGCTCGTATATATATAGGATAACACATAGAAGCGGACGAAGAGAAGTTAAAAGTTGTCCTGCTGACGCGAGTACCCCAGTAGCATCGCCATCAGCGGCATACCTGCGAGTATCCCCGACAACAGTATAGTAATGCAAACTCACAACATTACAATACCAAAGAGCCCACTACAAAAGACATAACAAAAAGTAAAAAAAAAAAAAAAAACAAGCATTCTAAATATAGTATAACAAGGACTATTCGCGTTGAAAGTATGTAAGTTAGAGGAGTAGCGTGCAACTCTATAGCAAGGGGGTTTCGCGCGGATCTTGACCGCGTGGGTGGTCGAGAGCTACGAGATGCATCGATGCATCGCGGCGGTGCATGTAATCGAGACGTGAAACGAGACCGGGAAAGAGCGCGAGTAAATAAACGAGGAGACTCCTCTCTTTGCTATAGTCTCAAAGGAATCTCAGGATTATGAGAGCCACTGGCCTAGAATAACTCTGAGACCAAGTAGAAGAAGAAGAAGAAGAAGAAGAAGAAGAAGAAGAAGAGGACGAGGAGGAGGAGCAGTATAGACTCCGTAGCAGACTCGTTCTTCTTCGACTATACGAGAAGTCCTAAATAAATCCCGGTCGAAAGGGCTGACCGTCTTACAGCCACGGCAAAAATCTACTGCAAGGCCGCTTGGTTCTTTCGTATGGTATATTATATATATAGGGAATTCCATACGAACCGAACTCTCTTTTCGGATGAAAACTCTTAGTTGTATTTTCCAAAATAGAGCTTCGCTGAAATTTCTTCACGTTATTATTATAGTGAAATTAATATTTACCTTTTTTGCTTCCTCGTAGAGGAAGCTTTGTTTTTCATTTCAGGACAGTCAGAGTGGTCGAAAAATGTTTCGAAAACGTGCGTGATCGCTCTAACTTTTGTCAAGTTTATTATATTTTGCTAAAAAGTACTCACCAAGTGTTCACCACAAGTGGATTGAATGTTGTTTGGTATTGAATTTGGGAGAAATTGGAAAAACAGTTGGGATTTTTAGATGAACAGATATGTTAATATGAGCGAATTTCACGAGACTCCCTCCGCTTAAAATAGCCTTCAGTTGGAAAGGAATAAATAAAAATGACAAGTGAATACAGAGGGTTCGGTTGGTATGGAATATCCCGTGTATAGATAGTTATTGCGAAGTGGAGGTTGCGTTAAGAGGACTGGGGCGCCTATGGCGATAGAGAAGCGGAGGATAGAGAGGATAGAGAAAGACAGTGAGAGATACTCGAAGGCGCGCACGTGTAAAGGTGCGCCTTGCGGACAGGTGGTCGTTGCGTCAATGTCACCTCCTCTACATATACCATTTGTGCGCTGTGAGACCGCACTCGACTGGCATCGCCGTGCAATAAACGCCGCGATGTACCGAGGGTGCTGCTGGTACATTCCGTCGAGCTCGATCTTTATATATATACGCTACATCAATTAAATACAAACTCATCTCATTTTCTCTACACGTTTTTCCTTCGTTTCTACACTTTCTTTTATTCTTTCGATTTTAATTACAACTCCGATGCTCTTATTCAATTGCGATAATGCTTTTCCGTAGCTCATAATTCGAGTGATAATTAGCTTTTTCTTCTTTTTTTACATTTTTTAATAACGCACACCAAACGGCATTCTGTAAGCGGGTATGAAAATTAAAAAAATAAAAAGCACATAAAAAGTGATACTTAATTTTCGGTGAAATATAATATTAAAAAATGTCAAATAATTAGTATATATTTTGGATATTCTACAGCGCACTCTGAAGAGATTATAAACGTTTTTTCTGTGACTTCTCGAAAGAGGGCTGTTCCACCTCGTGATGCGGAATGCCTCGAATACCATATGTTCAAACACGCTTAAACTTTACGTAATATTTCATGTCTATTAACCGACGGTTAGGTCATCGGCTATGATAAACCGTGAACTTCATTTTTTTAGTAAGCGCTTTCGAGGTTATAAATATGAAGATGCGTCAGTGGGATCATTAGGAGCATACACAAGATACAGAGCTTGCTTTGAAAATCATCGGTTGTCGTAAGACAAATCGATATTCACTTCGTCAACGCCTCAAAATCTCCTATTCGATATGAGAATACTTGTTGGATTATTCGTTTTCGTGTCCTCACCACCAAGTGAACGCTCGATTTTAATTATTTCTTATAGTTCCAACAATATCCGATTCAAACAAGTCCCCCAGATCCGAAAAAACAACAAATTCTCTCCAATGTGTTTGTTTTATATCATTTTTTTGACATCGTCTATTTTACAACAGAATTAACACTCTTCTTTTTGATTAACAAAGATTTTTATACACAAACAAAATACGATTACAAATAATCAAGCACGTGTGATTTTTAAAATGTTTTTTTTTCTCGATAAAAAGAAGTTTGCCTACAATTTTTTCCTCCCTCACCTTCAGCTTCATTTTTCTTTATTCTTGTAAGATTTTTCGATTCTCTCGTGTTTTAAGGTATATTATTAAAAGAGAGAAAATCAATGAAATCTGCCGATAATCTAGACGACATTTTTTTTTTTTTTTTTTCAGTCGAGTGCGAGAAAGCTAAGGGCCTTGAAAACACATGTCACCGTTATGTGTGTGATGAAGTAACCGGTGAATCAGATACCGAAACGTAAGTAAGCCATAATAAGTTGATTAAACTTTATGAATACCACGAGCCATTCCATTGTGCCACGAATTTCAAGAGTTGTGATCGGTCTATTTAAGAGGAACACATCAGGGAAACTGTATGGGGATAAAATGGATTTTCATGTGAGAAATGTTGTGTTCTTTGGACATTAATTATTGACATTTATTTTATTTTTAATTATTGACATTTATTTTATTTCATCTCGAGTTGGCCCCTATCATTCCTATAACGATAATATTAACATCACCTTCGGCGTGCCTTGCCTGCGCAGAGGGCCAAGTTGTTGCAAGTGTTCCAGAAGATTTCACTTAACCATACCCCGATTGTTGTCCCTATATTTATTGTCGCGACCCATAAATATCAATGCTAAAGTTTCTACAAAAAATCACTTGTATATTTTATCGCCGACTTTGAGAATTTCGATAATTATAGTCTCGCGGTAATTTCAAGAATTTTATTTTAAAAAGTCCCCCTCTGAAATACTTTTAAAAAAAAAACTAAAAATTCGATTTAATAAAAATATCATTAAATTTTACGTTTAGTATAAAATATTGACCGTAAGTTTTGTTGCAATACAAAAGTAGGAAATGTATGTCTAAGATCGGCAAATATTTAACATTAAAATGAACGCGAACATCATTCGAGAAAATATAATTTCAAATAGTCAAATATAATTTCACCTGGGCCAAATCTCTACGGTTAACGATATAATTACGCCATGAAGCTGTGGATTTCTGACAAGTTTGAAAAAACTGCTGGGCAAGAACGAAGCTTCGGATAAAGAATATGCGACCTATGACTGTACGGCTGTTGTGACACAGTGAGTAATCGGTTGGACAATCTTCGGTAGCGCTAAAGCGAGCCCGAAAACACGATGGGCGTAGAAGAGGAAGCGGTGTGTGGTGCGACACACGCAGACTCTACATAAATCCAATACACAAGCTTCTGATACTTGGTTGCTTCGAGAGGGTCCAAGCCTCTTCCGATACAAGTGGAAGCTCTCACGTGTTATTTAATGCCAATCACGTTGACGAAGCAACACTTCTCCTCAATTTCGTACTCTACACGATACGTCCTTAATATTCTACACATATGCGTTTGTTAAAATTCTACAGGATTATAATGGCAATATAAATGCAGGCTCCTGCACTCGAGTTTCGCTTGAAAACGCTCGTGAAATGAAGAAATAGGTTATACATTTTTCTTTCTACATTAAGAAAGCACTCTTTAATTAAGATCCACTTTGGTTGACTTTAGTTTTTCCATTAAAACGTGTACAAACAATTGTTTGAATCTCAGTAATCCATTTTGATTCGCCTGCACGTAACTTCTCTGTCATATTGAGATCATCATCGTCAGTTTTCATAGATTAAATATTTCATTTGGAAACTAATTTCTCTTAAAATATTACTCCAACTTGCATAAATAAAATAAATTATTTGTAAAGTTATTTTTAAAAAGTAAAAAGAGAATCAGTAGTGACTGAAAAAAAAGAGGTACGTCTCTTCAGCATATCTCAACGTATTCCGAAGTTATGACGCGATATAGAATATACGACAAAGTTCACAACTCGTCGTTTCGAAGAATAACCTATTTACTTATCATATATTCACCGGCCCTGATTCTCTTGGAATCTCTACGACACGCTTCCAACATATAATAAACATAACACACACACACAAAATATGTGCTATGTTCAAATGTATTTGTTTATCCTTCTGTAGTAAAAAATATAAATTTAAGAAAAAAAAGTATCGTAGATTTGACATCCGAAAGAACTGAAAAGAATGGGAAACTCTTTTGTGCCCTCGACACTTATACGAAAAGGAACAGGTATACATTCAACGTTTGATGTTCCTGTCAGTCATTCTTATGTATATTATTTTTTTCTAATACGCATAATATTTTGCCAAGTCTAACGTAAATGACCGATATTCAAGGTCCCAAAACTCATGATAAATCGTGCGTTTCGATTTTTTTTTTTAACGAGCCGTTAAACGAGCATGTATACGCCTCCGAAGTTACGAAATAAGGAAGCCGTCCGCTGTTTGGAGTGGGGACATTGACCGAGAATATATATAAGATACAGAGTTCGCTTGGAAAATTATCAGTAGTCGGAAGACCAAGCAATAAGAAGCTACTAAAAATTCAGCGTTCGATATGAAAACCGTGATAGTTTTTGGTTTATTCGTTCTGGTAGCATGTATCCACTGCCAAGCTAATGGTGCACGTTACGATGGTATAAGTGAGTTGAAAAATCAAAGCATACTACCTTGAGCTTCGCGTATATCTTTTCAACTAACTTTCATTTCATTAGAATTTGAGTACTCGGAGGCGAGTATGTGATAGATATGCGATAGAATTTTTTTTTTTTTATATTAAATCAATTCTTTGATCTTTGCGAATACATAATTGAAAGCTCCGATGTGGATTTGAAAAATTGCTTTCACGAAGTAGCGTTTAAAAGTCTTTTAATAAAATGGAAAAAATTCATTGAAAATCTGTCGATAACCCTGCGTACTATATTTTTTTTTTATAGCCGAAGACTGCAGTAAACTTCCCGAAGGCCTGACCGTGAAACAATGTCACAGTTACAAGTGTAATCCTAAAACTGGTGTTTTTAAAATTGAAGAGTAAGTTAGCTCTGATAAATCACTAAAATTTCCCAAATTGCACCAAGCCATTCTATGTAATTTTGAGTCTTTCTTTATGCTGGTATCCAGATCCTGATATTGTTACTGTGCGGAGAAAGAGCGAGCACTGATTCATATGCGCAACTAGTACGGATTACTGGCAGGGAATCAAAATCAGTTATATTTATTTCGAAATATCTCACTCGCTTGGCTGCCCGTATTATCTTAAAAATCATCAAGTGTCAATCTCTTAAATAATGATTTTTGCCCTATGAAAGAAGTCACCTTAAGTTTGCAGCCAACAATAAATTTATTTATTTTTACGGTCTGTATACTTTTTCAAAAATGTCCAGGTATTTATAATGAAATATGTAGAAAAATAATTGTAAAAGATTGCGACGTTAATTTTACGAATTTTGCCATTCATAAATTGCAACTATCATGCATATCTTGGACTATCGATGCTTCTGTGTGCATTTTTTTTATGTAATCGAATCCACCGTAAGAACAACGTGATTTAAACATTTTTTTGCACGTCTGTGGAGATGAATTTTTCTCATTTTTCTTTAATCGGATTTAATCCGCTGTACTTTAATGTCTATTAGCACAGCTTACGATCAATTCGCTCAGCGATTTAACACATGTTCAAACATTGCATATACGTCAATCATACGCGTTACTTTTTATCTCAGAATTAAAGAACTAAAAATGTTGGTAATTTTATTTGATATTTGTCCATTTATCAATATATTGTAAGGCTTGTTTGTATTTATCAACACTATTTGTGAAATAAAGAGATGATCGACGACAGCTTGTATATTAGAGTGGCGCTAAAGTAACACATGTTTTATTTTCATTCGCTCATCTAAGATTTTGTTGCTTTTAATTTTAAAAACGTGTCTATGAAAGATCCAAAAAAATATTTAGAGACCATACATTAACATTTTTGAAAATTAAATTCAGCATTAATATGAATATTAAGAAAGCAGTTCCTAAAAGGAAAATCTCTTATTCGACTAAAATACAACTAAAGATCAAATAAACTTGACTATTTTATTTAAATGATTAAATTTTGGCTGTTTTTTTTTTTTTTTTTTTTTTTTCCAGATGCTCACTGATAGATGTTGCGTGCTACCCAGGACAGATTCCTGAGATCATTGAAGATTTGTCTAAACCATACCCAGACTGTTGTCCCAAAGGCATTTGTCGCAATCCATAAATAATATAAAACATACTATAGACTCCACTGAAATGATTTTTTCAATTTTGCTTTAATAAAATTTATATCGACACTATTTTTTTTTTTATTTTTCCTCAATTATTATATTCGATGAAATTATTCTTGTTTTCAATAACCCCGACAGTTATTATAAAATAACATAAATCATTTGACTCATCGAAAAGATTGTTAAAAACGAAAAAGAAAAATAAATTGAATTACGAAAATGAAGGGGCTGCAAGTGTTGTCCCGAGTCAGTGTTGGAGTTAAAATCGTTGTTGTTTTAATTTGCTGCAAGTTGTTGACGCTGATGGCGTAGCTAAAAGCATGGCCAAGTCCTCTGCGTCGAGTTTATGGGACGATGCCGCCGGCGGTCTCGGAGAAAGAGTTTGGTATAGATGCGGTAGTCCAGCAGCGGGAGCACGAGTAGTGAGTAGTAGTAGTAGTAGTAGTAGTAGTAGTAGTGGGGCCTTACATAGCGAAAGATCGAGATGAGGGTGCTCTTCGTATAGCCTGAAATAGACCTGAACTGGCACGGAATCCCTCTATAGTTCCACAGCCGCACGACTGAGAGAGTGAGACAGTGAGAACAACGAACGAACACACCATGTAGCCATGCTTGTTCTTTTACTTCTTCTTCTTCTTCTTCTTCTTCTGCTACTTGCCCGACGGCGATGGATTCGCCAATCGTTTGCTTCCTTTTCTTATGTTCTGTAGTAAGAGAATCACAAAAAAAATGGACAGACGAAAGAAGGAGGACAAGGAGAGAAAGAAGAAGAAGAATAAGCGAGAGACTCTCGGCGTTGAGAAGTTGCTCCTAGGTAAGGCAGAAGCGTTCGGTATACAGGAAAGTGGTGGTTGGGTTGCAACAGCTTCTGCACTGCTGATAAAAAAGAAGAGGAAGAGAAAATGTCAACTGCCGTTTTGTATGGAATAGCCTGCATGTATAATATATTGTAAAGAGCAGAGATAATACGATGTATATAAGTACTTATAGGCACCGAGCTCACGTATCGATCTGTACACGACTGCTCTCTCTCTCTCTCTCTCTCTCTCTCTCTCGCATTCCCACGGGACAATACCGCGCGTTGGGAATATCCGATTGACAGCGTCGGCGCTGAATCGATCGAGCGAGGGAGCGATCGATCGCCGGATTATTCTCAAGGGCCTCAAGCGGTAATGCGACCGCGTTTCTCAATATAGTATAATAGTATTCTATATATAGCACAGTTACTGTATAGATATACATCGTCATAGTTGCGTTCATTTATTGCGTAGATATAAAAAAAAAACATTTTTTTTTTTTCGTTGAATTCGAAGAATGTGTTATATTCGGTGAACGAATATTTATTGTTCAGGGTTCAATTTAGTTGGATAAAAATCAATAAAGACGAGGAGAATTAAATTCTGTTGGTTGAAATAAATTCATTTGGCTGACACTAAATTCCATAGAAGGAATGTCAATTTATTTGGCTGACACACGACATTCATCTGATTGAATCTAAATATTTTTCGGCTGAGTTGAATTATAATCTCGATGCAGGCTCGCGTATAAACTTGGTTCCCTCTCTTTCTCTCTCGAATTTCGGAGATTGCCGATAAAGCCATTTCTACTATTTCAATTGGTGTTATTCGCGATTCCCGAGATAGCCAACATGTTTACATAGCCGAGAGATCTCGGAGAATTCCGCGGGTCGATGGACCCAAAAGTCTCAGTCGTATTTATTATACCCATATTACGTATATACCTTGTATTTGTATGCCGTTATAAAATCGAGAGACATGGATTTCATATTAAATTATAGCTCCTAAAACGTTTTGTCGTTGTTATTTTTCGCGCTGTTGTAAACGATTACGAGGAAGGGCTAAAAAAAAAAAAGGAGGAAAAAGTGGACACGAAAAAGGATTTCGTTATTAAGAATCTGTCGACGGGTCGTAAAGGCTTGGACGCGAACGAACGCAAAAAGAAATTGGATATATTATGCGTTCTCACCTGTGGATCTCATCGCCAACGATGCAAGCGCGTTCTCTTTCTCTCTCTGCTACCGCAATCGTGAGCTTACCGGTTTTCGCGTGTAATCGCGATGAGTCGAGAGAAGCCAGACAAACGACGATGCAACTATACTCGCGTCACTGGGCAAAATATACTCTTTGGAACGTGCGCCCCGACAATTATGCGAGTATAAGTCTACGTATACCGTGTATCTTCCCTCTCTTTTACAGCTTGAGGCCCCTAAACCTCTGCGACAGGGCTCTCAAACGCCCCTTCGCTAACTAAGCAAACTCGCTCTCTCTCTCTGTGACTCTAATAAATTAGCGTCGCGATTTATCTACGCTTCGTCGTTCTCACAGAAATTCTGCGGGTATATAACGATGGCGCAGGTATACGTGTAGATATGCCACTGTAATGTGCTACAAGTCCCTTTTATGAATGAATTATTGTGCCGATACATATTATTTTTTTATTTATCAGTTGTGAAATAAATTAATAGCTACAGGAAAAAAGTTTGTTAAATTTCAATGAACATATTAAATTTATTGAAAAATAGAAAATATAAAAAAAAATGATACTGCATGAAATAAAAGAAACTCCTTGAACAATTCGTTATTTTTCAATCTAAGGATTTTTGACATGAACCGATGGTAATACAAAATCAGACGCAGAAACGAAGCGTAGTAGGAGAAGAAGAAGAAGAAGAAGAAGATGAAGAGCAAGAAAATCTAATGGAGCATCGTCGAGGCGACGAGCCATACGACTCGCTAAAGGTGGACGAATAATAAATTACCAAGGACTTTGGTATACGACCTGTCAACCAACAAGCCTATTATTATTAATTCCATCTCACAGCCATATATCCACGTAAATGAATTTTAATTGTATCAATAACATTATCTGTGGTCGCTAATATTCTCAGAAGTTGAAAAAAGAAATTTAAAAAAAAAATGTATTAGCATCTGCTTTCGAGCGATGTGTTAAATTTTTCATTCTCTATCTTGCTCGTCTTCTCGGCGCGAATATCTTTTTCTGGGTGTTGGTCACAGTGAATCATCTTGAAGCGCGGCAACAACGAAGAAGACACTCGGACCAGAGTCCGACGACGACAACGACGACGGCGACGACGGCGACGACGGCGACGACGACGACGACGACGACGACGACGACGACGATGTGGTGGAGAAGAGGAGCAGCAGCAGCAGCAGCAGCAGCAGCAGCAACGTCGCCCCTCTCCGGGGTCCCGCTGCGGCAGAAGACTCTTAAGGGGGCCCTCGACGCTGCGCGAGGCCAGTCCGAGAACGCGACCCCAACTCTAACATCCGGTGTAACGATCGGAAACGGAAATCGATAATACCCACTACGAATCTCTGTCTCTCCCTCAGTACAAAGTACCACAAGTCATCATGAAGATCTGCGTTCTACTGCTCGCCGTTGCCGCGGCTTTTGCGTCAGGTTAGTGGTGCTAATTTTATTATTAAAAACGAAATAATAATAAGTTTCGTTGATTTTTCTAGCTCGATCCGACAAGTATTTTGCATTAACAAAAGAGACTCGTTAATCGCGTTACTCCGAAATTTGTCTATTTATTTGAACTTTTGCATTGGGTTAGTGCTGCTAATTTATTGTTAAACTCAAAATAATAATAAGTTTCGTCTAATATATATTTCATCTTCGAAATCCTTGATAATTGTAAGAATATCTTTTTTATATTTTTCTTTTGCGTATCAGAGATTGGAGCGAGACGGGATCGCGAAATCAATTGTAGAATCAAGTTTAAGTTTGTGTGTTGTTGTTGAAGCGTAAAGAAATTGGTTCGGCCTCTGTGTGGCTCATTCGCAATCGGTAGCTCTCGTATGCGTAACTTTTCTCCGGCAGTGTACGTCATTGGACACGCCGGTTTATCGTTTGTCCGAGGCTCGACTCATCTCGTTCGCGTCAACAACCTGTTGCGAGGTTCTTGGTTTCCCGCGCGTATTTCACAAGCAAACAACAACAAAAAGTCATTTATGGTAGCCATAACCAGCCAATTAAACAATCTGTATTGTCGTACACGGCGGATCTGTGCAGAGAAGAATGCTAGGATATTCCGAGGAAATTTCGAGAAAACGTGATTTTTTCATCTAAAACTTCGATAAAACATTTTTTTTATTTATAGAAATAAATAGGAATTCGTATACTCAAATACACAGTGGTAATTCTATCGACTAATCAAAATTATCGCTATTAATTATTAGTTACGCGATTATTTTTATAGTTAACTCAAGTAAAGCGATTCAACTAATTAGTGTTATAGTTATGGTAATAATGAAAAAGTTAATGGAAATATCTAAATAGTCGCATGAAACTCGATGAAGAATCAGAAACAATGAAATCTCCATTTTCCGTCACTCGAATATTCATTTTATTTATTTGCTTATTTATCGCTATATATGCGCTATACCAACTAGGTAGGCTATTTTGTAAAATATAATTGACACTTTTTTTTTCAACCAACATCAGATTTTTCTCTCAGTGTAAAAATGATAAAAACATGAATGGCTTAATTTTTTTTTTACAAAATTCAAAGTGTCAATTATCCTTTTGCTTTTGTTCGAGGCTTCTTATCAAACGATTATTTATAAGTGTAGTGTTGCGGTGAGAAATGTATCCACCCCCCCCCCCCCCCCCCCCCAAGGGTAAAGAGTATATCGTCTCTGGTCTGTTGCTCTCGAGAAGGCGCTAGACATTTCAAGGTCCCGGGGTCGTTTACCACCTGTACCGCCGGTTTTACCAACGATTCGCTCGCGCAACTTCAGGTTACATACCTGCCTCGAGCCACAGAGATAGAAAGAGATGGAAAGAGAAGAAAAAATATCGAAAACCAGCAGAGTCTCTATTGCTCCTTGTAATTAGTGACTCTTCTCGCTATACCGACGAAGCACCAACCAGAAACTTTCAAAGATTATTCTTTTTAAAATGATACAAGGTAGAGAGTAAAAAAAAAAAAAAAAAATTATATTGCAAAATCAAAATGCTTAATTTTGTGAAAAAAAAAATTAATATAACGAATACAACTATTATTAAAAATATTTGAAAAATATTCTTGTACAGGGTTTTTTGATCCTAAGAAATATTTAAATCCATCAATCGTACTAACAAAAAGTATGTTGGTCTTAATAAATTCACTGTGAATATTAACAAACAAATGAATTGTGAATTTTGTGGTGAATAAATAGTTGTAAAATAAATAATAATTTTTGAGCTGCTTATAAAATATTGAAGGAGGCACACAGGGAACAACGGAGGCTGCTTTAGAGATGAGAGTTGATAGGCATCTACATTGAAGACCATAGGTGGTAGAATAACGCACGTTCGGCGCGTCAGTCATTCAACGGGTGAGAACGTTAGTCGTAAAGGTTCAACGAACTTTTCTCTCGCTCATCGTCTCTGACCCCCCTCTGTGAGCTCCCGACAGCGCAAAATTACTGAGCTCCGCTCCATGGTGCCGCGACGATCGATCGATCGATGCTCCTCGTATTGATACTACATATAACTAATAACACACGAGGAATAAAGCCCGTTGGGTTTATAGACTCTCCGGAAGTCTTGATGGTGAACATGGAGTGCTCCAATGAATCGACGTTTCCCATAAGTATGCACGTGGAAGAGCTTCGCAGTTACAGCCGAGTACCGGTTCTTCAATCTCTTTCTTAAAAAAAAAAACTTCAGTCAATGCAATAGATGGATCATTCCATGTACCAATTTTCATTGTGTATTCAACCTAATATTCAATTTTATTTCATTAAATTCGCTTTTTGATCATTCGAATTTATTCATAATCCATCAGATTGAAAACATTACCGGAAGCTAATAAAAATGCTTGTTAATAAATAATTTGTTCATTGCTAATTTAATATACATTCCGATTCCTAGTTAAAATTTTTTGTCTTAAACTGTCATTCACAAAAGATTAGAAATAAGAAGAGAAATCAATTTTTTTTTCTTTTCAAAAATCTATTTCTCTTTTGCTTCCTCATGGAGAGAGTTTTATTTGTTTTCTCACAAGTCTAGAATGTTTTAAACCCGAATTCTAAACTAAACAAAAAAAAAAAAGTATATTATATGAAAAGGTCGAAATCCAAGGTGTCTAGACCATTTGGAATTCACGCTGCATTCCTTCGTCTTTTATTTTCTTTATTTTAGAAAAAGTCTTTTTTTTCCCCGCCCTGAACGTCTGCCGGTCGCCAAGTGGCAAAGCATATGAAAGGAAGCGAGCGCGATTCACGACATTGGTTGTGCGAGACGCAAACGGGCGTCGGAAACGTGGGCCGCGCGCCGAGTCGAATGGAGAACGTGCCTCGAAGTGATAATGCCGAGGGGTCTCGAGCTCGACAGAGCACACGACTCGTTCACTTCCTTCCTTCAACTTCCTTCCCTCGAGACGAAAACTATACTTGGTGTACCTTCTCAGGCGTGTACACGCAGGAAAAGGATTACAAGTAATTATTCAATTTTACACTGCACTGTTTAAACGATGTTATAAATTTTACAAACCAGCTGTAATTTTGCTACATCTTTGCAACAGAGTGTAGAATAATTTGAAAAATTACGAAAAATAATAGTGTCCGTCTCAGTAAAGCGAGCGATGTTCGTGCAAGTATTCCGGTATGCATTTTTACGAGTTTACGCTAGAGAACTATTCTAGTGTATTTTCGTTTTACGATTTACACCAACAAAATTTGCGCAACGTTCGTTATATTAAAAACGGCTGAAAGTATTTCAATAAGTTCTTAAATTACTATGGCGACAGCCCAGTAATTCAACACAGACGGGAAGAAGAAATCCGGTTTTGTCGCCCGAAGAGCACCATCCCATTGAATGTCTTGAAAACTCTTAAAAATAATTTGTATTCATTTTTTTTTCATCTTTTTTCAAAGAGTCCAAGAGTCGTGATTCGATACGGTGCGCGCCACCTCGAGATTTTCCATTATTCACGCGTTACGCGTCGAGTCCAGTGTGGGTGTGGCTAGTTCTTTATTATATTATTTTCGTTCTTTCATTTTTTTTTTTTTTTTCGTCTCTTTCTTTTCGCTCCCGTATATCATTAGAAATTCTCGCTTCTGGCTGTATACTATATAAACGCCCATGCATTGAAATCTCATCTTGGAGCGAGAGTGTTAAATTTTCATTCCCTTCATCGGTCGGTGAGAAGCCCTTTAAGGTTTTATAGCCCATGACGAAGTCGAGCGACTGGGCTCTTGAAACTCTCTCGAAATGCAGTTTGACTCGCGGTGTGTGACCACGTATATGCGACATACGGTATAACCGGGCACGAGGTGAATATAATCGCGCGTTTGCACCAGGCCAACTTGGTCCGCTATATCTCTCTCTGCATAATACGAGGCTGCTGCCGGCATCTCCTGGAGAAGCTCCGCAGGACGTATATGTAGTGCCGTTTCGTACGACAGGCCCACCCATAAATATTTCAAAAAAGGAAAAAAAAAAAGACAATGGTCAAACAGAGAATAAAACTTGAGGAATTTTTAAACACACGATTTTTGTGTTATTTTTCTTTCTTTGCAAGAGGGACCTTAAATATTTATACCGGTGTAGTTCTCTTTAATATTTTTTTAACATTTATTTTAAGAGGCTGTTTAAATTGTGCAGCACGACGTGAAAACACTTCATCTTTATTTTAATACAATTTTCTTTATTCCTTCATGTGTTCGAACAATTTTTCCCTTGGCATTTTTTTATATTGTCAGCAACGACGAATCTCATGATTTTTACACGAATAAAAAAAGAATGTGAATGCTTTCCGGAAATCGATTGAATGACTTTTAAAGCAGGCAATGAAAAGTGTTAATGCATTGATTAAAAAATTTCGCTATTTTTCTGTTCGCATCTGTTGATTAATATCTTGCCGAGAACTATAATTTATTTCAAAAGTTTAACTATTTTTCTGCTGCGGGAAAGGTTGTGAAGACAGAAGGATAATAAAGTCAAGTATATCTTTGATAAAGCGAGCACGAGCAATGTTTTTCTTCGAAAAACCCGTAGGTTAAGAGTTTGAAGAAGATAGCATGTTTGTCGAGTGGTGCACCTACCCAAATACACCGGATATATGAATAATTCATACGCGTAGCACCTTTTCTCACTGACTGATGCTTCTTCTTCGTCTTGGCTCTGCGAGTAAATAACAGCTATATATATATATATAGTCACCGCGGAAATAATGTAATGTCTAAGAAAATGCATTTTGTCATTTACAGGACAGAGAATAACGACGATTCAGCTCGACGGAGTGCAGTACTTCGTCTCGAGAATGAATCCCTACAGTCCTGAGCTCAACTATTTCCTTGCCTATCAATACTGTCGCTCGCTCGGTCTTCAATTGGCCTCTTTCGAGACTAAGGAAAAGGCTGACACGATGACGCAGTATCTGAAAAACGCCGGTTACACCAAGTACGACTTCTGGACGTCGGGAAATAAGCTCGGAACTGATATGTTCCTCTGGATGAGCTCGGGTCTTCCCTTCAACGCGACTTTCGATTATATGCTCAGACGATCGGGCAACAGGGCTGTCGATGTACCACCTGGCACTGAGCCCCAGAGGGTAGCTCGGGAAAGGTAATTTCAAAAGAATACAAAATGCACAATTGCATCCTCATTGTTTGTTGAATTTTTACAAAGGTACCTCTCTGAGAAAGTACGCTTATCTTATTTTGGCTTCCTCATAAAGGAAGCTTTGCGCAAGACTAAAACAGAACAAAAACAGCAACAACATTCCAGCATACCAACATTTCACCCGCGTCAGAGCCTCAACCTCTCGGATTTCATCCACATGTTTTTTTTTTATCTTACCGCTCCAACACTGAGCGGCTACCAGAATTTGTATTAGATTTTTTAAAAAAAAATTTCATATAATAATGATTAGTTAGTCCGAATTTAAAATTCGAAAAAAATTCTCAAAAGTCCTGAATCAGATATCGGGTATAACATAATAGTGTATAACTTGATAAAATGTTTATCGATAGCGGGGACAGCGGCAGTGCGGATGGTTGCGTGGCAATGATAGCGCCGACTCTGGCGTGGGACGCCCAGGATTGCACCCACGTCAAGGACTTTATATGCGAGCAGACGCGATGCTATTACTACAACTACGGAAGCATACCAGTATCGGCGACACAGGGGTAAGAGGTGAGACATTTACCCGACCGTACAAGACAACGATGATTTAAAAAAGTTAAATAAAAATAGGCGGGCGCCCAAGCTTTTTTCTTTTTCACACACACGGGCTTCGGACCCTGGTTATTCTGGTATTTGCTTTTTTTTTATTTTTTCTTAAAAATTTTCTCCACTTCGATGCACATATCACGATGCAAAGCTTCACAGGATCACGTAGAGTTGACGCTTTAACGAGACGAAATTGACACAATGGTTTATGGAGACGGACTGAAAACGACTCTCGCTAGTAATTATTATTATTCTATACAATATTTTCTCATTTTAAACTAACTGTGGTTTAGTGCCGAGGAGCGCTTGGATAAATCAGCAATAAATTAACAAAACTAACACGCTGACGATGGACGATGGTGTATAATCTCAAGAAATTCCCAGGAAAAAATGGCCGTATATCGCACCTATAAAGCAATACTCCAGTTAAACAAATAAGAGACTTGACATTCACGTTTGTTGTTGGCCAAGAGAATTCAATGGCAACTTCTTGGATGAGGTCAACCGAAATTACTTTGGGCCAACCGAATAAACTCGATTGACCACTCGATTTTACAAGTTTTCTTTAAACGATTTAATTGCCGACGATTGTGACACAAGACCATTTGTTCCTGGACAAAAGTACCCAACGCTTCTTTTGAGCTTCCCCGGAACGGGTGACCCTCGTTTGTTTCTAGAAACCGAAGGCCATACCTGACGACTACGACATCGCCGACCAATGACATAGACAGTGACGCTGAGACGAAGAAGGACAACGAGAACGCGAGCTCAGAGAGCGAGACAGTATCAGATGAGGATGCTTCAAATTTCGGAAGCAGCAGCAGCAGCAGCAGCAGCAGCAGCAGTACCAGCAACGACCTCGAATACGACGAGGCAGCAAGCACGGGTACATCGGACAACGAGAAATTACCGGAAGATCCGGTGATCGGACGTCTGATAACAACGGCAGGATCCCCCGAAGCCTCGGTATCAAAAGCAGCCGAGGACGATGAAGAAACCGACGAGAAAGAGCCATCGGTGAGCCTCGAAGCTGCAAAGGCAACGAGACCAGTCGACATCCCCGATATAACGAGCCTCTTCACCGACGAGCCAACGGTTCAGGCGCGTAAAGAGACAGCCTTCGACGGCCTCGAGACTCACGAGGTCCGCTCTTTCTCCAGGTCAAATATCCGCTCCAAATTGGAGCACCGAGAGAGCCCCGACAATCTGGATTACGAGATGAGCGCCGTTAACAGCGAGACCGAAGCACCGGACAGCGCGCTCGAAGACAGTCACACAATTGGACCATACGACTCAGTTCAGGATGACTATGTCAACGATCAGCCGGACGAAGCTAGCAGCCCTGTCGCGTCGCCTCTCGCACCGGGACAATCTGCGATTAATCTTGAACAGCAACAGCAGGACGAGGAATCAAGCACATTCCTGCCCCAAGCCGAGCCGGACTACAGGTACAACATGAAGTGGCGCTCAATGGGCAAAGTATTAGACCCTCCGTCCAAGTAATCGAATTATATAATTATTATTATTATGTAATTTGTTAATCGTTTTTAAGTATTATTATATTGTAATACCAGCGATATAGTTGCACCGAAAGATTAGTTGTGACGGTATTCAATTGGGCTATAATCCGGAATCTCCAGAAATTAGTTGCGACAACACCAACATTTATTTTGCTTCAACGAATTCGAGTCCCTTGTCTATGAGAATCGTTTATAGAAATCAATTGACTAGGTAAGATTGCACGTCGTTAAGTTGGTTATCGAATTTATAGGTAATCTAGCATCGAAACTTGGCTCGTGGAACTAAGTATTTCTTGTTGTCATAACTACTGAACCGAGTTTTTCAAGGATTTTAGAATGCGATTGGTTGTCACAACTTATTTTTATTTTTTTTTTTTTTGTTGTCGTGTAAGCTCATTCCTTTTTTTTCTCCGTGTGCATGATGCATGGCGTCGCTCAGCCTGAGATTTGAGAGACGCTCTGCTCGCTCCAATTGGCGTTATCATAATTTCTTTTTCGTACTAATTATCATCTGTTTAGCTCTTAGAATCATTCATTAATCATTAATTTTTCGTTGTTTAAACACTTTTTTCTCTCGTTTTTCGATCTCGATGAAGTATGTATAATAATTCGTCTTGAAAGGGCATCTCTTTCCTGATTCGAACAATTTATCCTCGTTGGGAAGGAAAATTTGGGAGAAATAGCAAGATGCGCGTAGCTAACGAGAATACGCGTGCAAGACGAAGGGTTTAGAAAAAAAAAAAAAAAAAAAAAAAAAAAAAAAAAAAAAGCGTGTGACCGGCCGCATTAAATGACGCCAAGTATAAAATAAATAACAATGCATTAAAATGGCTTTTTTTTTTAAATAAGGTGTAATGGGAATTTGCCGGACGCTCAGAGAGATCCTTTTGAGAGTGATTGGCGGAATCATTTTTAAAGGCTCGAATGTAACGCTTCCGTCATCCATGCGTATTTGAGTAATCAAGTAGAAACTTTAGCTATAATAGAAATCGGAAAGTCAGCAACTCACTCACGCGACGAGTTATACACGAAAAGCGACTCTTTAGCCAATATAAGTATTTTCTTTTCATACACGTACATTCTTATTATATGTAACTGTTCAATGTCAATGTATACCATCGCGAGTAGACACCAATATTACAAACGTATGATCGATCGTCAATAAAGTACATCTCACGAGATTGGAGAGTTTATTTATTTATTCATAGTTTTTAATATAATTCCGAAAAATGCGAGATTCCATTAGCGTTAAAGAGGAGAAGATTATAAAATGACTTACCAGCCGTTGATGACGCCTTCGAGATTGAGCATCGGAACCACTTTGAAGACGTAGTCGTCGCGGAGACTGCTGGCGTACGTTGAATTGCTGAGAAGCGAATCTAACGTACCGTGCATCACCCACGAGGCATTACTCTCGCCTGGATGGACCCTCGACGTGAGAAAAATTATCTTCCGATCCTGTAGAATTCAACGATTTTATTGCCAATTGTTTCCATCTTTTTCTAGCATATCAATATAGATTAATTTATTTTATTTTAATTTGACAATTCAATTGGAACAAGCGCGATATCATTGGAAAAAAATTTGACAGTTTGTTCGAATATTCACAAAACCAACACCAATCAATTGCATAACTGAACTACTGTAATTCAAAAGCACGCAGAAGATATTTATAGCTCAAGTTGAATTATTTTCAACGTATCACTTCGCGCATAGGTGAGAAAATAATATTGCTAGCCAAAATATTTTGCAATCGGTGCAATACCAACAGAAGCAGCTTTGTCACTCAAGAGACAATGAGAAAAGCATTTTTTTGCTGTTTAATTGTCTCTTCGATAAATAAGTATTTTAGCGAATAAAAGTGCCTTTATTTTTATTTATTTTACCTTTATCGGATTTAATTTGGTGTCGGGCGAAGTAATAGTGAGAACGGGACTCTCATTGCTATTGAGAGTCTCGCAGAGCGGTTCAGCACGAAAATGTATCTTGGAATCGTCGATATTTCTGGACCACTTCCACAGATGTGTCATAAGCTGAGTATACGTGTAGGGAAAGTGATAAGCGAGATAGCAGATGTCATAGGCATGAGGAAACGTAACGCTGAACGAGGTGGTCAAATAATTCTTTCCTTTGCCGGGTCTTCTGTAGCAATTTCGATAGTAACAAATATCAGCGCCAGTTCTCACCCAACCGGAACGACCCAGCGTAGCTTCGATCACGCTGAAGAAAATCGGTTTCATTCCAAAGTTGAACTGCGAATTCGCCTTTTCGCAATTCACTATATTAAAAGTATACGGCTGATTGGCTTCCATGTTTGAAACTTCAAAATAGAACCACTGATGACTCGTCGCACTGTTGACATCCGGTGTAAGAATCAAATCGTACTCCCGCGTGCCTATCTGCGAAAAAAATGTAAACTCACCAAAATCTTGTATATTCGTTTCGAAAGTTTTTCCAATAATCTCCAAGTATATTATTACAATATTATTTAGCGAGGTTGTTAAACTTTTACATTAGTGGATTGTATATTTTTGAGAAGCCATTTTTTTCATCTATTTAACCGTAATAATAGATGTTTTACCTGAATTGCTTTTCGCAGATTACCACTCTCGAATCTCGACTCAAACTGCAACTGTTTTATATCATTCGTCCGCTTTCCAACTCTCTTTTCGTCCCAATTGCCGAGTCTTCGATTTTCCAACTGCGGAGCTGTTGCTCCAGCGGTAATTGCCAATTTCTGAAGAGCCTCATCAAGATTTTGTGGTCTCGAAACAAGAGCATCCAGATCGTAGACGGTTTCGTGCACAAGAGAACTCGGGCGAAGTCCTCTATCAACACAGGTGAGAATTTTTGATCGGCAGACCTTTCTGTCCTTGTTATTAAGCGGTTCAGCTTTTCCCAAACCGTCTCCACCGACCAAATCGGGATATCCAACTTTGGCAAAAGGAATAACGCTTCTGACAGCACTTGCCAATAGACAATAAGCCAAACGATCGTTGTCAACGCTTTCACCGACTTGTCCGAAAATTCGGAGATGCTGAGACGTCTCATTTCCATTGGAACTCTCAATCAACGAGGACGATCTCGAAGAGCCCCATCCTTTGGGTTTTATCAGCTTGAGAATCTTTGCTCGCGACTCTTCTTCGCTGGCATTCAATTGGCCCGGCATTTTGTCAGCGTACGGCGAATAAACCATAAAAAGTTGCGATCGCAAATCTCCGAGTTCCCTGAAGAAAACATTGTAACCAGTGAGATCCTCTTCGGATCGCTGGGACGTTATTACACCGACGAAATATTGACCGTCATCGGTGTCGTTGACACTGTCGTTTCTCTTTGGATAAGGTCGTACTCGTCTTTCGCGACGATCTTCCTCGTCACCGCTGTCGAAATCGCTGCACAGTGTCTCCAGTGAATTTGTACTATTTGCCTAGGGAGACAAAAATTTAACAAATTTTATCATGGATTTGTTAATTCACTTTTACTGATTAAACCTGCCTGGCTGTCCACATCGCTACCACTGTCTGCACTGTTCGATCGCACGCTGTTCTCGTCCGGAAGCATAAATCTAAGGACGAAAACGTATGAATTATGTCAATGTGAGAAAATATTTTTATGAAAACAAAAATTCAAAACTTTCATGTCAGCATACGCCAAACAGCATAAAATATCTAGAAAAGTGGTTTAGCAAAAATTTCTATATATTCGTAATTTTTGAGGTAATCGTGCTTAAATTTGGTACACAAGTTGATTGTCGTATAACAATATTTGGATTTGGTGCAAATCGGAATGACAAACATAAATAGTATAGTATAATAAATGACAAATATTTCATGTTGCGAAAAGTGCGCGGAAAATGTTGAAATTAAAAAGAAAAAAAATGTATGTACATTTTCTAGATCAAACATTACTAAGATTATTAAGTTGCCAAAACTTGGGCAAATTATTGTATTGCTTACCTAGCTGGCGGTACTTCCGGTACCGGCAATTCCTTCTTCTCCAGACACTGATTTATGATACCACAGACTCTGGAGAGCAGACAATCATAGGCCTTGTCCTCCGGACAATTGGTGCAAAAGCGGTAAAGCAATTGAAGCCCGTTATTCGCCTTGATAGCTTTTTTTCCACTCTCTGAAAAATATCGTCAATTCAAATTTAGACATCGAACTTGAATGACTCTTGTCGAGAACAAAGAAAACGCTTTCTCCGCTAGTCATCCGAATTCTATAGCGATAATCTTCGGATGCACCAGTGGAGTCATTCGGTCCCGGCGTAAATTTATGTCTATGTATAATAGATCCACGCAAGGATCAAGGAAAGGAACGTAAAATATATGAGTCGTTGATGAATTATTTATGAGAAAAAGAAAAGGCAAGAAGGAAGAGCTAAAGAAAAAAAATTCAGTGGCAATCACTGTGGGCGCACCCCAAAGATACTTCAATACTCAGCTGACTCTTATAGTTAAATTCGGGGATCAGATGTGGACTCACTGATAACGCAAAGATGCTGAAGCGTATTGAGCGCATAGTTGCATATTTTCAGTCTCATCTGTCCGTCGTATCGCTCCCATCTTTCGAACAAACGCATCAGCAGATGAACCATTCCGACTTTTACGAACTTGGTGCAACAGAGTTCTGAAAATAATATATATATATATATATATATATCCATATTAATTCGGTAATCGGTTAAATAGTATCGTATATGACGCCTGAGACATGCCATAATGCATACACTGCTGCATATATATTACAGTGAAACCGTAATTTATTACGTACTTTTAATTTGTTATTCTATAGATACTATAATATACTTACTGCTTGTAGTGAAATGTTTGAAGCACTCAAAGAGCGTTCGAAGTTTCAGATGAGGGGAATATCCGATATTGACGAAAGTCTTTTCGAGCGTGGCGACTATTCCATCCCTGACGAGAGCTTGGAGAGCAAATGCTAAAAGAATAATAAATTGGGAATGAGAAAAAGCACTGACTTACAAAGAATTATATATGTTTGTACATGAATGAGAATCTTACTGTTTCTGGCGAGACTCTTGAGTATGAGCAGCAGTGGTAAAAGTGTCCTTGGATTATTGTAGTGCTGACGAATCATCGAGTGAAAGACTTTAGTGCCATTTAGTATCTTGACTCTACTCGCAAACTTTTGATCCTTTTGAGCAACCTGGAAACCGATATTTCGTCATCATATATAACAATAATAATTCGTTGCCTCTGATTTTCATCTTTTTTTTCTACAAGTTATGAAAAATAACTTGTAATATTATTATTCGAGAGAGATAATAATCTCGCGCGTATCATTCATTTGAATATATGACACACCTGACCGAGAATCCAGAGTATTTCCTGTACAAGTACTTCGGTCATTATACTATCAGCATGTTGAGAATTTGCCAGTAGTTTCATGAGAACCTGAGTGCCACCGAGATTGATCAATTGCGTGATTGCTATCCGACTGCCCTTGTCTGGAAATACGCCAAATCATTATTAAGTGTGTCAACGAAAATCTAAAACTTCATTAATTCTATGCAATATACCACGAGAATAAAGTGTTTGCTCACTTGGTGCGGATCGGGTTTTTGTTCCATTGGCCTTGAGCTTTGGTACACGAGGCGATATGCACTCGTGAAGGATCGCCGTGATGCTGCAACTTGCCACATTGTCTCGGGATGCCTGAAATTACATGAAAAATATTCATTTTCTCATGAAAATGCGTAATTCACGTAGCCAAAAATGAACAAACAACGTCTGAGTGAATGAGAAAAAAATGTCTCAATTGAATGAAAATGCCTTCAGATGCGTTGTACGCATATAGAAATGCGAAAAGAGATAGCTGTTTTATTGCGAGAGTCAATCGTCGATTATGTTAAACACGACGTTACTGTATTACGGTACGGATTACGTTATGCGACGTCGGGAATAGGCTCTACCAGGAAGCAAAATAAAGTCAGCCCTCGACGTTACAAAGTTCGTTGACCCCTTCGGTGAACATAAAAGCAGGATGATGATAATGATACAATTTCTTCGCTGGCAACGAGTGATGTAAATGTATTTTTACAATCACCTTTTAAAATCTACATATTGACATGTATGACATATTATCATTGAACTTTCTATACACTGCGTCTGTCTTATCTGTGTTGAATGTTCCGAAATCTATGCAACTGCAGAGATTTGCATTATAACGGGCAATGGATTCATTAGATTTTGCCATCTTTCGCAAAACTGACGGTGCTTTTCGAAATTCATGAAATTCATAAAATTAAAGGAAACAACGGAGTCTCACCTCCAGAAGAGTCAGACAAATTTCAATCGCCCCGGTCTCTTTGCGCCACAATCTTTCCAACGTCCTCTCTCGAGTTCGTCGATCTGTGAAGTAAGCAAAATGGGCATAAGTAACAAATGTGGGCAAAAAGTGACAACACAAACGATGCGTTCTCTTCTCTCATGAGTCTCGTGTGATTTTCTGGTAGTTAGCCAACGTAAGAGCGGCATCAACAACTTGGTCCAAATTTCTTACGCAACTTCAACAGCAGAAGAAGAAGAAGAAGAAGAAGAAGAAGAAGAACAAGTGTGTTGTCTTCGTCTTTGCTGCTATCTAGTTTTTCGAAAATAGCGAGAGCCTAAGACCCTCGCGAGAGAGTCTTGCCGTCATCGCCTGGGACAGAAGACACCTGTTCTTTTCTCGCAATTAATAATCCGGGAAATATTGTTTTTCCAATGATACAAGTAAACCGAGTTATTTGCACGACAATTTTATACAATTATGTTTTATTTATTATGATATATTTGTTGGTTAAATATATAGCAAAGCTAAAATGTAACAAAGATTGTTTTGGAAAATTTACCGGAAGACGTGACTCTCGCGTGAAGCTTTGCGACCATATTTCTAATGGTGTCTCCGTTCTCCTGGATTTTGGGAAGACAGCATCTGAGTTTCTCGAGGATCGCATCGTTCATGGCATCGTCGGTGTTTCTCGTAGGCGGCGACATAGCGCTGAAACGACAATTCCAAGAATATTGGTGAATCTCCCCAAGAAACATGTCAGAGTAAATTGCACACCTACACCGAGGATTATATATAACATATAGGAGGTAAAAGACTAATGGTGTTCCAATGTCTATTAATATTAGAAATTATTCATCCCTTATCATCCCCTAGATATGTTGCAATAAGTGCATCTATTAATCGTGGTGATAACGATAAATCGTAGGCGTTATAGCGAAGGTCAATACTTGGTAAGCGAAAAGCACGGCGGGACAAAAGCGAGATGGGACGTCAAAGTACACGGAAAACGTGCATCAATGAGGCGCGAATAAGCGGCGGGGGTCTATGGCACAAAGCCAGCAAATCTCCGTGAGTACGGGAGGCTATGTTCGCGCTCCATTGTACAAAATTATAAAAAATCCCTCAAATGAACAACAACAAAAAACGGCTTTCTTCGCCATAATTTACCTTGCTAAATAATCCACAAAGCTATCGATGCAGACAACCGCTATAGCGATAGCGTAAGCGGAGGCCGCGGTGATTAAGGCCAGAAGCTCGGACAGAGGCATCGGTATGGCTATAATGAAAGCTGCGGTGCTAAAAGCTAATAGCAGACAACAGTTCCTGAGAGCAAAAGCATTGGAGGAAATTTTATTTTTTAAATTTATTTATCAAGTACTTTTTTTTAATACTCCTTCAAGTATTTACTCTTGGTGTGGCATTCGGTGTGTCGCTCCTTTAAAAACTGCAGGGAGAAAATATTCTCTCTGCAATTTTCAGTATGACTATAAAGAAATGCTGCAAGGCTACGAGTTAATAGCATACAATTCCAAGTGACCAAAATAAATAAAGCAGCAAAATTTCTTAATCTTATTGATTAATTGAATTATTGATTTATTTATTGTCTCCGGTGTCCTATTTACTCTTGATCCACATTCTGCAAAATATCGTCATCATTGGTGGTCTGTTCGCAGAGCTGCATCATTACGAGTGCCGTGGAAGCTTGAGAGCCAGAGCCAGAAGAGTTATTGGAGCTTGCCGGGGCCGTCGGAGACGACGCGTTCTCCTTGTTGAACTCGGGTTCTCTCCGCGAGTCGCTACCGCTACCACAACTGTCGTTGCTCTTCATCGTCGAGTCGACCTTGGCTCACGGTCGCGCCCCACGGGGCCACTGCACCCACTTCTTCTTAATCCACTTAATACGCCCCCTCCCCCGTTTTTTTCACCACAGTCATAAAGACTCGACGACACGCACGTCACTATATTTTCCCTCGCGGAAATCACTCTCGATCACCTTCCAAAATATATCGCTTCGTAGAAATTACAATGCGCTAACTACAAGTTATTTTGTCGCTCTCGTTCTTTGTTGAATACAACTTTATTTCACGTGTGCAACCAAACTTTTTCTCACGAGTCTGACAAGTGCCTACTTCTCGCACTGGTGCTTTTCGTTAACACTTTATCTGCTTTATCCTTGACTAAGAATACATTAAAGATTTAAAAGAAAAAAAACTTGATCTACTTGAAAGAAAATGCTACAGAAATGAATTTAGTTGCTGACTCTTCAGAACGTGTTAGTGCAAAAAAAATTCTCAATAAAAATACAAGTAATTCAGATGAACGTATTACCAAATAATTTCTATAATCATCGAAAGCATGTTTCAAAGTTTATCTTTCAGTCATGTATACATGAGGTATACATTCTCATTTGACGAGCCACAGATAATATTTGATACATGATTCAAAAATTAATGAAACACCAATATTTTGCAATTCGTGTTGGCTTATCGCGTAGGTGGTGAAAATTTCTATCCAACTTTATGGTTATTCCGATCAAGGCTTTTTCTCCGTGTACTGTAACGATTTTGAAAAATCCACTGTATTATTGCAGTATATGAGAGCTCTTAAGATGAGAGACGAGAAGGCGAATGGTATCTCGTCCAGCCTCTTTATCACCCTCTCTCTCTCTCTCTCTCTCTCTCTCTCTCTCTCTCTCTCTCTCTCTCTCTCTCTGTATGCCGATGCGATTTCGCACTCGACTTCTATAAATATCATATGTTTCGCGCACGAAACCACCTTGCGCGAGACGCTGCGTATACGATGTAGGTAATTGGGCCAGGTGCTGTGTGCTCTTAAAGCAATGTCTTTTTTTTTTTTTTTCTTTTTTTTTTTTTTTTTTTTCAGGCGTATCTTGGCAATGCGCGCCTCAACTATTTAGTCCCATTTATACTTTTTCACAACACTTAATTTTTTGAATCAACCATTTTAATATAATCAGCAGCAATAAAAATAATTTACGAACGATTTTACATCATTTTTTCGGTTTTTAAAAATAAATTATGTATAATTCACGTTTTTTCGTGTTTATCAAAGTTGAGATTGTACACAGTTTAATGTTTTGATAAGAGTGATTATCGAGGAGCGCGACTACAAAACCGACCACGCGCACCGCCTCGCCGTGGCGGTTTGACGTTTCACGATGCCAAAACCTATGTTTAAATCCCTCGCTAAAGCGGTGCACACGCGTATCGACTATTTATAATCGCGTTACACGCTCTCAGCGTTTAGTTTTCCCGAAAAACCCTCTTCCTCCCATTCGTCGACGATCCGCGTACGATTTCCTGTTTTTTTTTTTTAAAGATTTTTATCCACTGCTAAATTAATTGAGAGGGCAGCTGTCGTTTGATGAGTTAAAAAATACCGCAACAGCATATACGGTAATTTCCCGGAAATTCATTCACTCCAACGGAGTATCTGTGAACGCTTCGTTTGAGTTGGAAAAGGAAATCTGCCAAGCAGAAATGCATTCGGCCGGTTTTCCGGGATCAAAATATTTCCTCTCAACCAGTGTGCAGCGAATGTTTGCAACAACGCTTGTTATGCCCAGAAACAGGTGAATCTCAAAAAGTTTTTGGCAGTTAAGTAGACTCGAAATTATCATATCTCTGAGGTTTTCCCGTTGATCGATTATCTTTTGTACAGAAAGAGTGAGACTAACGAGGTACGAGATTATTACAAAACCAACGATTTTGTAATAAAAGTGCTCATGCGACATTTCAGTGAGGGACATGAGAGTAAAAATGATTAAAATTGATTTTTAGTCCAAGACCGTCGATTGCACAACACTTGAAATAGCTGTGGACGAAATAATCTTAAGTGCTAATCCGGAAGACATTGGAAGACGATATTGACGGGGGAGAATCTGATCTATTAATTATAGGATGTTGTGGGAGGAAGATTCTTCGTGTCGAATAACAACCGATAATATGCGATAATAATTTCGTCGATCTCACGCGATATTGTCCTATAAATTGAACCATAAAAAGAAAATATTATCAGACACCACAAAAGTCACGAATCACCCTCTAATTTAGAGAGAGAGAAATATGTAATTTAGAATGAAAGGAGCTTGATGCAAAATAAGAAAGGATTGCATAGCAAAAATACATGCGACACTACTTTCTATCTTTCACCAACTTATATATATATATATATATATATATTACGTTACATACTTGTAACACAGATATTACGTGAATAGGCGCTGTTCGTGTCGCGTATTGTCGCGTGACGTCTAGACGAGAAAAGCAGCTCGTCCGTTGACGCGATCGGCTAACGCCGATGTTGGCTGGGTGTGTGTGTGTGTACCCTTTTAAAGGTGTTGTTGCGAATTTATTCGTTCCTCTCGAGGAAATCGTTTTGATATTAGCGTATATCGCGTGTATGCGGCACTTGTTGACAAACACGCGAGATGGCAGAGAGCCGTCGTGTTGTGTATGTATATGGTCGTGAGGGAGCGTCGCACGGTACAGGAAGCCACAGTGGCCCCGGTATCTTTGGTGTATTAATCGGACCTCGTGGGTCTCGCGATAGGTGCGAAAACCCCGTCGAGCTACGACGAGTCGACGCTTCTCGACGCTTCGCGCTTCTCGACGTTTATCGATTTGGCGAGGGCGGCCCCGTTCGAACATACCGCAACGTCCACGGGATTTACTCACCCAATCCGTTTTTTCTACGAAATAATTCTATTTTATCGTTACATCTATTCCATCACTTGATTTTAAATGCAAAATCGTTATATTTTCATGAAATATTATTAAATTATGCTATTGATTTGGTCGTAAAGTAGCAAAAAATCAAATCTCCTCGCTCACTTTTTTTCTAATTATATTCTCTTCGGTAACTGCCTCACTTTTAATTGTCCTCTTAAATTCATATAATGTACAGTGGTGTGTCGAGAAGCTATAAGAAAATTAGCAGAGTAGAGAAAAAAAAATGTTTGTAAAAGTTATAGTGACTCGGTTGATAATAACGATGCCTCGTATATTACAGCGAGCCTGAGAGCACCTCGAATCTCATAATACGGTATTATATCCCAAAGTCGTAGTGTGATAAAACGTGGGATTGGGCTTCGAAACCTGCAAAATCTTCGGATTTTTCAAGCACTTCTCGAGAAGCAGATACTACGTAAAATCTCTGACGAGCAAGAGCTGCAAGCGAAGCAGCAATTTTTCTTGTACAAGTACTCTCTCGTGATTATTCGGACGTGAAGGCCGTGCACGCTGAATAAACATTATCCTCGCGCAAAATCTCAACCATAAAGAGTCTCATCGACACGATAAGCATTACAGCAAGCAAGTTTGCAAATACACGCGAGAAAATAAATAAAAATATGAAAAAAATAAAATGGGTTCGAAGCGAAAAGAGGGTTGTCGAGGTTATCGGTCTTTCTTTTCTTAATTTAAAAAACACTAATAATTAGCTTACCGATGCTAAAATAAATTTCTCTCGAGAATTATCGACTTACCGATGTTCCAGCTGAAATCCATTAAACTTGTAGATTCGTCGTTGATTCTCAATGCGAAATTTGATTTCCTCAGCGCCAAGCATTTCCAGTCTTTTTTTAATCTTCCTTCTTCTCCGGAAGAACGGAAGTTCCATTGTAGAATCGTTGGCTATCGATAGAATTTTAGTCAGTGGTGTCATTTTTTGAGCTGATGTGAGATTGACGTTTTAGGCAACGCTTTCAAGTGGTTTGGTAAGATATTGTGACACCGCAAGCCCTTTTATACCATTGCGATAACACGAAGCGGGGTGCAAGAGAGGTGCACCACGCGGCGAGCTCCGTACCGTCTCACCGGTTATATATACTTAGCTTATCGTAACACCGAGATCTCGCGCTATTCGGGTGCATCGTCCTTAATTCATTGTAACACGACTGTGAATACCGTTGAGGAAGGAAACTTTTCACTCGAAATAAGCGGCAATTTCACGTCATTACATTTTCTCCCTCTCTACTTCCACTTTCTACGTAAGTAAGTAACTTTATTCGTGAGTTCGCTATATAAATAGACACTCTCGAAAACGTTCAACAATTTCGCCAACGAGGGCATGGACGAAATATAGACCGATGCAGGGATCATTTCTATCGATCGTATTATCAATATACGAATGCATATATTTTTGAGAAAATATTTTTGAGACTGTTGTAGAGAGTGAGTCCATGACACCCTCGTTAGTCCGGTGCTTACCTGGCTGTCACATTTCGCAGTGGCTGACATTGGCAAAATACTCTTAATCGCGTCTCACTCTCTCTCTCTCTCTCTCTTTCCTCAACGCTAATTACCAACCCTTAAGGAAGAAAGAGCTCATGAGCAACGCTTCAGGATCAACTCAATTATTTAAATCACTTTCCGTCAGAGTATCCAATTATTATTGAATTAATATAGGGAGGAAAATCTTCGAGTCGCTTCAAAGACTATTAATCATCTCGTTCGCTCGCACATTGATATTTATATGTTGTGTTGGATAAAAAGACAGATTTACGTTATGGTACACAAGGGCGATGATGATACGGCGAGATACAGTTGTTTTTATAGATCTTTTTTTAGAAATAATACGCGTACGACAGCCGTGTCCAACGACTCTTGATTATCGAGTTAAATCAATTGCTCTCAAGAATCTTTCAATATTTAATACGCTCATGAATACCTATACCGGTAGTATATGGGGCAATCCATTCCATTTCGATCTGGACCAAATCCCCGAGCTTTCGCACTTGGTCCATTATTTTTTATATCATTGCTCCAGCTCTAAAAAAAAAAAACACTCACATTTTGTTTCCATTTTTTTTTTTTCCTAAATTCGACTTAGTTACGATTTTTCAAAACTAACATACTATGTTAGCCAAAATTGAAAATTCTGAAAAAATTCGTCGATATGTTAGTTTTGAAAAATCATAATTAAGTCAACCTTGGGGAAAAAAAATCTTGAAAAAATCTGAGTGATAATATAAAAAATCATGGAGGAAATCCGAGAGGTGGTGGATCTGACCCAGGTCGAAATGGTATGGATTGGCCCATATATATATAATGTTAACCAAGCCACTCCCATTACACGCACCCAAAGCTACCAATGTCAACCGGTTTTGTATATACCGGTGAACGTTTTATTCCAACAAGATATCGCTACCTCTGATCCATGTTGCTATTGGCAACAATTACTTTCACACTATTATTATTTCCTTATGGATTTCGCGTCACGGTTTCAGCTGATCTTATCAGCATTTAAATCAATCGATACCGTGGACAAGATGGCTATTTCTTTTATTTCTCAAGAAAAAAAATTATTACTGATTTTTTTAACATAAAATACGAAATAAGAAGAAGAAAGTCTTTGGTACTTGTAATAAAAGGTTTTCAAATTCTTTTTCTCAATTTAACAACAACAGCTGGTAAGTTCCAGGTCACGGACTAAGTGTATTTGAGTAATTAATCTGTGACTCAAAAAACGAATTTGCCTTAAGAAATTGAATTATTTTGCATGTGGTACACATGTGTGTCCCTTTGAACTGACCGCTCGCTCGTCACCGCATTTAGTATTCCACATTCGTATCTATATACGCGCCTGATTTGATGCACTTGCTACGAATCTGTACTGACCAAAAGTATAAATTTGGGAGGCACAAACGGGTGTGCGGATATATTTCTTCTTCTTCTTCTTCTTCTTCTTCTTCTTCTTCTTCTTGTTTATCCGAACTCTGGTGGAACGTCGAGTTCGAAACTATTTATAGCGCAACGCCACCGAGAGTCGTCAAACTTTCGACGCTGAAAATTCGTGACTAGTCGTATATAGTAGATCGTTGACTCCATCATCCGCTTCCCCTGGAAAATTAAAGATACTGCAGTTCGCTACTTGCAGAAGAGTCTTTACAGTAGTACATCTTATAAGTTTCACTTGTAAATATCTTTGTCTCGATAATAAGTTAAGATTCAATTTTTTTTAATTCGATGTTCAATATTTTTAAATAGCATTTTTCTAAAATTAGAAAAATCTAATTTTATGGCAAATTTAATTGCTAATATTGTTGAATTCCATGCTAATGATGGGTTTCTTTTTTTTTTTTTTTAACGATTACACCACTTACACATTTTTATAATCGTTTCTATAATGTTTCTGAATCATGCACATGATCTGAAAGCCCAAAATTGATTTAGGAGCGAACTGATGAATCAAATTGGTATTGACAGAAAAATTATTGATCAATTACTTGGTTTATAGACTTTTAATGATATTTATCAGGTGACTAGAAAAAAAAAAAAAAAGATATAACAGAAATGATATATTTATTGGATTTAATGCTACGTATTAACTCGAAATTTCGCTGCTGATATGCCAAAGTGAATTATTATTTTTGCTAACCTGGTGTTGAGCACGTGGTTGCGCAGCCTCGGCTGGTTAAGACGCCTCGAGGGACGAATCTGCACGGAAGAGGTGACCCGCACCGATGCGTAGGAGCAACCGTACCAGCGATGAAAATGAATGCCAAAAAAAAAAGGACTACTATATGCATAGTGGGAGAAACTTTGTGACCCGGAGCCTGGAATACTATATAATACTGAGTAAGGCTGAAATTCCGGTTAGTGAGGATACTACTATGTTGCTGTTGGCTATTCCCAGGTCGAGCTCTTCGTATTCGGCTATGAAGGTGAGCTGAAAGTGTTGTTATCGATATCATAGACTAAATCACCGATCGAACGAGTAAAATCTTTCAATTATTTCGAGAATAAAATAATGGACATTGTCATTTTTGGCAAGTATTTTCATCATTTTATTCCAATTATATCTCCTGCAATGCAAATACAACGACACTTGTTTGAGATGAATGAAAAAATGCTGCTGCTGCTGTTAATGTATATGTTGCGTTTTCGTTTGAAAGGTTGTTGCTTTGATCGTCATGTTCGGTGCGTCGCTCGCATCAAGCGCGCCTTCGACATTGTCTACGACGACACTCCCAAAGCAATTTCAATCTGGAGCTGTGCAAACATCGAGATACTATGGACCGTCGATTTACCCAGGATATTATCTCTACAATTATTTGCAGGTAACATTCGACGCATAGCCTATTTTCACGATAATAATAATACTTATTACTTAGTTTAATTTTTTTTCATACTCAGATCGATCCGACTCGAGGATTACCATTTGCAATATTTGGTGACGGAAGTCAGAATGTAGCTCACGTACAACCAACTTATACTTACTTCGGAACACCGGTTTACGATCACAGATACATCTTCAATCAGGTATACTTGTAGAGAAAATATTTAAATTTCTATTATTTTAATTGAACTTGAAAAACAAACGAATAACAAGAAGAACCGGAAAAAAGTAGTAATTGATTGGATTAAATTAGCGTTTACCGTTGTTAGACAGGATTTTCGTTAGTACAAAGAAAAATATTAGTCATCCTTATTTGAAGATCGATTTTAGCAGGCATTTTTCTAAATATGGAAAGACCGATTTCAAGAGTCATCGATTTAATGTATAAGATATATATATATTTTTTTTTCATTCGACGAATGTGATTATTTTCAGGTATTCCCGAGTTTGCCTGGATTCCAGCCTCCGGCAGCAGTAGTACCAGGCGCGCAACCACCGATGATACCATCACAGGTGCCGATTTACCCAACGCAGCCGCCCTTCGAGGACGACGGTATCGAAAAACTCGACGAGAAACTGGATCCAAGTCTGGAGGGCACGGCTGGTGGTCACCCAAACGACGACGTCGACACAGTAACCGTAGATGCTATTTAACTCAATATAATAACTCAATCGCAACAAACTACAATATTTCACTGTTCAGTGTTAAATAAAAAATAAAAATATATATTATCCCATCTTTTCTTCCTTTCCTCTTTTCGTCTCCTGCGCGATAAAATAAATAGGAAAAATATATTTACTATAGAGAAATCATTTCATAAAAGAAATCAAATTTTCTATTAATTAGTTGTTAAAATATTTTTTATGTATACAACTTTTTGGCATTATCATTATTATTATTATTAATATTATTATAAAAAATAAATGTCGTTGAAATATAAGATTTCGTTGGTGTGAAAATAATATAAAATATAAAATAATAATTAAAAAGTCTTTCGGTTTTAAACGTATTTGCAATCGTTAAAATATATTTTTCCGATGAAATCTTCGTTAATTCACATATATTTTAATATCCTTTCGGGTTCCCCTTCTGACGTTAACAGTGCGGCAGTAATTTTATCCAGGGTTCGTTACCCCGTGTTAAAGATAAACCGAGGTCATAGGCGATATCATTTTTCCAGAGCAATGTATCGGAATACTCGCTTTAGTTCATCAATGGACAACACAGTCCGAAGATATAAGCTTTCTCTGATTCTCTTAGTTGAAATAATTTCAACTCATCTGAAAAATTAAATTCATTGAATAAAATTAATTATGATTCTTTTAATTGCATTTCTATTGATGGCTGAAGGTGCAAGGCAACAAGTGTCGAGTTACGCATTAACAAATGAAGAAATCAGTGGACAGTTGATAAGAGAATTTAATCGACAGGACGAAAATTCGATTCTCGACTCGATACGAGATAGAAAAGCCTCGAAACCACGTTCAAAAAGAAATGTGGAATTATCGACGAACTCAACGGAAGCAAATACGAGAATGGCTTATGAAACGGCGATCAATCAAACTATTTCGGACTACCACGCACAGCGTCAAGCCGTTATGGATCGTTATTACGCGCGACAGCGTGAAATAGTCGAGAAATTTGCGCGTAAAAGAAAGCCTGAAGAAGCAATTTTTCGTACTACCGTTCGGCCCACGATGATGCAACAGATTTTTGAGAATAGCACAACTGTAGCGGCAATTGAGAGTACAACCGCTGGAAATTATAATAAAGCCAATCACCAAGTGGAGAAGAAGAAAAAAGGTGAAGACAATGGACTGCTAAAATCTGTGCCCGATGAGCGAGGAATTGAACGAGAGGAAAAAAGCAATTCATCGGACGCTTGGATCTATAGATCCAGCAATTGGAATCCAAGAGTCCTCGACAGTGACTCCGATATTGATCTGCAGCCAGAATCCTCGAATACTTTGGAGAGAAGCGTGGACAGAACAGTTGAGTCATAATTCTTCACTGCTAGTGTGGGAAGAACATTTTTAAGAACATTCAATGTATCAATGTACAAATCAATGTATTTTTTTAATCGCTCAATCAACAAAATCACATGGATTTTTTCTACGATTTTTTCAGCGACCTTAAAATTAAAATTCCCTTTTTTCGTCTGAAATTTGGCAAATGTATATTAATATAGGCTCAATGATTGTCGCCACGGACTGAGGATACATTTATTTTTCTAAATGATTGAATAATGTTTTTGAGAGTAAATTGTAAAAAAAAAGTAAAATTGCCGAAGATTTTTTTTTTATTCCAAAGCAGACAATTTTTTCTAGAAATTTAATGCGTCCTTATTGTTTTATTTGCAGATGGAAAAATAATAAGAAATATTCTATTATCAATAATAAATCTATTGAAATTAGAAATGATTTTGTTTTTGTTTTTGTTTTTAGGTAGCAGTGCCTGGCTATTACAAATTGGGGGATTTTATTGGTAGCAAAAACGAGAAGGTCGTCTATCAGCATAACTTAGGAGTCGGTCTGAAAGGATCTTCGCAATTGGACGCGACTTTCGAGGCCGTGATCGAAGGTCCATATGAAATAACGATCGTCGAGGCTTTTCCGTATGCCAATACTCGAGCAAATTTTACATGGCTCGGCGGCGGTCCTGGCACCAATTTTGTTAAGTTGAAACTCCAAGGCTACGAAAACGAGGGATTTTCGTACACGGTAATAGTCTGGGGAATTCCTAAAAAATCCTCAGAATGACAAGTAACAGAATGATTTCTATACCTCTTATATACAAACAAACAAGTGTCTTTGTGTAAACAATAAAAGAAAAATGATCTTCACCAGGCACGAGATAGTGACTAAACTTTCTATCCTCGTTAAGTATTTTCTTGCACATTTTTTTAGACAGTTTTCTCTTGTTTCTACAATTTATTCTATTGCCGGATTTGAGATTTTTTACTATAAAAAATCTGGTAATACAAATGATAGATTATTTATTTGTGAAGAGATCGAGCCAAAAGATATAGATGGGTTTCACATTGCTTTACATATCAGAGGCATATCGTGTAGAAGATTTTGTAAGAATAAATAAAAAATGACAAGTCCTATCCTTAAAAAAAAACTTAATTTAATCGAAAAAAAATCCACTCCCAAAAATGTCATGTAATTTTTTTAATAAACAAACAAACTAGTATCTCTACATACACAACAGATAATAATAATAATTAGAAAAGGTCCGTTAGGAACCTATGAAGCATTGATTAAGAGAAAATCACGAAGCCTTCTTCCGTACAACAGTGGGAAGAGGTGGTGGTGGTACGTCCGGTATCTTTTCACGTTTTTCAGAAGACCTAAACTTCTGTTTTTCGTTACGTCGACTAGAGTCCTGTCCGGATCCTTCGGGACGTGCTTCCGGTCGTCCGTCACCAGGAACAGGATATCCTCCAGGTCCAATTGGTGGTCCCAAAGGTGGTGGGAGAGGTCCCAAAATTCCCGGTGGTTGTGGATAATCAACGTAGTAAGTTCCCGGAGCCGCGAGATGAGGCGGAAAAGCGTTATAAGGATAAAAGTATGGATCGTAGTAGAGTGACTGATAATTCGGATAGAAACTCAATGGCACTCTGTCGTCCTTTCCCTTTTTCCCCTTGTTGCCATTCGATGACGATGATTGCTCCGAACTCTCCGCGGAAGATAATTCCCCGGAAGATTCAACATCCCTTGCACAATAAAAAATCATTTTTTTTTCTAACAATTGTTCATTTTCGTCAAATTCTTTGAGACCTTTTTAATAAAATTCTATGTTAAATAGTCTTGAAGCTACTTTTCTAGGTAAAGTGCGAGCATTCTACAAAAACTTGTCATTCAACGTTTAAAAAAAAGCAAAAAAACATTTAATTTTCTTTTTACCGTGTGTTTGAATTTGGCCGAGTGACTTTTTTCGGAGGTGGAGATTTTGGTCCTGAAGCTGCGTCGGTTGATTCAACGCTTTCGACGTCGTCGGGTCTTGACGGCAATCCTTCGGGGCTTTCTCCTTCTCTTCGAGCACCTTCGCGACCTCCTCCTCGATTCCCAAGGATTCCCGGTTCCAGCGGCACGACTTCCGGTCCCACAAAACCTGGCGCCAGCTGCGTATAATAGAACGGTGGCACGTAACCGATAGCCGTTCTGTGAACAACTGGTTGAATTACCGGATAGGATCGTGATGGAGCGAGATTCTGGTTACTCGTTATCACGGCATTGTAGACCTTCGGAACTCGAAGCAGTCCCGGTTCTGGATCACCGCGGGCACGCTGTGCCAGCAGGATTGCTACTACGAGGAACGTGGACAACCGCATCTGGGAACAAAAAAAAGAATATTAATACCAAGTTATTAATTGTTCTTTTTTTATTGCATAACATTTTTTTCTTTTTTTTCCGTCCTTCGCGATACGCGGCGTTCATCCATCTGTGTATGATTAAAGTTGCTACACGCGTCGAATCATCGACGCGGAACATAAATGCTATGAGGGATTGACGGGACTTGGTTGATTTTTTTTTTTTTTTTTTTTTTTTTTCTACATCCGGTCTGGCGACATTGAGGACACGAACTGAGTAGGCGGGACTACTCGCCCATGGACAAATTATGTTCTTTATTATGGTTTTGTGCGTGATCTTTTGCAGTTCCTGGCTCAAGATTCCGCCCTAAAGGGCGCACTGTGCCGTCTAAAAAAATCATCGTGAAACTTTTTTTTTCGGCATTCTGTAAAACTATCGATTAAAAAAAATGAGACAATTAAACAAATCGGAATGTGTCATCTGGATTTCCGGAATTGCGGAATTTTATTCTCCAATCAAAGTACAGAAAATGTATTATATTTGTTAAGTTAACAGAGAGTCTTTCTCTAAAAATCAAAAAGGCAAGTAGTTCCATAATATATGGTATGGAATCGAGATCAGAACTGACAATTTAAAAGTAGCACATAAAGTTTGTTGACATTGTATCCACAACCACATACAGATGATTATCGCTCGGTGATAGACGAAAAAATTCTTTGCGCTTGTTTTTTCGCCATGAAAAAGTTTGAGTGTTTATTGCGTGTGAATGCGTATGGTTTGGAATACCGGGCACGGAAGGCACGTGTACGGAATTCCCTGCAGTGCATAGCAGGACTATATATCACATATGTAGCACGAAATGGGTGTGTACGGGAACAAGAATGAGGCACGAAGTGGTGGACGCCCCTGGACGGAAATTTCTATATAGCCGGCTTGTTCTGGAGTGTTGAAATTCCCCTGACTGTAATGCACAGCATTCCACATTTAATGTATTTTTCCAGGAAGACATTTTTTAATAAAAACTTGTTTAATTTTTCCACTAACTTTTCTTCATTTCTAATAATATCAATTCTTTCCACTTTAACAATTTATATTGCTCCAATAATCTGCACATTTAATAATCCACGAAATGTTTTTTATTTTACTAAATGAATTCTATGATATTTCTCAATGCATATGATTTTTAAAAGAATTTTCTTGCAATTGTGACATTTTCATTTTCTTCAAGTTTTTTAAGACCTTCTTTAAAAAATTGTTTTTTTTTTTTTTTTTTTTTAATCACATTTACAAGAAAATTCTTTCAGAAATCATATTTATTGTTAAAAATTTTTTAAATCTATATCATATTTTTAAATGATTGCTAAACTACAAAATTGGAGTCCGAGTCTCATTTTAGGGGATGATTGAAAAATACTTTCCAATGATTCCCTAAAAAATTAGTTAAAAAAATGCGATTACTCGGAAAATTTACAGAGATTTATCGAAAAAGAAAATCGAAAGTGTTCGTTCACGTTTGCGTAACGCTGTGCAATGCTGCATTGTGGCCAAAATTTGTTGCGTACCTCCGAAGCTCAGAGAGAATCTCCAACCGAGAGAGTAAAAGAGAAGTTTCGAAGGTCGATAATGGCCACGTGTAGGAAGTGTAAAATACAAAATTTAACTGACTTACCTCGCCGGTCGTGTTCGATTCCCCGTGGCGAAAAAAGAACTCAATCCACGTAATAGGCTACGTGCTTCTTCTATTCGTTGACCAAAGGAATCGGTGAGTAACCGAGAACGAGTAGCAAGAGACTCGACTGGACTCACGAGTATATAAGGTGGCCATGGTGGCCCAGAGTTCAAGTCCCACTCCCACTGTATTGACGCGAGAGGCCCCAGCGAAAGTACCCCGAGCTCTCCGATCGACTCACCGTAATGTTTAATCTCGCGCGTGGCTTTTGCACACTCTCCTCTCTCGTTCGCATACATGCAATTCCCCCGGTCGGATTTAATCATGCCAAAAGAATCTTCGACCTATCTTCAATAATTCATTCATTGCGGTAGGCACTGGAAGCAACCATTTTTTTTAAATTGGCTTCCTACTTTAACAATTGCATTCGTTACATTGACTGTAAATTCAAACTAGTACAAAAACAAAAAAAGCCTTTTCAATTCATAAACACTTTTTTTTTAATTAGAAGTTACAAAAAAAAATTCACATTTACTTTTTTTTTTTGTTCCATTAGAAGTGCCAACGAATATACGGTAAAATACCCTTTTTTTTTAAGTTAGTTGGATTTAAACAAAATTTCATCAACATATTCAGAATTTTAAAGAGTGAGTGAGTTTTTTTGTTCGGTGAAACGAGAAGATTAGAAAGTTCAAAAAAATATTTACAAAAAGGTGTTAAGAAAAGTAAGTTTCGTTTTTACTGCTAAATTTGTCTTCCTAACGTCTTGCAATGACAATAAATAAAAGAATCGTTAATACAAAATTTACTGGCAGAAGGTACAAAAATATCTTAAATTATCTTACAGATAAGAAACGCAATTTAATTGAAATAATAAGAGTGTCGAACTGGATGGTGATTACGAAAAATATTGGTCGTTCAAGGCCAAGCATTTAGAGCTTCGTGGATGACGAATTAATTGGATATACGTAAGAAGCCAGTCTCTCTCTCTCTCTCTCTCTCTCTCTCTCTCTCTCTCTCTCTCTCTCATGGAGAAGCACGACGATTATCCCGAAAGATCGTGTATTATACTATATAATATTGAATAACGTAATTTTATACATACAAGAGCGGCCTTGACCTGAATTGCTTCTCGATTGGCACACACACACACACACACACAAGATTTGTGCCACACGAGACGAGAGCTGACCGATCAAGCGCCAATGCCCCGATATCCAGTCACTTTCGTCTGCGAGTCGAAGGCATTTCGGCCCCGACTTACGTCGATTATTTACACTATTATTCGCACAACTAATTATTAACCGCAGTTAATGTACATTTTATAGATTATGATACAGAATTAAAGGGAGAGAGAAAGAAAGAAAACGCTTCCATGTTCTATATTGGCTCGACTGGTATGTAGCACATCCTTCGAAGCAGGAGGATTGGAAAATTTGGTAGAAATATCGCCATCACGAAAACCAGAGGCGAGAGCATAAGAAGCAGTCCTGCATATGCTACCAGCCACCACATTGGCGATAGACCAAATATTGGGTAGAGCATCGTGGTCCTTGCAAATTTTTTCCTCAATTTTTCTTTCTTATATTTGATGCTGTCCAAGTTTATATATTTTCGCGGATTATTCGACTCTGGGGACGTCACCGTCTGACTTTAGAAAGACGTAGCGAGCCAGGAATCATCGTACTTTCGTGGCTCTTCATTGGATTATTCCTTCAATTTCTTCCTGAGACTCTTTTTTCATCTGAAACAACACTGGAATTAGTATTACATTGGTTTTAATGTGATTTTACAGTTTAATACCGATTGTCAAATAATACAAAATGCTTGTATTACTAGATAACTACGATCAATCGTTATAATTAAGGGAAACATCGAGATATTCTTTAGAGTGCCTGGCGTCAATATTTAAAATACCTGGTACAAAAATTCGCAGCTCTCAATTCTCGTAAATGACAGATTTTATCCATTTGGATTAAAGCGCGAGTAGAATCATCTATAGAGTTAGATGATTCGACCATCTGGAGATCGATGCTTCCCAGTAGTACAGTTGTTATGTACAATTTACTTCTAGCGTTGACATGTAGAGTTATCATGTAGAGTATGCTCATGTAAAAAGCTCATGTAGAGTTTTCATGTAGTGTTACGGTTGTAGAGTGTGTCTCATGGAATAACAGCTTTTTTTCCATTTCGAGTACCCACATGTTTGAATTTTTTTCTACTACTCCTTTCGTGTATTTTTAAGCTTTCGTGATATCTAAGAAACCATTCGACGTTTAACATTATTATTAGTTTTACATTGCGTGACTCCAGCTAAAAGGACATATATATCTTCCATGCTTATATACACTTAAAAATTATACTTAGTCAAATAATTAATCGTTCACCCTCAAATATCGTATCCTAAGCGGTAGATTTTAATCAAAATTCAATAATCACTCCAATGGATAATTTTTTTTTTTTTTATATTATTTACTTTTCTTTTTAGGAAAACCGCTTCTTTCGGCTATCTCCGATGATAAACGTAGATTTGGAATTATAGTTCATTTTCTCTTATTTCCAAGCATCAAATAATAATAAGTTCCTCCAAGATACAAAGACGATCCGCAGTTCTTAATTATAGTTTGAGCTATCTAACGTCTGCAGTTATCTGCACAATTAAAAACAATTGTGCATGTTAAAATGCTCGATGTTAAAAGCGCTACACTACATGCCAATTACGTGGAATTATATTATTGGCTGTGCCTATTCATCCTGCTATCGGCCATGTTTACTCCATTAAAAAAAAAAAAAAATTAATTTAATAGTTTTTATTTGCTTTTACTCGTTTTTGTCAATATCTACCAATTTTTCGACGAAATTATCCGAATTCATTGTCAGCTATATATATTATCTCCCGGCGAATGGTTCCCCCCCCTGCGCCCCAGATTTTACACAAATAAAATTATCAATGATATGTCTCCGTATTGAAAAGACCTGACTAAAAAACTGTATAATCAAGATATAAATTAGTATCCATGTAATTTTTCTGTCTATTTCTATCGGTTTCTATCGAACCTTTTCAACGTTCACCGCGCGTAAATACGAGTTATATATACTATATATATATATATACGAAATAACATGGAAAGGCATGTGCAAGATGCGGTTGTCCTTGTACGACGCGATGCCTTTTACACACAGACAGACACACACATGAAAGCAACCGAATGTGGCAAAACAACCGATGATACAGTAGCGTGTACCAAAGTTACCAAATCAAGCGGTATTTCGTTAGAACGTTAATGCGATGCAGTTTCTCGGACGACACACGCGGTTACCTCAACCACCAGTTGTCAACGCACGAGTTACATATTTAACCATTATAATAATATACAAGATGATCTCTCTCTCTCTCTCTCTCTCTCTCCCGGTATTGCATAGCGAAAAGAGAAATTTTCCCGGCGTATTGCGCAATAGAACTCGAGCATTATACACAATATAGGTATTATTCAACGTAAGAAACTACATTTAGAGCTTAAGACCATCAGTGCATGAACAGGATTAAGGTCGGCTGACAATAGAGACGAGCTACCGAAGACTATTACACGAGCCACCTTAACCAACGGATTTTTTTACAATAATTATCTATAAATTACTATACAACACCATAATACAAGTAATCAATATGTAAAGCACTCTTAAGAGCTAAGCACCGCTTTAAAAACTGTGACAAAAAACACACATGCTACCTTAATGAAAGGAGTTTCTTTGTTCGAATCATTCGCGGTTGAGCGATTGATGGAATTAAAAAAAAATGTACATAGTTCAATAATATAGTTAGTCGTATATGATTGTAATATTGCTATTGGATGGTTTTTTTTTGCAATTTATTTTTTGTTTATTTATACATACTCGTTGGAAGAACTTGGACGCGGTTTCAGCATGAGAACGGAGGACTGTTGCGCTGAAGGCGCGCGTGCTAGACTGACTTAATTTTCGACCGGTCGGCAGGGAACGCTTTCCCTTTCTTTCGTCTTTTAGCGAGCGGTTGCGATTGCCCGTGCCTTCTGCTCTCTGTCGTTACCTCCGACTTGCGTTACGCTCTTAAGTCACCTGTATTGGTGATCACTGGTAGCTGTAAAACTCCAGAGAGAGAGAGAGAGAGAGACAGTCATTGACTGTCTTGGACAAAGTGAGCGCGAAATATTGTCGATGGCATTGACGGGATCTCGGCGTTTTGACTCTAATTCATTCGGCATTAAAGCGATTCGAGCGATGGAACGAAAACTGATGTTTAAAATTTGAAATATAAACTCCCGAAATTGCCGTTAATCAATAAATCCTTCTGTAAATATGTCGCTATAAATTAATCGCTGAGTTATGGAAATTGCAAAACCCATAAAAAAGAATAAGTGGCACTAATTTCACTAGTATATGACGCTTCAACATTCTCAGATTTTCAAAAGAAATACTCGAAAGAAAAATTATTGCGCGGTTAAATGTTGATTAAAAGAATTGTACATTATCGGGACTTAAACTGACGTTTGGAACAAAAAGTAGAGAACAGAACGTGGGGCGTTGATATGGAAATGCGGAAATCTTGTCAGGTTTCAGAATGCTGGTTGATTATCGATAAGAAAGAACGTTATAAATATTCATTTATTAAAAAAAAAAACTATCAACATAACTTGTATGTATGTACATGTATCTTCGATTTTCTATATAAAAAGATATTTCGCATTCAACGATTGTATAACGTAATCGATTAACATTGTATAATTGTATATTGTCTGTACAAAAATATCTAAATTTGCATTTTTTTCGTTTCGAAGTGATTCTCGAGTATTTCCCGAAACTCCTCCCACAGTTTGATCTGATAATGTAATTTGTGTCACAGGAATCTCGTTAGTTAGATATTTTTTCCGTTAGCTCAGGTACGGCTTTGAAGAGATCAGCGACGAGGCCGTAATCGGCAACCTGGAAAATCGGAGCCTCCGGGTCTTTGTTGATGGCGACTATAGTTTTGGAATCTTTCATACCAGCAAGATGCTGGATTGCTCCAGAAATGCCCACGGCAATATAAAGCTCCTAAAATCAAGAAAACACGATTTTAGATCGATAAAATCCTGTTTACTATTTAAATCTTCACAGTTAACAGTAGAGCAATGAACCGACAAACAGGTGTTTTTGGTAACAAACGGAATTATTACTTATTTAACAAAATTATTAATTAAATAATTTTGAAATGTAGAACTCGTATTTTACAAAAGTATTTTTTTTGTTACCGAGTAACAACCGAAAAATGTATTTTACTCACAGGAGCAACAATTTTTCCGGTCTGTCCGACCTGCAGATCATTGGCAACGAATCCAGCATCGACAGCGGCACGGGATGCTCCAACAGCGGCGTTAAGCTTATCGGCAAGAGTGTACAAAAGCTCAAAGTTTTCGCCAGACTTCATACCACGTCCACCGGAAATGACGACCTTTGCTGACGTTAATTCTGGCCGATCAGATTTACTGAGCTCTTGTTTTACAAACTCAATTATATCGGTTTTATAGTCCCCGGCTGGTGCGGCCTCTGTGCTCGCAGAACCGCCTTCCAAAGGCGCTGGTTCGAAAGACGTTCCACGCACGGTTACGATCTTTACGGGATCCTTAACTTTGACTGTTTGAGTCGCGTTTCCGGCGTAAATCGTGCGGACAAACGTGTCCGATGATTTAATACCGATAATATCGCTCACCGGAGATACATCGAGCTTTGCCGCTACCTGGAACGTCACAAATAAATAATTATAAGAATTACAAGTTTCAGTGTTATTGATGAAAACAACAAAAATTACCTGTAAAATATTATTTAATGCATTGAATTGACATTTAAAATTATTTTACAATTTTACACTGATTATCGGCAAAAAACGGGTGTTTCTCTTTTTGATGTTAACTAATCCTTACATCCGAATATAAAACATTGTGGGCCATTTTTTTGAAAATAGAAAATTTAATAAATTTTTTTTTTTTTTTTTTTTTTTTAATTCACCCTTGGTAAGAGAGCTTTTCCAAAAGCACTGGCACCAGCAAAAATATGACTAAAGTTGTATTGTTTGTGGGTAGCCAGAATCAACGGTGTCAAAGTCTCTGGCAGAAATCCCTTGAAAGCCTCGTTCTCTGCCACAAGAACTTTGCTCACTCCGCTGATTTTGCTCACAGCTTCCGCGGCAGGACCACATTTTGTTCCAGCTACCAATACCGTAATGTCTCCACCGACTTTCTTAGCTGCGGTAACGGTAGTTTGAGTTATTGCTGCCAGATTCTCATTGTTGTGTTCAGCTATGACGAGTGTCGATTCATACCTGGATAACAAGCTGAACTGTGCAACAAAATGCCAAGTGTCTAATTAATTTGAGTAATAAAAGAGCCTGCTAAACAATTACAAAAACAAACTAGAAGCCAAAAGCATGGCATTCAAATTTATTAATTTAATAATAAATAACACAAATTTATCAATTTAAGTAAAGAGGAAGCTTGTGATTGAAAATTTGTAATAAATAAATTATGACAAGTCTAAAGAGTAATATTATTCAAAATTGTGAAAAATTTTCCAACGGTTCTCCAGCTTCATAAGTCAACAAAAATTATGCCAGAGATTTAAAAAAAAAACTGGAAACTTTGAAATTTTGACTCAAATAAAACATGGAATGCAATTTTATGCCAATTTCCTCTGTTAATTCAAAATGTTTATACTTCACAGTAGTATACATTAATCCATTAAATTGTGAGAAAAACAAAGGTCAAATAACAAGACTGTTTCGTTATCACTATTGTTTGCATAAGTTATATAATTTCAACCAGTTTAATAACGTAATTTCAATAAAATTGTACAAAAAGCGTAAACTTAAAACGGAGAAAATAGTACTTACTTTCGCTTGGCTCTTTAACGTTTTGGTGAACGTGGCAAACATTATTCGCGATTCTATGTGTTATTTTTTTCACTATCGAAGATGACGGAACTTTTGGGGAGAAAGTAAGTGACGGGTAATTTGGCGATGAGAAACTAATTTTAATATTTTAATAGTAGAAGATAGAATGATAATTCTCTCTCTCTCTCTCTCTCTCTACGCGCACAATGGGTACAGGGTTCGTTTCTCTCTCATATTTAATATACTTTCTCTCTCTCGTTCCTACTCGTGCATACTCTTCTGGTAACAAACGCGGCGGAATCTCTGTCGGCGAAGGACGCGCACGCGCTATTGCAGCGAGCCACGTTGCGGCACGACGCACGCCATCTATTTTAACGCGGCAATTTAAATACAAGTTTCTATCTCTAATTTGGAGAAGAGATTTTCGACGAAAGACGATTGGTGAATTGCGCGAGACTGCATTGAGAGGGATTTTAGGGAGGCGGACGAATGGAGAACCGCGTTAGCGTCTTGAGACAAGTACAACTCATACTCTACCATACCGACCGAGAAAGATACTCCCGAAATTCTCCCAGTCGGTATAAAAAAACTGTAATAAACATAATTCGAAGTCCGTCCAGATATCAGAAAAAAAGGTAATTCCTACCACCTGCATAATTAACACAACAAACATTCTACGCATTTTTTTCCCTAAAATATGTATATACTCCAAACGCCAGGTTGTACCGTATTTGTTACCGACCGAGTAGTGATCCCATTAAAGAATTGTTATTATTAAGAGGCGATTATGTCAGCTGTAACCGCAAAAGTGGGGACAGAGAAAGGATTTCTAAACATCTTAGAGCAAAGGAAGCGAAAAAAACCTAAATAAAATTGGATTTGAATAAAAATCCTAACTCTATGTTTGCCACCTAAGTGATATAATTCTTACATTGTTTTCACAGAGCATTCCAATAATTTTCCATTATTATCGAAGCAGCTATTTAATCCAAAGGGTTGAAACGAATATCATATATAGGAGTCGACGTATTCTACACCGTACGAAAGACGGCTTATATTTTGCAACAGTTGCGTTCGTGTTTTCCCGGAGAATTGAGTCATCGATATAGAACGACCGAAGGCCAAAAGGATTCAGATGCTGTGAAACGAGTTTTTTTTTCTTCTTTTTGTAGCAACGATCTTTGCCGAGCGTGTCCGTCATATATCTCAGTCTCAGTTATGGTGGCGATGCGCATCGAACTGGATGTGAAGCAAAAAAAGTAGTGTCAAAAGATTTCCTCGTGTAGTATAGTGCATGCTGACACGATGTAAAAGGCGCACGACGCGCTGTCATTCTCTCCACGTAACACACGAGAATGAAGTAGCGAAGCCTAAAAAAAAGGAATATATAACGTCGGAGATTCCTTATCTCATTTTGTGCGCGTACATTCCTCCAATTGTCCACAATTATTCGCTCTTATCGCAACGTAACAACCAAAAATTGAGTTGGCAAAACGTGATAATGGGATCTCATTTAACAACGAGTGATTAAAAAAAAAAAAATTCTTAGACATCCCTGGTGGAATATTTTTTGCAGTTTCAACTTCCGTATGTGAAATTACGAGGGGTTATGAATTTCCAATTACAACGTGTCACTAATCGAAGATATTTTGAGATTATTTTGAATTACTTTAATGACGACGATGGCTGGAATATGTGAGGTGAGTGATCGATTTTTTTTCTTTTCCATGTCCTTCATATTTCTTTAGGTTATATCGAACGATTTTCGTCTTGCAAATTTTTGGGGAAGAAAAAAGGAGGGGTGATGTCTGGATATACATTGAAGAAAATGTATATTTTATTTTTCTTTAAAACTCGTAACTCAACGTAACGCAATAATATTGCGTTAAAATGGTTTATCGTGTATATGATAGCGACAAATCGTTTTTTCTTTTTAGAGGCATTCATTGATATTTGTTTCCTCTTTTAATTTGTGAATGATAATCTAACTTTTTAAGGGGAATTCCACTCTTTCTGGATTCGCAAGGTTGGCTAAAAATATTGGGACTCCAAAAGAAAGTCTAAGATACTTGACTAAGATTTGAATTTATATTTCTGGAATTTTTATTCATCAGCTGATATATTCAATTTACTATTTATGTGTAGTAAAATTATAAAATTTGATATCCTAATTATTATAGGATTTTGTAGAAAGTATTGTAATATTACATCTCACTTGCGTATCAAATTTAATATACCGGTTTCTGTAAAAGAGCTTCCTTCGGTTATAATGAAAATTGACACTAAATATTTTTAACAGCGTATCATATTATTTACACAAGCTTACAAGTTCAGTTTTTATTGTTTACATATTGTGTGTAATTTTTTTTTTTTTTTTACAGGAATGCGGATGTGTTTGCGCTCGATGTACAAAGGGCGAGCTGAAGCACAGTGATATGCATCTACATGCCGAGATTGAGAATCTCAGACAGCGTCTAATGGAACGAGACAGTCATATAGTTACAATGGAAACACAATTTCTAAATGAGGCCGATAAGTTTCCAAACGGCGAGCTTGCCTCGATGAAAGAGGACCTGCGTATCTGGCAGGAAAAGTATTCCAGGCTGCACGAGGCTCATAAGAGGGTTCAAAAAGTTAATCAAAACTTGGAGGACAAATTGCTGAGGATCGTCGATAAATGTGAGACTGAAAAAGGTGCCTTCGCTAAAGACATTGCAACTCTGTCGCATCGATTAGCTGATGCTAATTACACTATACACCGTTTGACCCAGGATAATGTAAGTTTTCAGCATAAAAAAATACGTCAATATTCTTCGATTTTATGGGACTGGACGGAGATTTGTTTAATGTGAATTTATTTTACAGGAGAAATACAGAAATGACGTTAATCTGGCTATTCAACTGCTTCAGTGTAAACCATCGAATTTCGTTGGCCAAAAATATGACTCGGTAAGAACAATTATTTAACAATTATTACTAACTTAGGTATCTTAAAAGTTAACTGATTTATCAAGCAACATATTTTCATCGCCTTAATGTCAATAAAATTTAATATAACTGTTCAATTTGCATGAATCTTACCACTAATGTAATTAATCAATATTTAATTCATTCATAATTTGTAATATATATTTTTATTTACATGCCAGGGCTACAAATATTTCAGATCTTATAATTTTTACATGATAAGAGCAACATGTATTTATAAAAGATGTATAAAAGAATAATTTACGCTACGAACGAATTTTCCAAGTTTCTGAATATTTTTTCATGTCGTAGGAAATTGAAGCGATATTTTCTGGTATATAAAGAACACAAAGGTAGAACATGTCGCGTGTCTTTTTTAAAGAAATAAAAGCCCGCAGCTTTTAAAACCATATGCAAATGTCTCATATTTGTATCGAGTGGGAAAAATTACGTCGTTTTATAAATTCGAACTATTTTTCAGAGACAAGAGTGATTTTAATGTCTATAGAGAAGATAAAATTTGTTGAAAAATCGTATGTTAGACTGAAACTAAAGCGTTTTCTCTACTTTGTTTCAGTTACCGTCCGAGGTCCAGGCAAAGGTCCGAACATACGTGGCGCAAAAGCGTCGTTCAAGCGACGCTTCGCCGCCCGACGTAAAAAGCATAACAGTGCCAATTTCGACATTTCCGCCAACCGCAATGGTCTACAATATCACGAAAGCCAACGTAGAGAAGCACAGTGACGACGAGAGCGATGATTCAAAGCCCCCGGTGGACGTCGTATCGGCGGCGATAATGGCCAAGGTCTTGGAGGATCGCGAACGTGAGAGAATTTTCGCAAAGCACTGCAACACCTGCACATGTCATCGAACGATCGTCATGGTAGATTCAGAGACTCAAACGACATTAGACAGATTTGACGTTCGTGTTTGCGACGATTGCGGCTCAACGGAGCTGCGAAACGACATAAACGCTTACGATTCCCTAAACGGCACGACGAACAACTCCCAGGCCTCTGGCGACACGCCGGTAAATTTCCGTCGGGCAACCGAAACAAAAGTAACAGCGAATCGTATTGTACGCACGGAAAATTCACATCCGGACAACTGTACGAACGTAAATACCAAAGTTTATGCTCTGAATAATGCCGAAGTGCAAGCGCGAGCGGTGCGTCAAATATCAACGATACAGAAGCACAATCAACATCTGACGAAGCAAAAATCCACTCAGAGTTCAAACGAAAGAGCGTCGATGACAAAGACAAACATAAATAAGATTAAGCAATCGCGTTTGAGCAAGCGAATCGACGTTAACGCAGAGCCAAGAAGCGCAGTAGCTCTGGATCATTGGAGCAAATACGAGACAGAAATATCGCCTAACAATCACATAGATGATAAGAGCACAGAAGCGAAATGCCAAAAAGATCCCAGTCCCGAAGACATAATAAACGATAGAATATGGAAGAGCGGATGGAATGCAAAATCGCAATTAAACGCTACAAACGATAGAATCGACAATCGTAAACGCATCAGCAGCGCGGACACGCTAGATGTTATTAACGACCGAATATGGAAAAATGACACTAGCTTGAATATCAATAAAACTCAAACCCAAATGACTCTCATCGAAGTTACGAATGCGGTTAACTCAACGAGTTCGAAAGACTGCAGGCAAACTGAATCCGCTGCCAGTCCGAGTTTCAGCAGCGATAGCGTCGTTATTTCAACGTCGAATCAATCGAGCAGCTCGAGCGACGCTCTTCACACGATCAACGACAATACCAAACGTTTGCACAATAATAACGGCACGAAATCCGAGTGGAAAGATCGCACAGTTGGTCCGCGAAATTGTTTCATGAGAGTCACGCCAGGATCGAAGAACATTCTTCTAGACAACGTTGGTCATTATCAAACTGTGCTTTATACTAGCGGAAGCAACAGGCCAAATACCGCGCTCGTTCATGTCGCAAAATCTACGCGATCCGGAAGATCGATGTCGACAAGCAGCGAAGAAAATTCGCCAATTGTCACTGCGAACGATAGCACGCAATTGCAAAGAGTCGCAGAGTGGGTACAGTCTTCCGTTGGAGTCGCCAAAACTCCCGGGACTCTTAATTTGAGAGAAAATACCTCAAGGCAACAAAAGCCGCTTATTCCTGTTGCTGAAAAGACATGCGAAGATACTCTCGTTAAAATTGATATCGATGAGAGCACGGAAACTACGAGCGCGCTTCTTGGCGATAATTCAAATCTCAGGGAAGTTGTTGCTCAGCCGATAGTGCAGAAAATACTCGAGAATCCGTTCTCCGACAATGAACGAGACGTCGCGGAAACTGCGGTGACATTGGGCAATGTTTCGCAGAGCGAAACTACCGAGGATCTCATTACTTTTGAGAGTTGTAGCGACAGTCAAAAATGCGAGAATTCGGGCAATAAATTGACGAAAATGGACGGCAATTATGAGGTAAAGATAACCAAAGAGATGGAGGAGATATATTTGAAATTAGCGGCCAGTCTTGATCCTGTTTCCTTGAGGCTCGCGAGTCCCAGCAGCAGCGCTGATCTCACTATTGAAAAGTATCGAAAGGACCATCGTAGCAGAATTCATATACAAAAAATGCAGGAAAAACCCAAATAGAAGTAGACATACACTCCCATGTTTCGTTTATCGTTAAGAAAACTTTGATTTTATGTACCTTGAGCAAATTTACGGCCATATCAAGCTTAAAGATAAAGAAGATAAGATGAGTGAACTGAACGAGCGTTTGGTTCTCTCGAGTCCAAAATTTCCAATCCATTGTCTTACCAACGACGTTAAAGTCGTTTAAATCAAAACTCCGTTGTGGAGAAAATCGTGGGATATCTTATAAACGAATTGATAAATCAATGATATATTATTCGAAACGAATTGATTCGCGCTTTGCACGATAGCGAGATATTAAAGTGCTAAACTTTAACAAGCTCTCTTTTATGGATTGCAATCCGACTAAGAGACCGCAATGTTGCTAAAATTCATCGAAAAATAAATAATCCATGCGATAGATAACCGCGGCCTATGTGAATCTTATGTTCAGCCAGAAAAAAAAAGCAGAGAAGATACACGATATATCATTATTGCGTCGTAAATATTCAGGGCGACTAGATTATGCCAATTTATATTTATTTATCGAAGCGTTTTCGTCTCTACTATTTGTTTGATCGAAATTCAACCAATTTTTAGGCAAAAAGCGCGTTTCGATTGTTTTGTCGGTACAAAAAACTTCACGTAAAAAAGTTTATCCGACTAAAAAAAAAAAAATTCCAAGTCCGAATACAAAAAATTATAGAAGAGGTTCCATTTAAAGAAGAAAAAAAAAAAAAAAAAAAAAGTGATATTGAAAAAACGTTATGACCTTTCTACAATTTCTTACAGTCGGATCTAGGGATTTTTAAAAATACTTGCAACACCATAATGAACCATCAATCGCATAGGATTGTCGTGCATTCTTTTTTACCGATAAAAAAAAACAAATAAAACATGCTTTTCGATTTAAATCAAATATCAAATATAACTATAACAATTTTCATTTTTAACATCGTAATAAAAATACAGCCGGCAGTGATTTTTAGCGAAGGTAAGAATTAATATTTAAAAGAAATAGTAGAGACTGGAAGACCAATTGTCGATTCTTCAATTTCTGAAGATGTTTTCCGGTGTAATCTTCTCGCCTCTTAAGCCTGTATTCTCACCGGAAAACCTAATCTAAAAAGAAAACTATACCTGTGCTACAAAATAATTTAAAAAAATAATTAAGACATTCTCGCGTGGCATGTTCGCCGTTTGAAATGGTAAAACTAAAACAGGCAAGTAAAAAGAATGGTTGGTGGAAGCGGCGCGACGATGCGAAAATTCGTTCTACTCCGTTTGTGTATTCATCACAGTAATGACAATACTACGCTCGACTAAATATACTCCTACATGCACTACATGGTATGCATGAGTATATTGTAGCCTGTAAATATATACTATAACTATATTCTATCTACAATATACATGTATAGTTTCAACGGTGTTTGCAAAGTCAATTTTCGTGTGCTAGAGAACACAAGAAACGAGAGAAGCGACAAATGTGGAAGAAAGAGTGAGATATGATATTAGTTTTTTTTTTCGGTTTGCAACCCAAATCAATGATCTTCATTGATGATCATTAATCCTCAAGCCCCAAGTACCAAAGTCGTTATGCTATTTATTGATTGATAAGAAATCTTCGGTTGTCAAAGTTCTTCGGCATCGCATTCTATAATCCTGAGGAACCAATGTACGCGAGCGAAAGTCAACGCGTATTATTTATTGTGACAAAAAAAAAAAAAAAAAAAAAAAAAAAAGTTTAACGAACGTAGTATCGCCGTTGGTACTGCATCCCCCCACGGCACTTACTCGACTCGGTATTTATAGCACTGTATAACGATAATGTAATTTGTCGTTCGACGACGCCTACTGTAATTGTATATAAGAAGGGATATAAATAAAACGAAATATATTTAAACGTCTGTCTCGTTTAAAGAAAACAAAAATGTATTACTTTTGCTTCAGCGTCCTACACTTGAAAAATGTGATTGACATCATTTTTGGACGAAAGCGTGTGTGATTCTGAAGGAAAATAAATCACTTAATTACAATACTATCTTGAGCTGTTTAACTGAAACTTTAAACACAAAGTAGTTGTATTTTTAATTAATAATCAATGGCTTATTTGTGAAAATTTCCAAAATTGAGCAGCCTGTTGATTGGCATATTTTTTATGCGAATTGATTTCCATAAACTTAATATGATTTAAATTTTTTTAAGAAGGATTTCACCGATTATTGTCTATGGAAGACATGACCTTTTTTAATGGCTTGAAATAAAAAAAATCATCTCGACATTAAAATAGTTTTCCGTGGAGAAAAATGAATTCATTGACTAGAATTATGGATTTTGGAGGTTTAAACAAGAAGAAAAATGAATCGCATAGTAATGCGAGAAGGTCAGATCGTTGATATCTGTCGAAGGTGGTGCATTTAAGGGAGGAATATCAGCCGTGCCCAGTTCTGTTCAATCAAGCTAATGTTCCAATAATTCGGAGCCGTTAGCCTTCGACGGCTTAATGAACGAACGAACGGATGGCCTCGCCTACGTTGCTTCTTCCCTCGGCTCGTTAGTCTCGTGCCGTTTCTCCATACGGGAGAAACAGAGAAAGAGAGATTTAGAGTAAGTACCCACCTCAGAATCGAGTACTCGATAGCTCACACAGCCCTCCCCCACGAGACTGACTTAATATCCGGCTGACTTGGACTTGGGCCAATACGTATTGTAGCTTTTTCAAGTGTGTACTTACTGTAAATCGTACTGATGTAAATCGTGCTATTTGCACATCTTTATAATACGTATAGTTACGTGTACTTGTTGACAATGCCTGTGTATGCTTTTGCTCTGACAGTGAACCCTGATAATCCAGATACGTCACAACTGTTTATTTATTCCATGAAATATTTGTCATTTTTTGGACAATGCTAACAAAATATATATTATAATTAAACTGAATTATTGAACGGAAAAAAGAAACTTGCATTAAAGTTATTTAAGTATTGCTAAAAAAAAGATAAAGAAAGTAGCTATTTTTGAAATTATTCATTATCTGTTATTTGTGTTTGAATAGCATTTCTAAAGATGCATTACGTTTCCACTGAAAAGTTCAGTTTCATTAGAATTTGAGTAATTTGAGAGGGGAGAAAAAAAATAGAAGAACGACGTCGTGTGGATAAATTATGATACCGATAGTGATAGACGTGGACAAAAAATAAAACATACTAACGAGAAGTGTGTCATAATAACTGCGTATTCTATGAAAAACTATAGTTTGTTATTTTGTAGAGTTCTCCAACCGTGGCCTTGATCGCTTCTCTATGAATCTAAATTATCCCTACGACCTGAATTCGCGAGGACTTGAGGCGCGATTTCGAGGTCGAAACAAAAACACAGTACATTATACTGCGAATCGGCTCTATCTCTATTCAGATCTTTGCTTTGCGTGCTTTTTTCCCCTCTCTTCCGTTACTTTATAAGTTATTCGCTTTCCGCAAAACTCCTCATTTCACGACTTATTTTTTTTTTTTTTTTGCTTCTAAATCTCCAAAATAATATTATCATAGTAAAATTTTCAAACGTATCCTTAATTTAAACAATAACTTTTATATTATTTTTCTTTGTATGTTTCAATAAAACCGCTTTTGTTTAGTATTCATTTTGCTTTTCAAGCTTCGTAGATTTGTTGGGTTAATTGAAATGTTTGAAATGAAGACACGAGACATGCTTCGGTGTGACTGTTGAGTCAAGTAAAAAGACTTGGAAGAGGTCTTCCGTCAGTCCGTGACTCATGAGGCATCGATGTGAGCGGGGAAATCTCGTCGGACCGAATCGCGTTCGTACTACTTAAAGAGCGATTTCGAGGGCTCACGCAGTCGCGAGGGTAGGTTAAGTAGCTCGACACTGGCCAACGAGAGCCGAGTTATTCAGGAGAGCTATACCCCCGGGTATGCGATCAACTCTTGTGATACGCACGTATACTTTTGCTACGACCCAGATTTACACCTTCGGGGACAGAGGAGCCTAAATAATGCTGAGCACTCTCCGTTGGGAACAATTTAAATGAGAGGTCCAGAGAGTGCTTTTAACGTATCTCACGTGAAACTGGCACAACTGCGCGAAGTTTTTTTTTTTTTTTTTTTTTTTTTTTTTTTTTTATTTCAATCTTCAATTATTATATTCTAATGAGTAGTCGACCTAAATCTTTTACTTCACAGATTATTTTATATGTGTAGATTTATTTTTCACGGATCTTCAAATTTAACTTTAATACTACAGATAAAATTGAATGCCGATGCAACTATCAATAATATCAAAGGAAATGTAGTTTCTTTTGTAAAATAAGTCGATTTGATTAAACATTTAATTATTAATGTAGAAATATATTATGATTTGATTTTCGCTCGTCCGAGAGTACTTGAATGTAAAATGAAATCAAACTTTTGGTTAGAAGTGCATACGTTAAGCACCCCGGACTAACCTTATAACTTTGAGGTAATCTTTGGTAGGTTGGAAAAAAATGTCAAAGCAAAAATGGTTGTGCGCACATAAAGTCGCTTTGACAAACCGATTTAAAACGTAGAAAAATCTGCTTGACATCCACACGTGACAAAACATGAACTCTCTCATAGAAAAGAGCACAGCAAGACAAAATCAAAGCCACGAAAACATGAAAACAAGCTTTCCCTATAAAAACCACTATTCTCGATGCTCAATTCCTCATACTTCAACATATATACTCATGTGTATAAAAATCGTCGAGCTTTCGCTCGGGCAGCATATGCGTTCTCTACGACGTTCTTACAGAGTTATTATTCCTGAGAAAGTGAACTGCGTACATACGTAGTAGTTATTGCGGGGTCGTATTGTCAGAGTGCGTGAAGGAGGTATAACATCAAACGAGCAAGCTGCAACTATAGTAATAATAAGAAACGGTATACGACAGCGCTGGTGCGGCTATTGCTGACCGTTGTTCGCAAACGCGTTTCTTAGCTCGCTTGTTACATATAACACAAAGGAAGAGAAAGAGAGGGAGCGAGAGAGAGAGAGAGAGAAGCACAACACGAAAAGTGGAAGCGCCCGTTCAGCAGCACTAGCCACACATCCAGAGTCGTAGTGGCCCTTGGGGGCTTGGGTCAGTCTCAGTAAGAACGCGTTGGCGCTCACGCGAAGACGTTCGGCCTCGGCTCGGAGAACCGAACGTGTGCATGCTCTTTGTGTTGCTCGTTTTCTGCCCCCGCGCCTTTCCGCTCTCCAGCAAGCAATTTTTTTTCTAACACGTTATACAAGGAAGAAGAAAAAAACATCAAAGGTCTTATAGATATCAAGAAAGTGTATTTTAATCTGTAGAGCCCTACCCCCGGCTTGACTTTCGGCTAAGGACGAGACGAGGTGAACGATTTTTTTATCGGTAAAAATATACTCTCGCTCTCACGGTTAAAGAGAGATCGATGGAGAGACTTTCGCCGGTGTGAAAAACAATCAGCCACTAAATCTTTCGTTGTATTATATACTCTGAGAGAAATCACGATAATAAGTGATAGTTGTTAGTAAATACGACCATTTTCATATTTCTTTTCTTTTTCTAACTGTTGCCGTAATTAATTTGCAATTCTAAAATCTGAGCGTGTTTGTTTTCTATTTTTTATATTCTAGGCATTTTATTTCCACATAAACTTTGTTGTTGCTTTTATACGAATAATAATTAGTAAGAACTGTCTTACACACCAATTACACAGAAAGTTCTCTCTATCTACAATGTGCGACACATGTATTTCTTTTTTTTACATACAATTTTGGTACTTTTCACACACTTATTATATTGTTGTTTTTACACGATAATGATATGTTAATGTTAAACACTTGTAAGTGTGCTATAAGGGTGAAATGTATCTGTGAGCAATGACCTGTTCCATTACATTGTATGCTATTCTATTGTATTTTAAACGCAGTGCACAACAATCTGCATCTATATTTTTTTAAGTTATTTTTTTTCACAATCAGAGATAATATATAAAAAAAATGAAGTATATATAGATAGATAAATGAAAAACAATAGAAAAAAAAGAATCCAGAGAAATTAACATTTTTTATTTTTATTATTTTTATCTGAGACCTGTACGATAAAGTTATTGGTTAAAATAAGAAAAAAAATCGTTAGAAATTGCTAAAATCAGAAAGTTTGCGACAAGTGAAGCATTTTATATTGTACCGTAACAGTTGCCAGGCACACGACGATTTTTCTGAGTGAACAACACGTTTATTTCGTTAATTGAAAATACTTCCGAAGCTTTTCAAACGATGATTTACAAATTTATTGGGATTTAGGGTGATTGCAGTACACGCGACGCTCATACACGTGCAGCTCGTAAAATGTATCCTTGCTTTTCTGGCTCTATGATGTACAGACACATGAGCTTTTCACTATGGGATGTGTATAGATTGTGTGTGGGAAGCAATTCGACTCGTAAATGTGACGAAACCGGTGTTGAATGTGGTTGGATATGTTAATCGTGATTAATTACGATGGTTACAGGCCACCATCCGGGTAGTTTCGAACGTGCAATAAATCCGAGCGCAACGCGCGGCTAAAACCAGATCACTGATAGGATCGCATGAATTTATCGCAACATGTTTTTATGCTGAGGTAGAAAAATAATTAAAAACGAAAATGATAGGACGAGAGAGAGAGAGAGAGAGAGGGGATAACAAATACATTTGCTGGGGGACACCGTGCGGAAGCTTCGAAATCACATTGCACGCCTCACAGGATTGAATATATTATTATTAGTTGAGCCATTTATTACCCAACGAATATTAGCAGCATTGAAGAGCTTACTAAAGTCTGGTGAAATATGAAATATAGCTTTGATTTTTTTTTTTATATCATAGATCATAACTCTTTTTATCGGTTGAACAATAATTTCTAACACCGCTAAGTTTATTGAAACTTTTTTTTCTATCTCAGAGAAATTTTCGGCTGTCGGGCTAAAATTTGGCACAAAACTTTATCAGAGGATAATAATTCAGTATCCACATTCAAGATGCTCTACTATCGTCGTTGACTCTCATATAAAGGTATAGAGGAGTTTACGAGCCAATCGTGCTTCTACTGCCGGTTCACTTATATACCGAAAGTCGCCTCTGTCCACGGTTGATTCGTCGAATAAACGATAGTCGTAAATCAGTGGTGCCGAGCCACCACATTACTGTACATACCTACCTACTTGAGAGAAACGGCAAAGCCGACAGTTCACAAGCAAAATGCGCTCAACTATCCCTTTGAGCCTCGAGGTCACTTCGACTTCCTAAATCTATTACACCAGCAACAGCAACAACAACAGCAGCAGCATAGTAGCAACTGTTAGGCCACGTGTCGTGTAAAATGTAGCGCTTCCCTCGAGTCCTTTGCCTACCGATTTAACACACACCTTCACATACATACTTGCCACTAAAAGGATGCATCATCCGTGTTTTTGTCGCTTGTAGACCGAGCGACTCCACCAGACCGTACTGCATCCTACTTCTAATGCAGCTATAATTACGTACCACTTTACACTAGTTAAATCTCTGCTAAATACGTTTTTACGTAGTTTTGTGGATTGATTAACAACGCATGCTGTAATATTTTAACACGGCATGTAGTCCATTAATCCAGAGAAATATTTCATAACTATGGATTTATAACGGTGTTGACTTAGTAATAGAAACTTTCAGAATTTTTATTATTCTTCAGTTTTTTTTCTTTTTCTAAGAACAGTTCGTACTTTTAAAAATTAATTTTAATACGACACGCTGCAATACTAATTATACTCCACTACTGTTATTTAATGCACAAATCTCTACAAAAACTATTCCTTGTTAAAATCGCTCTTCTATAGTTTTTTTTTTTTTTTTTTTTTTTTTTTTTTTTCTATTATTGCAGATACGAAGAGCTCGAGGAAGAGGGACGTAAAATGTCAGACGATGCGGAAGATGGCTTTTTGACATTTTGGAATCTATAAGCATAGCGGGTGGAAGAGGAAGAAAGGGAGGCAAATATTGGAATTTGCGAATATATTCTGCACTTAGTTGGAAGCTACTTGGGATATATTCGATGAGCCGTTGTTTCGGCTTATGAGAGCGTGAATAGAGAATGTGCACGCGGAAAAGATAGCCCTCAACGTAGACACGCACAACCGAATAGTGAGTATACATATATATGTGTGTATGTATGTACATTGTGGTAATTAGTTTGCGGTTATTATAGCAGAGCAACACGCTCAATTATACGACTGGGAGAGTCTCGGTTATGCGCCAACTTACTAATTGTAAGTGCCGAGGTTTATTCTCTTTTCTGCCTATAATAAAACACGAGATTTTTCCGTGAAGATACGTGGACAATTTTTTTTTTTTACTAACGCTTACCGCAGGAAGTCCGAAGATAATTTTTCTAACTGTTGCTGTACGTGTAAAAAAAATCGTTTTTCCTACCTGACTGTTTTAATTGAGTTAATTAAATTGTATTGTAATTTCTACAGCTGATGCCATTTACTGAATTTTATAGATTTAATTAGAGATTTTATTTAATTAAAATTAATGGAATTTTTTTTTTTTTTTTTTTGAGTTCACGTTTAGCGCAGAAAGGCTGATGATCATTTTTGTAACTTCTGCTGCACGTGCGGAAAATAATTATTTTTTCCCGAGTTGATTACGATTTTAATTGGATCAATTAAATTTTCTCGCATTTGCTAAAAGGATATGGAGTATTCCCTACGAACCGAACCACCTTTTTAACTGCGTCAATATAGCTTGGAGTAAAAAAAACCCATATTTAATTCAGAAAATATTATACAAGTATTTTCTCATGAATTAAATTGTATCGAATGAACGATATTCTATTAAAAATAACAGGATTGTTATTGATCTGATAGAATATTTGTTGCTTTAAGTACGGCCGTTTGGTGTTTTTTTTTCTTGTCTTTCACTAACTACATTATCTTTGTTCTTGAGTTTCAAGTGAAAGTCATACTTTGGACCAGCTTTCTTATCGTTTCTCCTCATCGTGCATTTCACGCATTCGTCAACAAATGCCAAAGGTCTTTCATATTTAATTTTAATTTTTATAAAGACTTATTTTCGTTAAATAATATGTTTAAACGTGGGTAGAAAGAATCATTTTTATGGCACGTTAATTAGGAGCTTTCCCGCAATGGCTGCAGAGAGATAGGTCTGCTAGATAAGAAGTGCTGAATCGAGTAAGTCCGACGGTGTCTGACCACTACCAGTGCTTACCACTGTTCGAGTACGCTCGCTGGTTCGTTCTGCCCGAATTACCGTGACGAGGAGAGGCGGCACTTCAGTCTTCACTGGAATCGCACGTAGAGTACAACTCGTGCATTGTGTTCATCTGTTAAGATTCGCGAAAGCGTGGAAAGAAAAAAAAAATTTATATATAGCTGCGGAACCAGCAGAAACGCACACAACGGTAGCTCACAGTGACTCGACGTTAGCAATTGCGTTCGTGACATGGACATCCTTATACTTTCCTGCTGAAATGCTGGTCAGCAAGAGCTCGAGAACTTCACAGTGCTTATTATGATAGACCCAGAAGTTCTTTCTCCTGCACTTGAGTATAATCACACGTAAATTAGTAACCGAGGCGAACAAACATCTTATTTGAATAAGTATTCGAATATACAACGAGAGGCAATTATTTAATCGTTAATACTGCGTTAATTGCTAACTACTTATAACATCAATTATTGAGATACGATTCCTCAATGAAATTTTACTATGAATTAGAATTTCATTCATATCCCGATCGCTAATGCGAAAAAAAAAGGAAAAAAACATCTGCACCGACATTAATGAATTTATAAGCGGACAGTATTTTCCTTATACATATGTGACATTAAATTCTATTATGTAGAATTTCCAGCGTGTATGATAATCGCAACTAGTAACTGAGTACAAACGCCGCAGACGTCATTCTTGATAGACTTTGTATTAATTTACAATGCTTTATTCATTAGAATAACTTTCTTCAACGTCAATAACTGAGATACTTAGTCGATAATGTGTTTTTTTTTTTTTTTTTTTTTTTATTGCAAATAAAAAAAGTATAATTTTACTCTCTAATTTCTTGTGCAAACATAAAGAAAAATGATTCGTATAATTATTCTGGTTAATATTGTTGTAGATACGGAGGATAGAAAGTAAGAGGATATTGAGAAAGAACGTGTCGACGAGTTGCGAGTAGTGCGAGCAGTTATTGGTCAGCCGAATGAAGATACATTGAAGATTGGGAAGTTGGCTTATGCAGCTGGACTCTGGCTGCAGGTGTCCTTCTGAGGATGAGACGAATAGACAGGGAAAACGCCGGAGGACGAGGTTTCCGAGTTCTGGACCCTGGAGGTAGCGGACGTTATCTGGAGCCTCTGACACCACCGCCTCCGCCAAAGGCACCGGAGCCTTACAAGGTCGCACCACCGTCCTCGTCCCTCGGCCGTGCTCACAGACGCTCCAGTTTCGTGATAATTGCGGAAACGAGGCCGGCGACACCGAGCTCGAGAAGTCCTTCCCCTACGTTACTCGCCACCGGTAGAGTCTCGCCTTTTCGAGGTCGTGGCTTCAAGGGACCATTGCCGCACGCGCAGTCCAGACCACAGAGCCCGGAAAATCATCAACAGGGTAGCGGACGCAGGCACGGACGTTTTGATAGAAGAAGTAAGCCATTTTCATTGGTGTAAAATCATCCGAGTTAATAATACTTCAGAAGCAGTTAGTAGTCATCAATAGAATACATAGACACTAGGAGTTCTGTTTCTTCTGAGGAGTATAATATCGTAATTACTGGAGAATTCACTTGACAATATCTGTACAATTAATTCATATCTACTAAAAATGAAATTTCTACGATATTTTCTATTCTTTTACGGAGACTTTAAATTGATTATAAATAAATTCAATTAACAGGATTTCTGTTTGCTAATTATAATTCGTCAAGTCGATTATCACGGCGTAATCTTTCAATAACTGGGGTACACATTTCAAAATTTCTTTGTTTGACTTGGTTTGACAGGTCATGACTTGTTAATTTTTTTTTTTTTTTTTCAATTATTCAAAGAACTTGTCTCTTTGCTAGTTAAGATTTTCTTGAGCTAGTTAAACATGATAATCAAATTTACATGAAATACAATTAATTTTCATACCAATAGCCGAAACTTCAATGCTCTTTGACATTTTTTTTTTAGCGTCGGTGTCGCAGCAGAGCAGTCCAAAACGTAGCTTGATACCACAGCCAACAAGAAGAAGATCCGTGTCGCTGACAAAATCAAACGACAGAAAGCCGTCGCCAAAGTTTGGCAGACGTGCTCCAGTGCCGAGGAAAAATTCGAATCCCGGCAACGCAAATGCAAACGGAGGTGGAAATATCTCGCGAAGGCAATCCCTGAGAGCGCCGGATCTTTCACCGATCCAAGGAACACCAACGAAACCAGTAGAAGCGAGCGCTCGAATCAGAGGAGGCAGCTCTCTCATCACCAAATCTTCCCCCATAAAAACCCGAAACACTCTAACAGTGCCTAGAAATGTTGGAAACACAAGAAGAACCAGTGAGAAAAGATCGCCGAGCAAAGGTTTCGCAAAAACGAAGAGATTCGTGGAGGAAAAAAAAAGCAATGGAGAAAACAGCTCGCCAACAAAGATTCCCATGCGTAGAGGTTCTATAGTTAACAAAAATGGTTCGACGCAGTCTCTGTCTTCAAATAGAAATACTGGAAAACCAGGAAAGCCTGGCGAGAGGATGGCAAAAGTTGAAAATGAGCCCAAACAAGATTCCAGCAGAAAAGCTCATGAAAATCGTGGTCTCCGGTCTACTGGAAATCGCGAGGGGCGCAAAGAAGATAGAAAAGAGCACAATGATCCACCTGGTTCGAGGTTTATCGAAATAAACTCGCCAACAGAGTCAAAAAAGCGAGAAGAAGATCTGGGCCTTATTGATCTTTTGAAACAATCTTCAGGAGCTACGGGAACGTCGAGTGTCGTTAATACAACGACAACAACGGCTGTTCAACCACTCCAGATAGAAGCTGCAGGTATTTTGCTAGAAAACGATCGAGCAAAGACCGCAGAGGCAAATAACAGCAAAAATTTGACACCGCTGCCGTCTCCCGCTAGTCGGGACGTTTCACCAGCTTCTGCCCTCTCTCCAAGCATACCGAACGAAACTTCCTCTTTGCCGAAAACTCCAAAAGTAGCGAATATTCACCAGGAGACTAGCGGAAGCGAGAAAAAGCCAGACAGTCAAGAAAGCCAAGTCCGAAGTTCAACGATCACGGCCGCTTCGAATAACCCGATTCAAAAGAATTCTAGCAAGGGAAACGCAACCGAAGAACCAACGCAGACTCCGAATCTTTCTAGCAACAAAAAAGAAACGATTACGACGAATTCAAAGGAGAAAACGAAGGAGCACGGAAGTCTCGTGGGCACTGGAACTTCGAAAAAGAATCTTTTGACGAAAAACGGTCTTCCGGAAGGCAGCCGCAATGAAATGAGAGTTCCTTCTGCGAGTCCAGGATCTCGAGTCAATAATAGTAATAATAATAATAATAATAATAATAACAACACTAATAACAGCGAACGAAAAGGAAGTGGAAAAGAGACGAGTACGTTGCAGGAGAACGTCGAGACATCTGGTAAATTGTTAGCCGGAAAGATTGTCGACGGTGCTTCGAGTTTGACCTCCGGTCATGGTAAGTCCGACAGTAAAAGTAGCGTGAGAAGCGCGTCGAGCAACGGAGCTGGAAATGGCGATGCGGGCAAGAGAACTCTGTCGAGAAACGTTGGTGCTGTGAATACGGGAAAGATCGAATCTAACGTGAATACCGGAGTGCGCGCGACCGGCAATGGGGATGATGGCAGCAAATTTCGGAGAAATCACGGAAGCGAGACATCGCTGAAATCGTCCAACGGACTGTCGACAGGATCTGTTGATAGTATCAGATCGACCGACACTGGGGTTAGTGTTAATACGGTTAGGGGCGTGTCTTCCGCTAGAGAGAAAAAGGGCATGCATATGATGAAGAAGTCCGAGGAGATTGAGACTCTAAGCGGGAATTTAATGCATCTCGAGAGGAACGGCGAACCGGCGTGAGTGTAATTCAAATTTATTCTTTTAGATCTTAAGAGAGCAAAAGAAAAAAAATGAAATACTGAAATATAATAGTGTAGGAAATAGACTTTTTTTTTAAATTTCGATAAACGTAATAGTTATTTATTTCAATGAAACTGTTTTCGATTTCGACTAGTTTCTTGTATTTTGTGGAGTACAAAAATATATATTTTTTCTTAAAATAGAAGACCCAAATCTGTGTCTGAAATTGCGAGAGATACTTAATATTTATTCGATGAAAGAAATTCTATTTCTCAATATCTCATTTTATTAGACAGATACAAAAATATCCAATTTTTCGCGAAAAGTCTTAAAGAAGAAAATCTATTTCTCCACATATCGTCATCGTTCTTTTTAGTTTCTTATCCACAAACAGAGTTGTTAAGTTTCCAATATGATTAGTCTTTCTACATAAATAAATCGAAGAGAAGCAAAAACTGTGGACAGGAATATGACGATATTGGAATTTCCGGTGCACAGCTGTAAATGCAAATTACGTGTGAAAACGAAACAGAGTGGCGTCTCTCGCGGCTGTTTGCCAATAGAGGGGTAGGAAAACAAGGGTGCGATGACCAGTAGCGCAGTATGCAGAGAGTAAATTCCTCTGGGTATTTCCTAAAGACTCGAACGTTCGTAGGGATATAGTGGGCAAGCGTGACAGAATATTGCGCAAAGCGTGTTTGCCACACAACCACCACCTTATGGACGTTAACTATAGCTTAACTTGTGCGGTATTACTGTAGCTGGAAAGTGTAACACTCGTGTAAGGTCCAGAGTTTGTTGACCCGTTGGCTCGTGAGAGTGCACTATAAAGCTAGAGACTCCGGCGGCGTTCACCGGCGTCGGTCGGAAAGCCATAGGCACACACTCAGGTGTAGCCTGGCAAATCCGTGCGCCTCACGAGCAACGTGGAGGCTCGCTTATCGATCTGTGAAAACCGCGATTTACATCTCACGGCGAAGCTCTCGAGAACAGCAGGCCAAGGGACCAGCTACAACGGCTTTGATAAATTGGAATGCAGAATCACTCGACGGCCGTCTATATGGTAATTACCCTCGAGTTCTGTCTCTTTCCGTCGTTTCGACCACACGTAAATCCACGAAGAGGGTTGTGATTGACGAGTCTTCCTTTTAAAAAAGAAATACTGGAGAGAAGTTCCTTGCTAAATAAAAGGCACGAAATTAAAAAAGATTTTTTTTCTTTGTGACACGCATATGATCGGAGATAAAAAAAATGGTGTCATCTTCCGAAAAATACTGGGAGAAGTAATCGGAAATTATTTTTTTCGTCTCATATGATGAGAGTCGAGAGAAAATGCGGATTTTTTGGCCGGTAGCCTTTATAGGCTTATATGTACAGAGGTCAGAAAATAATAGTCGTGGCGTATAGTGCGGTCGAATTCTTCGACATGAGATTATTACTTAGTCGAGTAACCCCCGGAATGACTGCTAAGAAAGCTGGCGAGGGTGTGACGCATGTCGCTTGTGCTTGATAGCTTGAGAAGCCTAAAATCGACATAGCGAAGCACAGAGGCAGTTGAGTTAAGCGGGACACAGTCTGTATGGTCGCGTGCGGCCAAGGTCACCGAATAGTCACACTGACGTATTTCACTTGTACTCTACTGGTGGAGTAACTTTGTCGGTTGACCGAGCGCGCTCTTTCGTTGAAACGTTTCTGCTTACCGACTCGATAAGTTTGGAAGGGGCGTGTGTGTGTCAGCGTAAAGTCAGACGATTAATAATTGAGAAATTAAATCAACGTGTAAGAATCTTGAAAGCGTGTAATAACGTCTATTATATCCACAGACAATTATTAAGGAAAAGAAAATAATAAAATGTGGATTAAAAGTATCGACATGGCAGAGAAAACTACAGGAATTTAAAAAGTTCAGGGCAAAAAGGGGGGGGGGGGGGGGAGATTGGGAAAGACAGCAAAAGTATTCTGATTCAATGGTAATTTTTACAGTAATCTATTTGAGTAAAAAAAAAATACTAGAATAAACCAGATCGTCAAAAGAATAAGCATATTCATAGCTATTTATTCGAGCAATTAAATTTCATCGTAATTCAGATTAATTGCAGAACAAAAATAATAAAAAAGGCTGAAAATGTATAAAATTGAGAGATAATATGGATAATAATAAAAATGTTGCACGTTTTTTGCTGAGAATCATAGGCATTCTTATTACTGAAACTCTCACAACTGATTTCAATAAAAAATAACGTAAAACATGATAATGTAGTCGAGAGAAAGACGATACACGACACAGATAAGAAATAACGCGGGCGAGAAACTGAAACGTAAAAAAAAACAATAGCTAATAAGAGGACGAGGAAAGATAAAAGGTGTGCAGTGAGAGAAAAAAAGCAGAGCGGATACGAGAAGTGGATAATGTGGGAAGGAACACGCGGGGCTTGACGGAAAAAAGGAATGCAAGGCAAAGATCATTACAAAGAGGCTGTAAAATTAGAAAATAGAAGGAGTTAAAAGGTTGTAAAAAGAAAATTGTGTGGCTATAGAAGGAGCAGATAATAGCGACAAGGAACGCTCTTGCAAGATAACTGTTATAAAGAAAAGTGAATATTGGAATCTGTAGGAAACACATAGAAAAATATAGGCAAACTATCGAAAATTGTGAAAAGGGGATAAACGCAACATGGCCCAATGATATTTTTAGGCCAGTTTGTTACTGTAAACAAATATAAAAGGAAAATAGGTCGTGAAAAAAACGATCCAACTAGCCGCTAGTTAAAATTATGAAATCATGAAATGATTTAGATGCGCCGGTTTAAGGACACTCTTTAGATTCTCTCTAAATACAGAATCGGCTTTTTCACTGACGCTTTTAGGTATTTTTTTTATAATTAGCCAGACTGATTGAACAAACTTTGTATAATTATTTCTTTCTTTTCCAGGAAGTACTTCCTGGAATTTTTTTTTTGTATTACTTTTTGCAAAAAATCTCCTACAAAATTGGTTGCCTTCAATGACGTTTTCGTGATATAACAAAATATATATGTCCCTCCCCTAATAATTATTACGCTTCAACTTTAAGCGTAATAATAACTCGAGTAAAAGTTTTACTATCAATCCTTTAATGTACGTGACCTCATCGGTACTCCAGGACAACGGTCAAGTCGTTGTTGCTTTGCGGCTGAAAGTAAAATTCACAGTGCGATATCGATCGATTTCATGAGAATGTCTCAGTGGCTGTGTTATGCCGAGGTCCTCCACAAACCAGAGAGGGAGTCCAATGTGTGGGCGACCACTACAACTTTGATATCCACCAGCTTTGTATAAGTAGTATGCAAGGAGGTAAAATCTTTGCGTGACCCAAGTGACGCTCCCTTCGTCCCCTTGGACTGACCAACCGACGGCTTGGACTACCTGCAATCTTTAAGTAGCAGACTGACCCGCGACTCCGACGATGTTCATTTGCGAACTCTGGTTTACTCCGATCGCTTCACAGTTTCTACTAAACGCCATTCACTCGTGTACTCGAAACATTCCATAATTTATTGTTTAAAAAAAAACAGACAGAAGACTCTCCGTAGTCAACGTGTCTGTCGAATACTTCGCCATATCGCAACCAATCGAACTGCTCAAGGGAAATTTACCACTAGGTATGTAAAACAAAAAATTCAATTTCAATTGGATTTCGCTCTTTTCTACCTTGTGATAGCAACTCGAATTATCTTTGATTACATACAGCGCTGGGTTATCCGGTGAGCCGTTATTACAGGCACAATTGTAACAATCCCATTATTCTCGAACTCACTCTGTTTATTTATTCCGAAAATAATTTGATATTTTGATTTAGAATAACCCACTGCACGATAAAGAAAAATGAATAAAAAATAAAATAAAATGGTTGTACGTGACCCGAATTTTCCGCATGATTTTTCCACGTGGCAAAAAAATCTTGGCTTTGATAGATCAATAGTACAGATTTGTTCCCCCTATAATCCAACAGCCAAGTAAGTGAGATATTGGTGTTTAAATATCTGTGAGATTGACCTGACTCCGTCCTTTAAAAACATATTACAAAAATAGTCGATCAATGATATTGAAAATAGATTTAACGTGTTACTCTCCGAAGAACTGCAAATCTAATTATAGATTTTTCGAATAGTCGCGCAATTAAAGTCACTGTGTGGCAATTTATCGCTTGATATTTGAGAATTTGAAGCATTTGAGAGGACACACGAGATTTTAGAGCTTTTCGTGCGAGTACAAGTGTCAGGTTTATAGTGTTACTGGCTTATATGCAAATGGATAGAGGATCCAGTAATTATCGGAGATTTGATGCGCGTTGGCCAATGCTGTGCTTCGGGTGTTCAAGTGGGAGTGAGAGAGAAAGTTTAACGATTAATCGCGCGGGGTAATTGCGCTTTGGCTTATACGACCCGAACGGTTGCCCCGTCCGTCGCAGTGTGTATTAACGACAACCGATCGAGGGGAGGCGAATATCGATCGATCGACGAGGTCGCCTATAAATCCACTCCCTCGTAGATGTGCGAGTATCATGGCGTTTAATAATGCTAACGACTTTGCACCCGACACACCTTTATATCCTTCGATTTCACAGTGTTCTCGACATCGCCGAAGCCCCCGAGGATCCTTCGCAAACGGAGCTAACACGATTCGGCAGATTCAAGAAGTCTCTCACGGGATTTTACGAGCGTTTACCCAGCATGAGATGCCTCGGCTGTCGAAGGAACCAAAAGGGCCATCCTTGGCCAGGTGATGAACGCAATCAGACGGTTCAACAACAGTCAGAGCTTCCAGAAAACGGCGCTAACGCGAATACAGGGAGTAGTCGGTTTCGTCGTGTATGGACGAATTTGAAGAATGCCTGCAGGTAATATTTTCCATTTGTTTTTCTTTCTTTTTTTCCTCCTCATAGAGGAAGCTTTGTTTTCGTGACATTTTTTTTCGTTAATGGAACCGAAAAATTGAAGTTTTAGAAAATTTTTCAATCTTCGAGAAAACTAAGTTTTTTGAAAGAATTTCTAAAGCGACGGCCGCTTTGTTAAACATTTCATTTTTACATATGTAGTTTGACTAATTATTCTGTTGAAGATGCATGCGATTACGAGAATGCAAGTGTTGCCGACGTGCAGCTCGAGTCGCGCCGGCGGAAAGTACTCCGTGCTGTCCACCCGAAAGAAGATGCGGAGCGCTCTGTTGTAGACTCTTCTCTCGTTGCAAGTGCTGCAATAGATCCGAGGGTCAACATACGAGAAGCATACGTGCCAAACATAGCCTTACGAGTGTAGCACCGCCGCCCTTATCCGAGGTACAATTTGCGATCTAAAGCTAATGGCGAAGCAAACTCGAAACGGAAATAGCTTCGTCGATCGACAACTGATTTCCTCTCAATATTTAATTGCAGGAGCAAAGGTCGAAAATACCTGAAGTCCTTGTCGAGCACAATTCTGTAATGCGAGGAGCTATTCCCTGCCTTCCAGTGCCTCTCGCGTGGTTCTGCCTCGTTTGGAACGTTCTACTTCCCGGATCCGGTAAATCAAAAAAAAAAAAAAAGAAAGAGAATTATCTCGGCTCTAATTAAATTTTCTTAACGAATGGATCGAAATATCATTTTTTTACGCAGGCACCGTTTGGAGTGGATTGTTCAATTTGTGCATCGGACAACCGAGATTCTCAATTACTGCGAGCCCGAGGGCAAGATTTGGCGCACTGGTAGTCGATGCGCTTGTCGGGGTTGCACAATTTTTCACAGTTTTGTTCTGTCTCGTCGGTTGGGGCTGGAGCATCTGGTGGGGCGTCACCATGATTCGTTTGGCACGTAAGTTACAACTTTTATATACAAAAAGAGCAATTATTTACTTATTGCGACCCTTTATCAAGAATGTTGGAGGGGGTATAGTAGTAATTTACCAATTCCAAAATAAAGTAATACAAGTAGGATTATATATATTTTTTAATGTTCACATTTTCTTTGAATGGTTGTGATGATTTTTCTCACCAATATTTAATTAACAGTATTCCGATTTTTTTTTTTCAATAGGAAAATACAAGAGATTCAGGGCTTCCGAGGCAGCAAACGTTGACGCCGAGGGGCGAGGTGGAGATGCTACGGGTTTGCCACCCGGAGTTCCGAGTCAAGCTTTGAGAGGAATGGAACGTGCGCGTTAATATCCTCTCGTTGCGTTAAATGAGACCTTTAAGCTCCATCTTCACGACCTCCATTCGTACGAAAATGAGCACTACGTTTAATAAAAACGAAAAAAAAAAAAAAAAAAAGAAGAAAAACCGAAAATAGAGGAGAAGAGAATGCGCTGAGGAGTCTCTTGAAAAGCATATATTCGCTTTCAATGAAAGCATCTATATTGGTATTCCGAGCCAAGCGTTATTAGGGAATCCCATCGTTGCACCATCGACAATATTGGAAAGCTGTATAGCTATTATTATCTTACATGTACTCGCTTGCCGGGGAAAATGAGCTTTTTTTTCTCCCTCTCTTTCTCTTCTCTCTGACGATTCGATACTCGCGGCGGATGAAACGATGCTGTTCTCTCGTAACGCACTTTATATTTTTACACATTCACCTTGTACGGATATGTATACAATGCATTTACATAATAGTATACTTACTTCTTTGAATAAACAACAAACAAACGACGAAGGAAAAAAAGAAACAAATTGGCCGTTGTGCAGCATTCGAGATGAAATCCATCCGAAATTCCTTACCACGTTGATCCTCTTCTTTAAACGATAATCAACTCCAGTAGCGAAGTTGATTTATATGTAGCTGGCCGAGAGAAGACTTTAAAATTAATTTACTGTAGTATTTCGTAGGACATAGGTTCTCTGAATATCGAGATATCTCAAAAAGAGTTCATACGTTTTTAAAAGTTGTTTAGAAACTTTTTTTTTTTTTTTGCACAATGGATCGTATTTAGTATACAATCAACAGAAAGAAGTCATTATTTAATTCTGGGTAAAGTAGAATATTAACAAATTTTTAATAATCAGATATTCTTGATACTCTACTATTTGTGACACAACTCAAATCTCATGTGAGCCATTTCCTATAAAAGGCCTTGTACACCAGAATTGAGCGCTTTTTATGTGCCAATATCATGCTCTAATGATAATTTTTCTTCTCTAATAGTTTATCAGGTGTGTCTTCTAAAAGCAAAGAATATTTGGATTTTCTCGTCATACGCGGTGCAAATGACAGGAAGGTCGCTCGATTCTTGACTACACGAGAAGTTAAGTCACGCTAATCGAAAAAAAAAAGTCATAAAAATTCTTCAACAGCGATTTGTTTAGCGCAGCAAAGCTGTGCACGACAACTTGCGGTGATTTTTTTTTTAACTCCCTCGACCAAGTGAATTAGCCCATTAAACCTTGAACTCGCGGAGGGTAAAGCGAAAAGTAGGGGGTTGTTGGATTGGTAGGGTAGTTATAGGCACGTGGAGCATTTTTCCAAGGCATATTCGATTATGGATAGGTCCGGTAACCGTGATCGCGATACCTTTGCCGAGTATTTTTCTTTTATATTTTTATTTTTTGCTTTATGTGTTAAGTATTGCATTGGGTAATATGACTCTCCGAACGGCGTTATTTCGTCGAGAGGCGGTGCACTTGTAACTGCGAAATTATGCCGTTGCATCGTGGGGCTCTCAGAAGCAGCAGCAGGTGAACATCGATCGCTTTACTCACTTTCGCGGCTCACCGAGCTTCTATTTCAAGCTCTTTTTATCAGATTTCGTTATTTTCACGTAAAACCGCAAAGGACAGAAGGTCTTGTGTTACTCAAGGGCAGGGAAATTACGAATGATTTGTATAATGAAATTGTGTGGATGAATGAATTTTTTCAAGTTGCTTTTTTTCTCTTCTATATTAATGATTTTGAAAGATTTTTTTTTGCATAGTATGTATATCGGAGATGCGTAGAGCTGGAGCTGAATATTTTTATTTCACTATTGTTATGTGTATAAGATCGTAATTCCATTGCCCATCGAAATTTCCAAGTAAATTTCGCTTTTTTTCTCATGTATATTAAATACAAATTATAGAAATGTGAGAAAATAAATAACTATAGTTTACAGTTTAAAACTGCAAGTTTTTTTTATTCATAAACTGGTATATTAAATTTGCTATAGAACTGCAATGTAAAATTAAGTAAAAATTACAGTAAAGCATACGAAAATTTGGACATTTTTCTATGCCTCCACTGCAATTTTATAATAAAATTTGTGAATTTCGTGTAAGAGTACCGTAATGTTAAATCCTACGTGTATATTGTATTTGGTATTCCAGTTTCTGAATTAAAACTTCCAAAATTAGTACTGTAATTTTTTTAACGTTTTTAACCGTGTAAGTAATTTAATATACTTCTGCACAAAAATGTCCAATACAAGTGTATCAATTTTGCAATTGTTTTTCATAGTATAAATTTTAAATACAAACATAACAAAAGCATAACAACGAAACATTTGAGCTAGTTTTCCAAGATGTTGCTTCGGCTTGCTACTTTAATGTCTCGACCGTCTGAATGAACGGCCAAATGTATTTGACAATATTTACTGAAGTGTGTCGTAGAGAGCTGATTACAGGTATATTTGCCACTGCGCTTAGTGCATGATTCATGATTGTATAAATAGCCCAAAGCTGAACAAACAATGCACCTGGTAGACTTCACCGAACCAAATGCTAGTTTCACTGCATTGCACATTATTAATCGCTTAACCGAGCGTGTTGATTTGAAAACTTAATTAGCCGATCGAAATACTGGCAATTTAATTCTGATGGAACGTCTGTGTCTCGCGACAGTCAAACAGTGTCCATCAAAAATAAAATATTTGCCGGCGGCTATTTTTCTTACTTTTATGCTTTTAAATATCAGATAATACACCTGTTGCTTCAATGATCGGAACCAAAGACGTTCTTCTTGATAAATTTATTATTTCCAACCAAAAACTGGGCTTAATTAGAACTTGAGTACTTTTAGACTAGAGACATTTTTTTTTTTTTTTTTTTTAATTAACGCGATTGAAGATTTCAAGAACATTGATTTCGAATAATAATGATGCCAAAAAGTTATTAACGAATTGGCAAAGAAAATCGTTTAATAAATACGATAGAAGTCAATCTTTTTTCCTGATACATAAGATTTTTTAAGTAAGTTATTATGATACTGTTCATTTAATTATGTCGAAAGTAAGATTTTTTTTTTTTTTTTTTTTTTTAATCAGAGAATATATTTCTCATAAAAAATGGTGTTTTCCTTCGAATGTGTTAAACAATTTCTTTTTACTAAATTTATTAGTAACTTTTTAGCTTTATTATTATTCAAAAACAGTGTGCTTAATATCTTTAATGACGGTGATTTTATTGAAAAATTGTACTCTTGTATATAAGTATTGAAATTAATTTTATACGTCAAATGGGCTTTTTTCGTTCGGTCAATTGAACATTTCAAAGATTCAATGTGTTGTTGTATAAAATAATATAGTATTCGGTGTAACGTTATATTCGCCTGAATGATTCTACCTGGTTGCGTATTCATTGACTTATTATTTATATTGCTTTTTCGCTAGCAATACGATTATATCCAGTCGAGTGTCCCGTTCAGCACAGTTACATAAATATATCAATGAGATGACCTCTTTTAGCCGTAACGAGTGATGCATTTCGCGAGTATTCTCGACGAAAATTCTCGTTTATTGAGAAACGACAGACGTGATGGATAGAATGTGTTTCGCAGCCGAGTTGGCACTCGTTGGCATTTATATTTATAAATAGATCTTAGGCCAAATACGCCCCTAGTGCCGGTGAAAAAAAAACGTGGATAGCATCCCAGTAATGCACAGCTAAAACACGTGTGCTCAGCAAAAGGATGAGCAATATTATAAAAATGTATTTTTGTGCATGAAATGGATAACTTTTGTAAATCGTCATCCTATGCTAGTTGTTTTTATAATTAATAAAAAAAATTAGCAGTCTCCCTCCATTCGCTTCTATGACCGAGGAAATGTGCGATTGATGATAGGGGCGAAAATACTGTAACGAATTTTCGCCCGAGTATAGCATGCGGGTTACATGGTAAGAAGTATATAGTATATGGTGTGGGTGTCAATGAATCGAGTCGAGTCGAGTTTGAATATATCGAGTATTATGTTTTTTTTTTTTTTTTTTTTTCATTTTAATTTTTTTCTTAATGATGTGGCTCCATAATATGTCAATATGCACAAGTAATATTGTTATTATAATAGTAGTAGTATAGTATAGTGTTTACAGTGTTTGTATGTGTGATAATTATTGTTATTATTACAGTAGTTTAGTATAGTGTTTACAGTGTTTGTATGTGTGATAAGGTTGTAAACCTTATTTGCCTCTTCTCTACAGTATAGTCGTTATACTATATACTTAAGTGTCTTAGATCTTTAGGTCTAGGTAGTAAGACTACGTTTTCTTTTTTTCTTTCACTTTTTTCGTTTTTTTTGTTTTTTTGTTTTTTTGTTTTTTTTGTTTTTTTTTGTTGTTTTCTCGTTATCGCTAGAAACTATAATCAGTAGCCTAGCATGTCTTTTTCTTGCGACGCTCTTGTTTATCAGTGTGATGTTTAATTCACTTTAATTGCATAATCGTCCACTCTCTCTGTTCGTACCGTTGTACACGTTTCAATGTATCAACGGAGTACAGAGAAGCGCGTGCGATACACAAACGCAAGCATCCCCATACTCTAAAGTGTATATATCGAGAATTCCTCAATCGGAATTGGTGTACAGTATTCGCTATATATTAATGTATATTCGTTGGGTTTATTGGATGTAATTGCAGAGACGTCAAAACGAGCTACGTCCGCCGGAATTAATCAACTAATTGATAACCGCCGTTTTTCGCTTTATTATTGGAGTAATTTATTACAAAAGTATTAATTAAACGACGGTATTGAATTAAATAATGATCAATTAATTGTATTATTAATTCCGCGACTTACTCGGTTCTGACAACTCGCGTGGATGTTAGTGTATGTGTGGCTGTGTGTACTAGTGTGCCACTTTTTATTTATTTATTTTTTTTTTCTAGACTTGAAACATTCGAAGAAAATTCCAGTGTTTTTCAAGCTAGAGGATAGAAGAGATTGTTTATTTCCAAGGAAAATATTTTTTCAATTAGAATTTGAGTACTGAAGCGAGAGAAAAATCGCAACAACAAAAAAACGTCAAAAAACAGATACCGAGATTAATAAATAGAAAAAAAAGTGCTTTTACAACAACGATAGAAATATATATATATTTTTTAGATGAAAGTACTCTTCTGATTATTTTTTAATACATGATTTTTTAAAAACATTTCCCACCTTTCAGAATTTTCTATTTTTTAAATTTATTTTGAAAAATGGTGGGAATGTCGCGAATTTTAGATATGTTTTCGTAAAAAGATTTCACATATTACAAATAATTCTCGAAAAGGGGAATTTCAACATTGTTTCTAACACTAGCAATTCTTTTTAAAAAACCATATGTATTAAAAAAGAACAGTGAATTAATTTAATATAAAATAATGTTTTCTATTGAATTTGTAGAATAATTTTTAAATTCATTTATTAGTAACTTTTTGGAATTATCATTATTCAGAGTCAATATTCTCGTGATGTTCAGTGACATTAATTTTCACTCGAGTAAGGTGCTTCATATGACTTAAGATTTTCTTTTTCATCGTCCCGTTTTGAAGTAATTAAAAAAATGACCCACTAGTGCACGTATGCGTGGATTTGTATAATTGAAATAATGTGCTGTCGTGTTCAGTGTTGTTTGACGAATTCGGAGCAAAGTACACGCAAATATAGAACATCTGCGTACAGCAGAAGCTCCTTTACATGCGTAAAACTCGGTGTTGTTAGTATCGTGCGAGAAATCTGTGTCATGATCGATAGATGGTAAACTATTAACGACGCGTGGGTGGCAATAATACTGTGAAAATATTATTTTGTCAATAAGCGCATCGATCTTACGCGCTTTCACGTGAGTCCAAATTACAAGTTCTTTATAATATTCTGGGCCCTTTTGCCAATCGTCGGGATGCACGCAGCGCGTGAATGCTTCTTCGTCGTGATAATCATCAAAAGTCGGTTTTACCCGTTAATGTTCGCACGCCGAAACGAGCCTCTCTCGGTAGATGTCTTTACCAGCGAAAGAATTCGTTAGAAAAAAGAAATATCATAAAAAGAAAATGAATAAACGCAATTATGATTAGGCTCGCAGACCAATCTTATAGTATTATTATATCGTAGCGAAACGCAGTGTGTGAATGCACCAGCTATTATCCTAAATTATCTACATCTGGTAGCAGCGAACTACAAAAAAAAGCTGGATCCGGTTTGTAGTGGGGGTTTGTTAACAATCGAGAGGCTGATTTCAATTTTTTTATATTTCATACTTAGTTCCTAAACCAGTAGATATACATTATTATTATGTCCTGTTTTTTTTTTTTTTTTTTTTTTTTTTTTTCCTTTTTCATGTGTTTTTTCTTATTATTTTTTGGCAAATCCGAAAAAACTGATTCCAAAATAGGAACGGATCATTGTGCGAACTATGTATACAGGGTGCAATTTGTGAGACACGCGTTCGAATATGTTTTTATTATTATTATTATTATTTCTTTTTTTCTCTTTTTCATCCTCTTCTATTCGTCTCTCTTACTCTCTCGCATTCTTTCCTCTATTATTCTATATATTCTATTTCTCTCTTTTTCTCGCAATATCTTTCTCTCTCACTCTCTCACGTATCCTTTAAATTCTTCATCAGTTCTCGTCTAAACGGTGGTACATACACTTGGTAGGGTGCTCAGGACTGCTAGGCACAGATAATTGACTCGCAAATAACTCTTCAAACAACATTAGAGCGTACGACATACAGTACATTATATATATATGTAAATATATGTATAAATGTATATGTGTCCAAATATAAAGATACACAAACACATATACTCTCTATACACATATAGAGATTTATATATATATATGTTTTTAAGAGTTAACCATTATTAGTGTGTGTGTGTGTGTGTGTGTGTGTGTGATATATATATATATATATATCGGTGTAACTTGTAATGTTCGTGTCGTGTGTGTTTGTGTGTGAAATTTCCGTATCGCTGTACCGGATATAGCTCTATATATATATGCCAATAAAATACATTTAGATATATCGATCAACCGGGCGAGCTGGCAGGGTCATTCACGAAAGTACGTCGAATAAGCAAAAGTTAATTTCCCTCGAGTCCTCTCTCTCTCTCTCACTCTCTTTCTCTACGCCAATACGTTTTTTACGTAAAATACACGAGCCGGAAAGTAAGAATAATATAGTGTCGAATTACAGATTCTTCGTTCGTTCGGTGAATGATCCGCGAGTCGCTGGCACACCGATCATCGAGAGTCGCGTGTAATCAGTGTGATAATTGTATACAGTCAACAAATCTTATTACATCTAATTTGTCTTTTGACGCAGCGATGGGAAGACAGAGCGCAGAGACCCTTCTGGTCCAGGTATAAGGGTAGTTTTGGGATATGGGGAAGGATTAAGGAGAAGGAAGATTTTTCTTTTTTCTTTTTTGACGGTATAAACGCGTTCGTATAAATTCATTTTTTCTTTCTTCTTTTTATTTTTTAAATATTTGGCCTCTCTGCTCACAGCAGCTTTGTCCTCTTGGCTTCGACCGTCGAAAGGGGATTCCGATTGAGGGTGGAAGAGGTGTGTGGGGGGGGGGGGGGGGGGGGGAGGAGGGGGGAGCGCAGATATAATAATGCTACGAACGTTGATATGACACATGGTAGTTAGGGATGCCGACAACCTGATATGTGGAGCAGGTATGTCACCGGTAATACTTGGGATCTTGCTAAAGGCTACTGCGTTTCGGTTTATCTCGTTACGTCGTCCCAAAGTGTCTATGTTTATTTATAAATTGCACGCAAAATGCCCGGAGAATGAGAAGTGTAGAGACGGTAAATTTTTGCGAAGCCTTTACGCGAGTACTCGAAAGAGACACACACACGCGGCGAGAATCCGAGAGACGCAAGACGATAGTTCGTACAGAGAGAGAATTGCAATTATTTCTGGTGGCGTTCGGCCAACCAAGTGTGAAGACCGTTCTCACTCTTATCGTTTGTATTATTCGCGAGAGCACGTGAGAGATGGAAACTGAATGTGCGGGCGCGGACGTTGATTAACGAGATTAACCGAAACGCATCGGCAGTATTACCCCTTAGCAAATACTAACATTTAGTATTTATAATTAATAATTAATTAATAATTGATAATAATAATAATAACGATATGTGTCTACGGCCTACCTAACTACAAACATTAATCTAGTGCCTTAAACGCAATGTCCACTTCAATTATACTAATAATAATAATAATATTAATAATAGTAATAATATAAGTTTGTGATTTTTTCAAAATCCACACATTCGTTTTTCTTTTTTTTAAATAATAATGTTTATTAATAATTGAAATGTCAATTAATAAATTGTATCTTCTCGTGTTCAATTGCAAATATATACATACAGTTGGGATATGTATTAGTAAAATTTTTATTCCTCTCTTAAATGAATATTCTTCTTCTTCTTCTTCCTTCTTTTTTTTCCCCTTTATTCTCTCTTTTAAAAATTAATTATCGACACATAGTAGTAGAATTTTTTTCTTTACAACCTCGAGTTTGGTGTTTGGGTGTAATATTTTTTTTGTTACCTTCCGTTTCTCTCTATATCTCGTAAGTCATTTGTGTGTTTGCACAGTGCTTATAGCCGACTTTTTGACACCGCCAGCACTGCTTTTTTTTTCCTACCACGATTGCGATTTGATTTTGTACACATTTGCACGCCGTTCATCGGCAGACGAAGCGTCGTCGCGACGCTCGTGTGGGTATAATTTACTTGGTGACTTTTGCGAAGCCCCGACATAAAAATATTCTCCCGTTTTTCGTCTACCGATGCGAGACGTAGACCTTTTATTTTTTACTTTATTACAATTAAATTTACCCTTATTCACTTAATTGTCCTGCACGATATAGACGCGCGCATCTTTAATTCCTCGTAAAGGGAAAGCGATATTATTTGCATGCTTTTTTTTTCGTTCTGAGTCCCTTACTCCCGAGTTTAATCGAACAAGTTGCTTCGCTTCCTTATTTCTGTAAGTGTTACTTCTTTTTTTCTTCATCTTGGAGTACGATAAACTGCGCTAGAAGGTATTTCGTACCTGAGCTAAATCATCTATAGACGCGCTAGCGCCTTAATGTCTTTCTAGTGTACGATCTACTCGTTTAGGGAGAGCAAAATGCAGTTTCACTGTTGTTTTTTTATTCTTTTTCTTTTTCTTTTTTTTAGCAGCAAGCGTAACCACGAATTCGAACATACGAGACATCACGTTAATCTGCGTTTTTTTCCTACCGGTTTATCGATTAATTCAATTAAATGTTAATGATAATTATGAGAATGACAACGTCCCGCTTCTAGTCTTTTTCTTTTTCATTTTTTTTTGTAATCCCTCGAGGAGCTCTTCGGGAATTGTTATTATCGTATTTAGTTACAGAGAAGGGTGAGTGAAGTGAGTGTTCGTTGTAATAATACACGCTATACACGATTTTATAAGTTTATACCGCGAGTGTACAATGTACAAGTAATGTATCAGAAAATAAGCGACAGTCTGGCGTGCGTGTTTTTTTTGTTTGTTTTAATTACCTTTTTCGTTTAAATATATATATATATATATATATATATATTTATATATATTATATATGCGCATCATAAAGACGTACCTAATGTACATTGCACACACGTTGGAGAGCGTGCTCTGATCAGGAGGGTATCGTTGAATTGACAATGCGAGCTTGAGTTTGGCTGTTGGTGGAAAATTCTCTCGTTCAGGAACCGCGCGCGTCTGTTTCTGTTGCATATCGCTTGCGTGTGTCTTCTCTGTGTGTAATTGTGTGTCTCGTGTGTTTTAGTCGGTGAACAATAAATAATAATTGCGAGAAAAAAGAATAACGAATAAATAAAAAAAAGATTTAACAGAATCAACTTTTGGCGAATGATATTATTATTTTTTTTTTTTTTCTCTTCTCTTTGAGCCGACTTTTGCCAAGTCGACCGATGATTTGTCACTCGGGATTTTTCCAAGTGGTCGAAGGAACACATTGTAAGTACACGAAAAGTCTCTTGGATAATACATTTATATATATAACGCGTATATATATAGCTGAAAATCCGTAATCCAATGCGACGATACTCTCCTTGATTAAATTCCCGTACTCCTCGTCATCATCATCATCATCATCACACATATATATATCTACAAGTATTTTTAAATCGTAATATGATATGGTTATGCGGCCTAACTTGCTTATGCCCTACCTGTCTCTTAACGCCTTTTATTTTATTCTTCAGCTTCTTTATTTGCAACAGTTTTTTTTTTTTTTTCTTTTTTTTAAATTCCAGTATTTAACTGCTTGCTAAGTGAGAGATTCGAGGGGAGTCACTCATTTCGAAATTATGCATCTATCAATGTGTCTCTATTGCTAGACGAAACATAGCTTCGCAAGTTAATGATATTAATAAAAATTAGACAATAGATAAATCAATGAAAAAAAAAATCATGAGGATGTGATGTGGACAACGAAAATAAAAGCACTGAAACTGCAATTATCGGGCAGACAGTGTAAAACAGTAAAATCGTATTTAACAAGGAAATAAAAATCGATGAGTCAACAGAATATCTCCTCTTTCGCTCGACGGCGGTTCGAGGATCAAACGAACGATTTTTCTTTTTTTCTTCTTCTTTTTCTCTTTAAGGGAGTTCGCCTACGTTATTTAATGAATACTTAGGCTGTATATTACCACTTCGCGTACGAATTTCTATATAACGTCGTATATCTTGGGCGAATCGTAAATTCACAGTAAAACTGCCTATGTACATCAAAACACGATGGGTGTGTGTAAGTTAGTGTAGTAGCTTCTTCTCTCTTTCTCTTTTTTTTTTTTTTAATTCTTATCTGATTCTCCCGTTGTCACGCGTGAATGTAACGTTCGAGGCGATAGCGAGATCGTCGTGGGTCCTCACGCGCTTCGTGCGACGAGCTCCTAAACGGTGTACACACCTTATCCTCTAGACGTATCGTAACAAATATTGCCTCGAATATAAACTTTTGTGTATTACTTTTTTTTTTGTATATCATTATTTTTTTTATCAATTACTCATCTTTCCTTATTTAAAATGTGAAACTTCATTTGTTAGGTCTGCCTCTCGCGATGAATGGACAAAAATGTTTGGCGGATATTCTCTCACGCTCGTCGGAGGGTATAATGCCCTCTATTTGTTTTATCTTTCTCTTCAATATCTTACACGTTACGTATGGCCGAGTGTCAAGTTTCTATATTTATAAGTAGTCATTTGGTTCGCTTCAAAATTGTTATTTGTGTTATTATTTTTTTTTTTTTTCGGAGATCTAAAACCTTTCTTATAAAAACATCCCTCGGCCCGACAAAATATTGCCGAGGGACACTAATATATTGTTTCGTCAATGTCATTGTTATTAGTTTTTGTTTGTTTTCTTTTTTTTTGTTCATATATAAAATTCAATTCACAGTTCCTCGATCCGATCAGACAATGTAATCTCGCGGCCTTTTCGTGCTCTTTTTGTCATTCGCGTTTCGTCGCAAACCCTGAACACCACAGCTTTAGGGACAGCCATTCAGGATGGGCAGGAAGTGGATTGAAGAATTTTTTTTCGTTCTTACATATAGCAGTCTAACTTTTTTTTTTACTCCTCTTTGTCTCTTTCTTACGTCAATTAAATTAGGAATCGCGACAAGCTTTGGCACAGAGTATTTCTTCAGTCGCTCGACGCCAAAGAAGAGAATCTATATATTCGCGTTTCAACCGTAGCGACGAGAGAATTCCATCGTACTGAGTGGTAGCTTCGGCTCTGAATATCAGAAGCCTGCGTAAGCAAGCGCAATAAATATTCACGACAATTGTTGCATGTCAGATATAAAAAAGATCTCGTGTAAAGAATGGAATCTGCGTTAAAGCTCGTCGCGAAACGCAGAAACGGCGCACGCGTTTGCAGTAGTTTTGGAAAAATAGAATTACCGCACACTGATATATCGGTCGAGAGACCTTTCTCGGCAGTAGTAAACTCGACAGAAATTACATTCTGTTCGAATAAAACAATCTTCTTATTGGCCGTCGTCTTTTGTTATCTTCATCGTCGACACAGCGCGATTATTGCAAGCGGACAAAAAACTGTCTTTACTCTCAAATTTTCCGTGATTCAGAGACGAAAATACCCTCTTCTCGTCATTGCCTCCCGCTCTAAACGATTGAAAAAACAAAAAAAAAAAAAATAAAAAAAAAAATAAAACAATTCGCTTGTTCATTTGATATGTATTCGCAATAATGAAACGCACAAACGTTCGCTCGGATGCCAGCTCTCCGTGTGATTAAACAAACTCCTATGTATAAGAAGACCGAAAAAAGTTATTTCAACGTCCTCAGCTTGTGCCACATGATTCCGCTGTCTTTGTCTGTTTATTTCGCGGCTCGCAGAGATTTATTTTTGGTCCTGCCGATTCGTCGTTGATGAATCGCTTCCCTTCTGATCCTCATTTATTTCTCTTTTTTTTCTCTTATTTTTTCTCTCTATCCTACGATCCTTTTACTATCTTGGTAGGTGTTGTTGTAGTTTGTTGTAGATCTTTCCGCGCTCGTTCGCTTCTTGCTTGTGTGTTATTTGAACGTACGACGCGTTTTGCGGCGCGTAGTACGTTGGCATTATTGATAATCAGTAGGGCCAGAAGGTCGAGAGTTGTGGCGGAGGCGGAGGTGGCGGTACGGTGGGATATAACGCCGGTGCGGCTATCAGGAGACACGCAGGTGGCAGAGGAGGAGGCACGGGAGGTAATACCGGGGACAGTGCTAACGCCGCGGCCGCGGCTGCGACTGCTGCCGCCGCTGGATGAAGGGCTCGACTTGTGGCTGCGCCCGTCGTTCCCGTTGTTGCGGCGCATAACGAGTGCAGGGCATGAGATGGCCGCTGACGATGACGCCGACCCTGGACCTCACCGTTCTATTCCGAATCCTGCTGCATTTTAGCGTGGCCATTACCGGGGGAATTACTGCCTGCCCCGCTACCGGTGCTTGGTGGAAAGTTGGCCGGTATTGTGCGCGACGACGAGAAACACAGCTTCATGATGTAGGGAAACTTGCCGTCTGAAACGAAGCCACCCTTTTTTGTTTCTGTGCATTTAAGGACGGTGGAGCGCTTTACACTAGTCAGATTAGTGATATATTCTTTTTAAATCGTTTTTAATACGTTTTACGTCTTAATTGAACGCAGCAAAGGACACGCTTTTTCGCCAAAAACAATGCTCAATTTTTTTTTTTTTTTTCAATTTTAATCCGTCCTACCTCATTTTGTTTCTTGAAAGATGCTTAACAACTTGATCACCTAGCCATCTCATAATGTTGACCGTCTAACAATTATACCGGTTAGTTTAATCAGCAACTGTTATTATAAACATATTAATTACATATACCGCAGGACAAGTCACTCTCAATTACCGTTAGTTTAATTGAATGAGAATTCACAGAAAGTTATTTAAAAATTGAATACTAATTTAACTAACGCGAAGCGCTTCAACCTCCTTAACCTTGTGGTTTGGTGAAAGGTGATTTCACCGCCCTTTCTGTAAATTAACCGGAAGTATCGCCGGGACAAGAGAAATATTTGCTGACGCAAGGACGAGAGTGTTCGGCGATTTCAATTACGTTGCGATAAATACAATGGAAAGTCGCTGGGATTGACTTTATGATTAGATTCCCTCGTATTTATATGACTAGAATGATTCTACTTACTGCTGTTCTCGATAGCGGTGTGATTACACTCCATTATCGCTTCGACTGCGACACCCACGCTGCTGAATTCGATGAGACCGGACGATGATCTCTCGGACTTGAGGGGGAATAACTTGACTGCTAATGGTGCCTCGATTCCGTGCTCTACGAATACACAATTAATTGTGTCCTCTGTTAGATCGGGCGGCGTGTTGAAGAAATGTACGATCTTCGATGGTCCCTGTATTCTGTTTTTGTTTGCCATCGATGGGTTGAGGAACCTTCGGGGACATAGAAAATAATTAAGAAACGCGAATTTAGGGATGTTTACAAATTGAAGGAAATTTTAGAAATTAATATAAGCTCACGATAAACGAAGTTCGGTAGATTGGGTTTACATATGAGTGTGCACACGGAGAGAATTTTGTAATACTTTGTAATGTATACTCAAAGAAATAATGATGTTTCAGACAATTATTAAGAAACTACTATCAAACACACGTGGTAAGCCGATTTTTCAAACGCGCGCTGGAAGGCAATAAATTTCTTCAACTACCACGACACTTCTGGAACGTCAACATTTTCTGCATAAACGATGTATTATTCGGTGATGATTGGTACACAGATCCGTCACAATCTGTAACGTCGTTCAGATTTGACGTGATTTGTGAAATTTTCAGTTTTCTATAGTTGTAACTTCCAAAAATATTGAAACAATGAGCTAACATTTTTTTTTTTCGTTTCAATTGGCTCTATTGTTGAGTCATATTGACCCCATATGTCCACAATGGCGTCGCAGGTCGGTGTAGTCATGCAGACTTAATTGTTATATTTGCTATTCCATTGTTACTAGAATGGCTTTAATCTGTTGTAGTAGTGAAACTAATTACAGGTCGTTACAGTAACAATGGAAAAAGTTAATGTAACTATAAAATTCCCATGGAGTAATTATAGTGGTTATTTAAGGATTTATCACACATACATACGCACCGAAAAATTTGATTTGACTACACGAGTGTTTACGCGGAGAGAATTTTGTAGTATGTATACTCAAAGAATATTTAGGGTCGATAAAAAATTTAAAAAAGAACGAAACATCAACTTTATCGGAGATACTAAAAACATTGATTTAAAATAATATGAATAAAATAAAACAATGACTTTCTGGCATTATTATTATTACAAAAAATCTTGGTGTTTTCTATGGTGTTGACTTTTCTCACGTCTGAAAGTACTCCAAAAAACTGAGACGCTAAATTATTTCCAACAACACTCAACAGTTTGGATATAAAGTTTAAAAAAGAATTCTCGTGAAAAAATAATTCAAAGTCTTATAAAAAAAGGTTGATGAAATGCATCCGAGTATCCTTTGACGACATCCAAGTCAACGAAGCTTGACGTGTCATAGCTTGAAAGCAAATTCCATTTTTCTCGCTCGCTCTCTCGCTCTCTCTCTCTCTCTCTCTCTCTCTCTCTCTCTCTCTCTCACCTGTTGTTCTTACTGCCAGTGAAGTCTTTGAAACTCGCCGTTTTGTCGGGTAGTATATAGGGATTTGTCACGTCAGCGAGAAACGCCTGTTTCGAGAAGCCCAACTGTAATTTGCCCTCTGGGCCAATGGATACGTTGTTCAAGTTTTGCAAACATCTCTCAACCGCAATACCGTCTCCCATCTGAATCATTGCACAGCCCTCCTTTGTCTTCAAGAACTTGACCTGTGGACAAAAGAAAAGAAAAAAAAAAAAAAAAAAAAGAAAATATTATCCGCGTGACAGAGAGGACAAACGTGATGGTCTTTTTAAGGTAAAAAGCACACTCGGCTCGCGCTGATCTCGAGTCACTCTAATTTCCATAACATTTACGTGGCTTTGCAGAGTGAGCGTCAGAGATTGTACCGGGTGCTAAACTACCGTGTATGCGCATCTAGCCGCACTATATGTGTTAAGAACAAGAGTTTATGTACTTTAGGGCGTTGGGGTTTCTCGAGCCACCCTCCCTCTGGCTTTTACAGTGATGTTTCCTGTGTGTATTTGTAGTGTATACCTTAGTGACGTTGCCGTAGAGACAGAACAAGTTGAAGAGCTTGTCGGTGTTGACTTTGTCGGCCTGGAGGCCGTATACCATCATGACCGAGCCTTGTGTATTGGAAGGTGGTGTCTGACCGAGAGTCGGCGCGTAACCCGGACGAGGAGGCGTTGGGTGTAATGGTTCGCGACCGGCGAAGTCGTTCTTAATCCCATACCTCTCGACGTACGTCTCGGCGTACGTTGTCGGACCGTTGAAGTTGTCCTCGTAACGATCGTGACCAGCACCTGGCGGGAAACCGACTTGTGGTGTTGATCCTAAACAGAAAAAACGATTAAATACGTCACAGCGTCATGTGTCTCATGTTTACATACTGCAGAGGTGGCTGTCGTCAAGGGAATAAGAAGAAAAAGAAAAAAAAAAATTGAGTCTTCGCTGACGTACGCTGCGAGCAGCAGGGGTTAAGAGGGAAGCACCTAGGGTGAAGGTAATTTCACAGTGTACGACTATATAAAACTATAAAGTGGGGTCGTAAAGACGCGAGAGATAGAGAGAGAATTTACTGCCGAGTAGCAGAATCGAGGGAGTTGGCATAAAGGGGCAAGACAAAGGGCATACATATAAATCTTATGAGTAGCCATCTCGACAGAAGAAGAAGAAGATTAAATTGTGCATTAGCAAGCAATGCAATGCATTCTTTAGGTTGTTTTAGGTATTTGGAAATTATGCTTTTTTTTTTAGTCAGTTTCATTAGAGTTCCATACTGTTTTTCAAGGGTGGATATTTCGAGACACGTGTGATTAAGTCGTGCGATTTTAAGCAATGCTTTTCTTTAGTTGGCTTAGAAATTTGAATTTCTTTAAATTATGCATTTTTTCTTTGATCCTCTCATACGCATAGCCCGAGAAATTGGTGTATTAATATTACTTAGGAATGTTACGCATTGCCGACTCTATAATTCTCTGTATTTTTCACCTTTTTTAGGCAGTGTTTACAAATTTCCGATGGGAAAACGCTCAAACATGGAACAGTAGTTTTTATGATTTTTTTGTTGTTTTAAATGGTAAAAGGCTAGAAAGTTAAGAGGATGAAAAGTTACGGTGTGAAGGGTACTCACCGTAGGGCTGAGGTGCAGCACCGTATCTTGGTTCAGCCAGGAGTGGAGCTGGTCTTCCATTACCAGTGGAGTCATTTTTTTGGGCGCTCGGCACTGCAACAGATGATATATATCTTTTGATCAGCAAGATCTACGTCCTCTACATATATCGCAGCGCGCGCACACACACACACACACACACACACACACGCACACCTCTTTACCCTTTGCTCTTTGCTCTTTCGCTCGCTCTCATACCATTCGCGTATTCTCTTCCTCCCGGATATTGATCCGACGAAGAGTGGAGTACAGCGTATTGCACTCCCGCCGCCACCGGAAGCGTACAATACATTTGCACTCGGGCGTGCTGCACGCGTCTCTATCTCTCTGTCTCTACTCTTTATCTCGCTTTCCCACCAGTCTTCTCATACCGTCCTTTCTCGACTTTGCTTTCACCCCGCTATCTCTCACCGACGCTTTACGCTAGTCTCTCTCTCTCTCCCTCTACCGACGTGCGAAATTATCGCGCCCTCTACCTTCACTCCACATTCTGCCCCTATCTCGATGCACAATCGAAGCGTCGGGATTGTGGAAAACGCGCGATGGAAAAGGAGACTCCAGAGAATTCGAGCGTCTATCTATGTGCTCGTGCGGTTCGTCAAGAGAAATAAACGAGAGCCATTGCGGAGTGGCATTTTTCGAGATATGCCATAAACAGCATTCCTACACAACTAAAAACGAAACTCCGACTTTTTCTACTTGTAACAACAAATATTTAGATCCACATACGGCCACAAATATCTTTCTTATATTTACAACAAAAGTTTCAACTCTAAGTTTCACTAAAAGAAAAAATATATTATTTCTTCTTAATAATCGCTACCTGACTGTTTTTGGGATTGGTGAATTTTAATTCAAAGTCAATATTTTGGAATTAAAAATGACGTAGTCAATATATCCAACAAAAAGAACATAACATTTTATGCAATTACATAAAAAATTGGCATGTGGGAGTTTCTAAAGTCGTCGACCTCTAATTGAATATAAAGATTAAAAGTTGCGCGATCAATGTGAGGAAATAAGAACACAGAATAAATGGAATTTCAACAAAAATTGGGAAGGTATAGAAAAAAACCTCTGTCTACCCATTGTTACACATTAATAACAAAAACATTTAACAAAAAAAAAAAAAAAAATCAAATAGAATGAGTTGTTAGGAATAACAAGACAAAACCGCGAGTCCAATGCTCACATACTAATTAGAGTTTAAAACTGCAATTCACATGTACTTATTTATCTCTATAAAGCATTGAATTACAGTATTCGGCATCCCAGTGAATTGAGCCCAGAGAGAGAGAGAGAGAGAGAGAGAGAGAGAGAGAGAGAGAGAGAGAGAGAGAGAGAGAGAGAGAGAGAGAGAGAGAGAGAGACCACTGCTTATACTTATTAGAGAGTTTGGCTCGGTTTTCCGCTCAGCGGTAAACATTATTATTATATTGAGCAAACGCTGGAATCCCCAGGAAATTTTCATAGCGAATGAAGCTCGCTAGGCAACAGGGCCAAAGGTATATAAAAAGCATTGGCGGTGAAAGGTAGAAGCAGTAGCAGCAGTTGCATCAGAATAACGGTGAGATGTACAGTTCTCGCTGAATCGACCACGAACTTGCGGGCTTTAGGGGCGGCGACGCACAAGCGGAACGGCACGACCGCGCATCCCCATAGCTGTTCGCGGTCTCTCTCTAGTCTCGTCCCCGAGAAAGAACGAGTTACCAAAGTTAGATACAACTACATCGATTTCCCCAACGAAATCAAAGCAACGATTATACCTGAGTAGAATTATGGAAATGAAGAATAATTATATTTCTTTTCTTTTCAAATTCATATGAAATATCTCATATATAGAATGCTTGTTTCTTTAAGAAAGTTGTTGTATCATATTGCCGTTGGTGTCGTAGATGTTTTATTGTATTAACAAAGCGCAGCCCATAGCAGCCGAGATTTTTCCTTTAGCAAAACGAGTCGCCCAGAATCAGGGTACATCAACGGTGATTTACCGTACGCAAGCTACTCGACGAATGCGTCTCAATGGATTTCATGAAATTCGAGAGTGAGAAGAAAAAGTGTCGAAGAAATCTTACTCACTCGTTATGATTTCACGGACGAGTGTTTGTAGGTGGCGTGAAATTTCAGAACACCCGAGTTGTCGGGAAGCTGATGGAAAGCGAGATGATGCAGAGGTCGAAGGAAGCAGAGGATGAGACGCTGATAACTCGGGACGAACGAGGGTGAGATGCACCCTAATTATCATGGCAATTAGTAATTATCGCGTACCTGAAACTCGAATCGCGAATCGGCCGTCGAGCTAAGGGCCAGAAAGGGGGGAGAGAGAATAGAGAGAGAGAGAGAGAGAGAGAGAGAGAGGGAGAGGAGGGAAAGAGCGTTGATTAGAGGCTGGAGGCAAACGCGCAGAAGCCAACGTTAATCATCCCCTCTGCGAAATCCTAGCGCCTTCCTCTATGCCCGACTCTGGTGGACTCGCCGGTGAAATTTCAGTTGGTGTTACTGTATGGAATGGAAGGGGAAGAGAGAACGACCGACTCCGAAGCTCACCAGCGCGTTTTAGTGGAGGAAGGTAGCTCGATTAAACCGGGTAACGCGACTGGTCGACGATGACGACGAGAGCTCTCCTATACTGCTGCTACTACTACAGGCCACTGCTGTTGCTGCTGTTTCCGGCATCTACCGGAGCTGTAGATTTGCTACGATCGATTTTCTTCATCAGATTTTCAGGCGTCACTGATGGCGTTTATTGCACGCGTTTGCAAAAGAAATCTTTCCGCTTGGGACTAGAAAAGTGCAAACGCAGCGAAAATAATATTGATAAAACGATACAATCGAGGGTATATTAATCGTACATGGAGTCTTTCTTTTCGCATCAAGAGGAAAATATTTTATTTTCAATTTTTTTCTTCCCGTTTTCTATTTTGGCAGTAGAATATCTAAATATTTATTGATGAAAGAAAATATTTTTTACAAAAGTTCATTTAAAAAAAGTCATGAAACAATTCTACAAGCATTTCCTACGAGCATTCTATGGAAAAAAAAATCCGAGGAAAGAATATTAAAATTGTCATTAGTACTTTTGTTTATAAAACTAAAAAACTAGAAACTTTTTTCTTTTGCAAAAATTGACGAGAAAAATTCTGGAGAAAATGTTTCTATTAGATGTATAAAAATGTAAGGAGAATTTGTTTACAGTGGCCTTAAAAAAAGGGTGATATCTGGCGATTTATGGAACTGATAAATAAGTAGAGTGAGTCGAAAGTAATACAAGGGTCTCGAGTCTACCATCGTTCTGACCCCTCATCGATCTCAATTGCCATCAACGAGAACCGGGTGAGAACGCAGAAGCTCAATTTGAAAAAGCGTTGAATTCCTATAGCGTCCAACTTCCATCATCCCTCGACTATACCATCGGCCAGTCTTACTTCTGCCCAGTCACTTTGTAATCCTCTTAGCTCTCTTCTACCGTTTAACTAAAAATCATTTCAATGGACTCCCCGCTCGTTAAATATAAATAAATCAATTTTCATTCGTGCATGTGCTTGTTGAAACTGTCTGAAAGAATGACATATGGCACATGGTGAATGTTCCACAATGACGATTAAAATTATTCATCGACGACACAATTTCATATTATTATTACAATTACAATAATTATTGTTATTAATATTACCGTTAATAAATTCATGAGAATATCACGTTGAGATTTATTTTCCATACATATTAAATCCTTCAACAGATGATAACACAACTCATTATTCTCTTTCTTTATTGACAATACTGACTTACCGTTTGGGCGATGTCGCAAACTTGAACAAACGTACGGATTGCTCGCGTGTGTTCCCGTAAGCATTGTCTCCGGAGCGATGATTATCGAGAGCCGTAGACCTGCCTAAGCCTCGCACTCACCAGCCCTGAACTTGTCCCGACAGTGAGAATCCGTCATCATCACCCCTCAAGTCACACAACGAGAGATGGCTGCATCTACACACAGACAAACATTCCAACATAACACCTCGGTTTTTTTTTTTCGTTTTCTTTTGCGTTACGTTTTTTGTTCGTTTTTTTTTTCCAACAAGCAACCGGGCGTTTTTTCGCGCCATCGGCCAATATATATCCGTTCGTTCTCTCTCTCATCGTCACTGTCACGATCTTCGCACGGATTTTGTCAAATTAATCTGCCTCGATTTGTTTTTTTCTTTTTTTTTTTTTTACAATTTTTTCTTTTTCCATGGAATATCCCCGATTAACTCGACAATTATCATTTTGCGTGTGAATAAGCGAGAGGAGAATAACTAGCCGTGTGCGGTGAGATATATATATTTTTTTTTCTTTCTCTTACGTTCATTGGGTCATAAAGGTTTTCGTATGTTTTTCTGATTTCTGCGGTTCCGGTATTCAAAACAGATCGATGGACATGTTACGTTTCTTTTTCTCTGACACGGATTCTTTTTTTATTTAATTTTTTTTTTTTTTTCATTTTTTTTTTCGATAAATTTGTTGTCCGAACTTTTTTGAGGTCTGATATTTGGCGAGACGGTAGCAGTGGTCGATTGAATGTTTGTCTGTGAGTGCACTGGTAGCCCTTGCAATGGCACATTTGTGGTGAGCATATATATAACAATATATATAAATATATATATATATATGGCAATATATATCATAATCATTACTTGGAGTGATCGACGAAATTAATATTATTAAAAAAATACATATATATAGCTCATACTCATGTAGATCTCGCGAAGTACACAATTATGGATTCTACATATATGCATATTTAAATAAAACACACAATTAAGTGCGTTGTTTCTCATCTACATCGTGCTCTACTCGTTTATATATATATATATATATATATTTATATATATCTCTTTTTTTCATACTATTTCGTTTCGTGGTCGATGGTTGGTGGGTGGAGGGTCCGGCAGATCTACGGCGTATGTGTGACGTATGTGAATATATATATATATATATCGGTGCTTTGTCTCGTTAGGCGAGTTGTTCATTGACATTTATTGATTTTTTGTCGTTGTTGTTGTTGTTGTTGTTGTTGTTGTTGTTGTTGTTGTTGATGTTGTTGATGTTTTGTTGTATTTATAAGCCTCGCTGTTATCCTCTCGTTCTTCTACACTCTATTTCATATTCTTGCCCCCTTCCTCCCTTATTTATTTATTTATTTATTTTTTGTTATATTGGACTTGGAGTCACTTGGTGCTTTTTCTTATACTCTTATTTTTTTTCTCCATTTTTCCATTGTTCGTTCTTGTTTTTATATTCGGGTTACATTTTCCTTTATTTTGATTATAATTATTTTTGTTATTTTGTAACTCTGTTTTGAGGATTATGTGACAGAGGAACTCCTTGGATTTAGCGAAGAAATAAATCATTATCTATCTACGATTATGTATCTAATAAAGTATATTCGAATTTATATAATTTATATACGTTATAGCGACAAAAAGTCCTATATCCTTTGTATAAATATTTTCTTTTTATTCGCTGGATATATCCGAGAAAGATATATCTCATTTTCCGTCAATGCATCAATTTTTTCTGACCCTCTCGGATATTTCCCATAATGAACCAGATGTTGCTAATAATTGAGATCTGTTTTTTTTTTTTTTAGATTTTGTTGTCCCTAAAATGTACGAATTGAATTTTTTGCAAAATTATTTGTATCTTGAAATCGCAAAAGTAAAATACATAGTAATAAAATGTATATTACATATGAACCATCAAGTGCAATAATAGTTACAACAGTCACAGAAATTTTCAACGAAAACGATTGTTTTAACAATCAAATTCACCACGTTTCATTTTTTTCGATTTTATTCGAAATTTTACAGAATTTACAGAGATTTTTTTGTAGAATGCACAGAAAAATCGGCAGTATTGACATCGAATATTTAAGCAGTCAAAAGAAATTAAAAAAACAACGAAATAATTTATTTTTGCTAAAAACGATATCTGCAGGATTTTCTTATTCTTTGAATATTCGATTTTCCTACTGGATTCAACACACATTCGTATAAATTTCTGTAAAATCGAAAATATCCTATAACTGTATTCAAAAGATCATTAAAAATATAAAAATTTAGGGTTTTCCACAAATTTTTGAAAACTCAAGAAAAACATGTAATGTATAAAAACATATATTAAATATATATCTGACAATATATAAACATATGAAGTTATATGTTACATAACAAAAAAAAGTATAACCATACATACATCTTGTTTTCTCTTCTGTGTCGGTATAATAATAACGTGAAAAATGAATTTTTAAAGGAACTTGCTTATCGAGGAAAATTTTCCACGACGAATTAATATAATTACTGGTTAACGCGAAGAATTAAGGCAATTCCATTAGACGCAACATGCGACGACAAGTGCTCGATTCTGTTTGTGTGAGTGTGTTGATGTGTGGACATTCGTTGGCATAGGTGTAAAATGCCAGCAGTCCTGTGGATGGACCAAGGGCGCTTCTCGAATGATTATTCGATTAACGGCACCCATGGGAATGTCGCGTGCTGTGGACTCCAGGTATTCTCTGCGTTGTGACTCTCTCTCACTTCCACTCGTGTAACTCTACACATATATATAGCTGCATATATGTATTCACGTATGTAAACCGCTTGTGACGAGAACAGTTCGCGAGATCCTATTTGTGCGCCCGGTGGTCTCGTTGCACACCCGGCGGCGTTCTGTGCAGTGTTATATATATATACGGCAGCGACAGCACGCGGTGTAATGGGATTTCACGACGTGAAAGAGTTCATCGCGAACGCTCTTCGACCGACGAGCTATCGAAACCGTATAATACCGTTAATTCCTGTGTTTTTTTTTCCTTCTCTTTTTCATTTGCTTTTTAGTTTCTGTTTTAGGCTCTTTTTTTTAGTCATGCTCAATGTTGCTTTATCCACATGTGCTTAACTGTCTACACTTGCCGTAGTATTTTGTTTATATGTTTCTCGTTGTTTTCTATTGATTCTTACTTGTTGTTCTTTGTGCTGATTATATCATCCTTGAAGTATGATTGTGTGGTCAAATTAGAGGATGCTTCTTGTGTGGTTCATAATGATATTTACAGTTCATTTGTGCACTAGATCTATGGGTACACGACCATCGATACAGAAAAAAAAACTAACAGATGATCAAATAAAATTGGTGTAAGCTCAGAGTCCCGGATTTCGAAGTTAAAAAGCCCTATTTTCTGTCAATTTTGTAGTATTTTTTGTGTATACCGCAGATTTTTCTGTTACATTTGAAAAATAACAGCAAAGATTGTGTAAATTTTGCAAAATGACCCAATAAAAGAAAAGAATGATGTCAAATTGAAACATTGTAATGAGATCATTTTGGCTAAAAAGCCAACTGAGTCGACTCTTCATTTTGCTGAAGACACACATTGTCAAACGTATTTTCGATGAATCGTCATTGTTGCTGAATCGTCAAATGTCTGAAGTTTAATAATGAGGAGTTAAACTCAATAAACGTGATATTATTAAATTTCCGCAATACGATGATTCAGCAAAGTTACATTCGGCGCAATGTATTTTTCGGTAAAACTATTCGTCTGAATAATGTTTCGACAAAAAGTGATAGAAAAAAGAAAAGGTGTAAATTTGTCGAATTTATAAACAAAAATTAATTTAATTTGCAGAATAAAATAACACAATATATTGTGTAACATATGCTGTCTGTGTTAAAAGATTGTATAAAAGGAAACTACACATTTAAAAAAAATTGTAAACATGAGAAAATATTTGCTGAAATTAAACTACACTATTTTCAACATACAATCTTTGTAATTTTTCTATAGAACTGAAACATAACAAATATTGGTGTCAAATTAACACAAAGCTCCTGCAGACGTCTGTGAAAGGAATGTTCATTCTACTTTTTTACTGATGCGAAAATATAACAAACAACAAGGTTTTGTATCTGGATTGTATTGTATTTTTTTTTTTCTATCAAACAATGTTGCGTTTTGTCTTGTTGTTGAACGATGTTGTTGCTTGTGTGCGATATCGGTAATTTCTTGTGGCTGGCGTATTATTATTATTGTTATTATTATTATTACCATGTTATTATTGGACAAACGTTGTTTACGTTACGACATACACTGGTCTATTTATTATGTGTATATATATGCCTTGTATGTAAGTCGAACGGTGCTCTGTGGTGGCGGCTGTGCGGTATGCTCAACCAGTGTATGATGTGCCTCGGCTCGCCTGCTTCGCTATACGTAAGGGTGTAAGATATGCCAACAATATACAATGTAGGTATAGGACCTCTCTACGTGGGGCCCTACCCTCTACTAAAACTCGTATGTTTCTACATAGGAGAAATATGGCACCGCGTGCTTGCAATTGTGCATTTATGCGCATGTATATACAAATGGTAGAAAGTCTCTCTATATATACCACGTTATGTGTATATGTTTATGTTATTCTACTATGATACGGAAAGTATGGCTCGACATGTAAGCGGGGGAAAATGCTTGGCGGTAATTTTATACGAGTTTTCAGGATATGGAATAATTAATATCATTGTTTGTACGTGTTGGCTAATTATTTTTAGGCTTATTTTAGAATTCTGGTACAGGGTTTAAATAAATATGCGGTGGGGTTTTTTTTTCATTCAATAGAAATTCTATATGTTGTATATGAACAAAAAAAATTGCATAAAATAGTAAAATAGTTTTTTTGTTTGACGATTGCTTTTGTTATTGGTAAGAAAAAAAAAATAGGAAATAAAGTCTTTGTTTTAGACATGAATTTTTGATCTGACCGGGCATTTCGACTTTTCTCAATTTCCTTGATATATAAAAAGATAAAGTTGCGGTATTTTTTGCCTCATTCTTAAAAAGTTTTTAAGAACGAAGATAAAGAATTGAAAATAAATAGAATTCTTTATCAGTGATGAGAATATTAATTTGGAGAAGTGTATTTAACTTAATCAAAGTGGACATCAGAGTACACAGTGTAGTACCTGGAGAATCCAGCTGAGACTGTGTGTGGAAGCCTACCGTCCAAATTTGACCCACATTTCCTTTATGTATATCCATTACAGTGTATACACATTACACATATACCTAATGTACACGTTATTACCACTACACCGAATATGTAGTTATTTTATAGTCGGGGTGACGGTTGGTAAGGGTTTTCGCAAAGAGGCTGTGAGAATATTAATTACATTCGTCGTTAATCACGAGGGGCAAGGCAACTTCGTTGAGAGTATAAAGGTGCCTTTAGAGGAAAATTCATCTCACCCTCTCGTTCTTTATCGCTCTCTGTACTTAAAACTTACATATACCGAAGTGACGAAATATTTGTCAACAAAAGGATAATGTAAAATTCATTTTCACAAGTCAGACGCGGAGAAATTGTACTGTCGAAAAAAATCACTACTAAATCACAGAACCGATACGGGAAGTTTTTTCTTCTTTACTATTATATTAAAAAAAAAAAAAAATACATAAAATGAAAGTCGGTACATTAAAACCTTAGAAAAATGAGTAATTTCATATACCACTGGAATTTCACATGATTGTATATTAAATTTAATATACCAGTTAGATGGATAAGAACTTTCAGTAGCGGTCAAATAAATGTCTAAATGTTCTTAAAGGTTTACTGGAGAAAATGCAAACAAATCCACAAATGTACGTGTATTTAGAAAATACAAGTCATGCGAAGTTAATGTCAATATCATATTGACACAACAAGAGCTGAGGGCTTCGTCTGTAAACCTTAAGAAAAGTCCCAGGGAATAACTCGAGAACTCTGAATTATTTCCTTGGGTCTCTTGAGAGAAGTTTAGAGAAACATAAATAACAAGCCAAGTCTTTCGAGCCATTCGTTAAGAAAACACACGTAAATCTTCAGGGAAAATCGTAAACTTGGTATTTATTCGAAATGGAACTTGAGGTTTGATGGTTAAATTGTTTGGTTTTCGCGTTGAAAATACTGCGTTTCATATGTGCAACTAGAAGGATGTGCGTTGCATGCCACTAGTCGATTGTAACGTGCTTTGTGAGTCGAATCACGAAATTGATTTTAACGAGGTATTCCCCCCTCATTCGTGCAATCGATCTTCACCCGCTGGCGACTGGAAGCTCGTAACGGTAAATGATTGCCAGGCATATATATCTAATGGATATCGACGTTGCATTCTCTAGAACTTTGTAACGAGGATGCTGTAACACTGTAACAGCTCCCTTCAATTCCCACTGCGCTTGGATTTACATATAGACGCGGCAATTTATAGACTTCCCGTATACAAGGGCTCGCGCGGAACCCAGTAGTGACAAAAAAAAAGCCAAGAAATCCTGCTTCGGGCCATTGAGTTACCGCCTCTGCGATATATCGTCGAATAAAAAAAAAAAAATCCTTCCAAGATATCCAAAGGAATTTGAGTATTCGAGACTGTCAACGAAAAATCTTCTTTGATTAGAATTTCAGTAGCTTGAAACGAGGAAAATCTATAACGAATCAAGAAAAAAAAAAAGAAAATAGTCTAACAAATTTAATGAGAAATTTTGTTTATATCAGAGTAATAAAAGCATTAGATGGTCTCGAGGCGGACATTTGAGAAGCCGAATTCGAAGGGAAAACGGTTTGAAAAAAAGAAAAAAATGTTAACTAAGTAAAAATAAAAATGGGGGAAGAGGAGATGGAGCGACGGGTATGCGGTCGCTTTCAATTATCGGTCGCGACTACAGCGGGAGTTAACAGAAGGGGATGAAGATTTCTCCAAGTTCTCTCTGCTTCCTGTCGTCGATATCAGCAGAAAGACGAGTGGCGCCGCGTTGCCTTATCTGCGCTCTCGCTCTTGTCGTCGTCGTCGTCGTCGTCAAGAGAACACACAAGAGAGAATTGAGGAGAGAGAGAGAGACTTCATCGTGTGCGGTGGTTCAATTTCCTTCGCTCAATTTCCTTGACATTCTCGCGAGCTGAATCGAGTCTACGCGATATCGGGGCGGGGTAGAGAGATGGCAATCGTTATCGGTGGACGGCTCCAGGAAGAAGATGTATCCCCCCCCCCCAGAAAGGCTATATCAAAAAGGAACTAGTGGAAAGTCCTGAAGGAGAAAATCACAAGGACACGATACTCTTGCAGTTGATTACTTGGCGTACGACATGTCCCGTCAGGTACAATTATTCTTATATTCAAACGCTACGATTTAAATAGTACAAAGCTATAAATCTTGAGAGAAAATTTATTGCGCAATAAGAAGTAGGTACATGTTTCTGAATAAGAAGAATGCGTTTTGCAACCATAGATGTAACATCTGCGAGTGTAAACGGACGACAAACCCACATGGAAAGATTATATATGCGAATATATAGCCTTGAAAATATATGTCGTCTAGATGTCTGAATTCAACTTGTGTTTTTATACGAGGCATTCCGCGCAAAGTGGGCCATTGAAAAAATATTCATAGCTGCGCAGAAATAAAAAGTTTCGTACATTTTCGAGAAGAATAAAGTTTTTTTTTTTTAATATTGCTGAGAGGTAACATTTTTTTTTTTAAATCAGACGAAGAAATTTTGTTATTATGTATAGAAAGTAAATTGGCACGAAGGCAAAATCGTATATGAAGCAATACAAAGAAAGAAAATAGTGAATGAAAAAAGGTATTTCAAATGGCAAGTATCGGCTACTCGATTGTAAAATACATTGACACACTTGAGCGATCGTAAAATCGTAAAAATTGTCGGCGTCGCTCAAGCTTAGAGTTAATTGGATAAGATAGAAAAGTGTGTAAGAAAAAACGAAGATCACGGGGAAAGGAAAGAATAATAGTCGTACCCTTCCAAAGACGTTCTTATGATTAATAGCATGTAGAAAGCGAGCTTTGACTTTTTGGGCGAAGAGAAAGATGAACGAGAAGAGCAAGAAAAAAGAGAGGAAGAGTTGACACGTCTCGTGAAGATAGGTCAGTGTTCCGAAGCTATATAGAACCTCTCAACGACCCTCTTCTTTTTCAGAGAAAAAATAGATGTATAGGGACAGCTCTCAATGTGTGTATCTGTGTTTTTATGTCTTCGTGTTCGGCTACTTATTTTTATCCGACAGAGTTAGGCCACCAATGCCTGGTGTGGACCAGCGCTACTCAGGTCGGGGAAATAAAGAACGTCACGTTGCAACTCACTACTGTGATGCGATTGCCGATGGTCTCACCTCTATTAATTCTTTCTTTCTCTCTTGATTACAAAATGGAGATATATGGACTGACGTCACTAATATCAAAGCACTCGCAACATTTTATTTTTCTCCCCTGCACTCGGATTTGTCATCGCGCACTCGTTGAAATATCGGCCGTAAAATACAACGGTCGGTGAAACTCTCTTTTACAGAATGTGGCGATACGTTGTTTTTACAGAATCCGACTCTACACATCTTCAACTGTACATCACTAATTCTATGCAACAGCAACTGTACATTAAATGCATGGTTCTAACACGTCAGCAAATTCAACGCAAATTTAACACAGCAAAAGTCTCTGAGGCAAAACTCTGCATAAGCGATACTCTACACAAGCAGAACTCTACACCGTCATCAACTCGTAAACCAGTAACGTGCAACCGTTAAAACGGTTCAATCTATCAGCGCGCGTTCATTGGCTTGTGAGTTCGTGACGGTGTAGAATCGGTGATAGGTTACATTTTTTCGGTATGCAGTTTTGCCTGGGAGAGTTTTGCCTTGAAGAGTCTCCGCTGTGTTGAATTTGTCCTTACGTAGAGATGACATTGTGTAGAGTTAGGGCATGCGTGGAGTTGTGTAGAGTCGAGCATTGTGTAACATTGAATTCCGTAGAAACGACGTATCAATCGTGACTCGCTAAGCGTAAAGGTCAACTGATATAATTCCTCGCGATTTAATGACGGAAAAAATTAGTTGAATATTCAATCTTGTTTCTCACGTTCGAAACATATCGGCTGCGATATTAAGTGAATACCGCGAGTAACTCGAGCTATATTCGTGGAGCGATGCGAATGCGATATTACAGCTGCCTAAGAGCTCTTTTAGTAATATTATATTCTGGGCTGTATATTCGTATAAAAACGGGCTTTATACCGTTTTTCCCCTGAAAGGACCGTGTTTTTTTGTGTCTAACGTCAGATGGTTATTACGAATATGTCAATAGGATCATAACATTTTTATTTTCATCGTGATTCTCAATTGCTTAAAGGGATGGAGTAGTGTCAAATTTAAGAATATTTCAACACCAATATCTCAAGAATTGCATTGTTTATGATTGTTGATTATGTATCCTAAGTGAAAATCCTTAAAACAACGTATTTTCCGAAAATGTTGTAATAACAAAGCACCGTTTGGATGGTTAACATTTTTTTGAATCTTAATGTTACGCTGTATAAAGAAATTAAATGTCCTATAACAATGTTATACAAATGATAGCAACGTGAAAGAGTGACTTGGATTGAATTTCGTAGGACTCGACGTGAAATTTCACAAACCTTTGTTACGCGTACTAAAAAAAAAATTATACAAGGCGATTAATGTTATGAATAATTCCAAAGCAAACACGCCTGTGAATGGCATCTGTGTAGTGTTTCCTCATTGCGTTTCATTATTCATAAAGCTTTCCCCTATCCGGAAGTAAAATTGATCAAATCACTTATTCATAGAGGAAAGCGTTGTGAATTCTCCAAAACAACGAGAAAGCAATTTGCAAATTTCGTTCTCCGAATTTTTAAGTAACATTGTTAAACGGGGAAATCAATTAAAACATCATAAAAAGTATTGTTGCTCGTTTTAAAATTATTACCGACAGATACAGTTAGTTCCGTTTTCTTTTTTACTGACAAGGCAAGCGTTTTTTAATCATTCTGCAATTTCCATGAAACCCAACTGTGTTGTACTGTATACGTTACTAGAATTATTCGATGGAAAGAGAAAAAAAAAAAAAAAAAATCACCAATACAATATGTGATTGTTTCTATTTCATATAAAATTCTAAGAGTTACGAGTGGAAAATACAACATAGGTTTGTGATAGAAATCTATGGAATCAATATTTTGTTCTTTCTCCATGGTTTTTCATGGGTATCCCAAGTGAATCCGAAGACGAACTAAACATACACTACAGTGCTAAGTGAGTGCTCAAATAATAACATGAATTTCTATAGTGTGAGGGATGACGTTACGCGAGAGATACGATCGGATCGAATGTTTTTACGGTGAAGCGAGCAACCGAGCGAAGCGAGCTCCGTTGCGCTTATATTAGCGATATTATGTATGTGGCGCTAACCGCATATTCTGAGAGCAAGAAAGACAGACGTAATATAACCGTTATGGGAGTTATCGCGAATGCTCCGGACCATTAAGAGTCGTGTAATACCAAACAGTAGCAAACCTCAAGAATAACGAGCCAACCCTTTGGCTCTTCCTCTTCCGATTGCCCCTCTCTCTCTCTCTCTCTCTCTCGTTCTCTCATTCGCGTCAAAAGCTACTCGCTATATTGTATATTCGAAGCTATCTGACGCGTTTGCGAAATTTAACTGAACCAACGAGCCGTTACGAGATTCCAGGTTGGGCTAGGCCAACTCGGTAGCATCAGACCAGAAGGGCAATTGCGGTATTACCGCGTGTATGGTATAACGATCTATGAATATATAGGTATATATTGCACGGACATTTTGCATGTGGATAATACTATGGATAAGCCGTAAGCCTGTATTGCAAGTCTGGTCAGGGACAGTGCATATTACTCTTTAGCGTGGCAGGAACATTACTGTATCGAGCCAACAGTAGCGTTGTCAATGAGAAGAGGGGAAAAAGCCAGTGAGGCAAAAGACAATTTCCATATTTATGTCGAAAAATAATATTTTTATCCGTCTAAAGCTCCCAAGAGGGAAATCATGATAGGCGTGATCTATAAAATATACAACTCGTATAGCGCAGAATATCACAGAGATACCCTTCAAATATTTCATTACAATTGAAATATTATTTTGAAGTTTCTTCATTGTGTGAGATTTTTTTCAAAAATATCAAAATTAAATGAAAAATTAATTTTTGTGTAGATCAATGAAAACTCTCTGAGAAATAGTATCAAATGTTTTCATCATATCAAATGAAAAGGTGTTTTTTTTTATGATGAGAGAGTTCACAAAGCTTTTAATATATTCTGGCTTTAAACTCGTAGAAACGGTCCATATCAATATACGCAAAGATCCACCATCGTGCAAATTGAAATCCCAGAACACAACGATATCCGCTTCGGATCTTTGGCATAAAAGGATTCTTATCGTTTATAAGAATGAAGAATTTGGTAAAAAAAAAAAAAAACGGTAACATTGCTAATTCACACAAATTCTGCATATATACATCTACTCGATTTAACAGGCAATTCCTAAACTATCCAACACCAATCGATTGTCCTCGTAAATCCGCTGTACGATCATTGCAACGATGCACAACACGAGCAAGGACTGAAAAGTCAAACGGTGACTAGCGTGAAAAGTGCAATAAAGCTTAGCCTGTCGTTCACATTTCCGCTGCTGCTGCTGTTGAAGATTTGTCCCCTCCATCGAGTAGGATTCTAGACGACAAAAGCAGAAGCACCAGGAGAAGAAGAGATAAGAGGAAGCGCTGAATATGTGCGAGCCGAGTGAGGTGTAGCGTGGGTTTTCGTGCGGGTTTAGCGTGTCGATTCGCGCCTCGACGACTTGACTGACTGGCCGGCCTGTCTCAAATCTCCCGTGAAAAGCCTCCACGTGAAGTGACTCGTTCGCATCGCTGCCGGTGCGCGTCCTCCTCCGATTTTACTCCTTTACATCGCCCCAAACTGACGCCTCCACCTCTTCATGGTAATCTTCCATTCGCTGCATCGCTTGCCTACCGATGCGATTCAAAGTGGCAAATGGCAAATATATACAGCCGACGAGAGAGTAGAAGCAAAAAGCATTAGGAATCACGAAAGCGCCTACGAATGCAGAGCGTGTGATACGACTGAGCTAGACTCTGAGATATCTGTAATACGAAGACGCAGAGCAAATATATGAAGAACCGAAAATACCGGAGACATTGTGAATGTTCAAAGTAGCCCGTGGACTCGTCGGACTTAACTCGCGTCGCCTATTCGCCCTGACAAATTAATTAATGCCCCTGTGGAACGAAAACCAGTGGATAACCGACGAGCAACAAAAATTCTGTTTTCTTTGGGTTTTTTCCTTTCTTCTTTTTTTTTTTTTTTTTTCGTCAATTGTTGCTTTGTTCTAGACTAATCTGGCAAGCAGCCACGGCAAACAAGTTACAAGTCGGCGAGACAGTGGGGCTTTGCGACAGTCGTAAGAAGGGAGTGGGCAAAACGAGAGAAAAAGTGAAGAGGAAAATGTCTGGACTACTTGTATATTTCTTTCTGCACTAACGATGTCAGGGTTAAGGAGACCGGGGCTATTTTATACGCTGGTGCTGAATCGCTGTATTTTACGTGATTATTACGCTTTTTATCTCAAGTATAGAGAATATTTGTAAAACTAATATACTTGTGTAGGAAGAATTTTATTTAATTTGCATTTCACGTATATTTCTAACCAAATGCTGTCGTGATCAAAAATGTCATTCGTCAATAAACAAAAAGCAATCAGAACATTTCTGTTTGATGTATTTTGCGTTTCGTGAGAGATTCATCAAGCATAGATGATGAAAAATGAGAATCCAAAAATGTGCGAAATAATGCCGTTTTTCTAGATGAACAGTCATGAAAACATATATTGAAATGATAGTGCGAGCGCCGGGCGTTATGTGATGAGAAAGGATGGGTGAAAATGCGTGTGATAGCAAGAGAGTAATTAACCGAAGGGTGTGAGACGGGTTCCGGTAGGAGGGTATGGTACAAGTTCGATTTCGTATGGCAGCTGCGACTGCTACTATTACTGCAACTGACTTGACCTGACACGACTGTTTGGAGGAAGAGGATGAGAAGAGGTAGTAAAGGGGGAAGGAAGGGGGAGTGCGGATAGGACGTCGACGCGCAACGCGTAATTGGAACGCGAGCTTCAAATTCCTTTAACCGAGACATTACGACAGCTCGTGTCGCGACCATTTCGCTACTGCTCTGAAGAGCGAAAAAGAGAAATGACAAAGAGATAAAGAGAAGGTAACTGCAGGTGGATACTAATAAAAACGAACGATTTTCACGGCACGAACAAAATTCGAGAAAAAAAAAAAAAAAAACGACATTGGTCATATAATTAAAAAGTATTTTAAAGGCTCTGTCATTGAAAGGGAATAAAATTCATCGTTAATACCTTGAAATACGAATTCTATCAATTTCACGGGACTTTTTAAAACTCAAATCAGAATTCAAAAATACAGGAGTATTTATTCCATTGATGATGTAATGTCAATTCATTTTATAGAATATTCTACCATGTTAGTGTAAATGTATAAACTCTTTATGTGAAAAAAGTACATGCGCTTTTATAAAAATTCCTTAAAAAATTCAACGAAAATCAAAACATTGGGCCGATGCTTTCACCATCAATCACTATACATTCTTTTTATTTTTATGGCATTTTTATAGATTTTTTGTCCAATATTGTTGTATGTTCTTAGAAAAGATTGAATATATAAAAATATTTATGGAATAAATAAACAAATACAGTGAGTGTGAATATTTTTTCACACACTGCTCGAGCTTGAAAAATAAAATTTCTCCTGAAGGGGAGTGAAAAAAATAAATGAGAAAGAGGCGAGACGTCAAATGGGAGCAAAAACTACTAAAAATAAACGACTTTCTCACTGTAGGGTGAAAATTCATGAAAAAATACTGGTCAGTCATTAAAAACGTAGTTAAAAAGTTGATATTAAAATCAAGAACGATTTATCATTATCACCTTGAAAAATACTACAAATTCTGTAAATTCACAGACGTTTTGGAGTCTAAAAATGGAGCTTCAATTTCTTTTTTTCACATTACTCGAAATGGAAATAATTAAATTTCTGCCCCAGAGGTTGTGTCGCGACCTTTTCACTGCTGAAGCGGAGAAAAGTCATATCAAATTAGGAAGTGGTAAAAAGAACACCTAATAAGGAAAGTAGATAGAGAAATTATTAGAATTAGTAGAATTTTCGAGATAAATTAATAGAATTAATGATTTTCACCGTAGAGAAAATTCAAGAATAAAATTAATTAGTATGGGAAAAAACGTATTTGAAAAAACTGCTATTCAAGGAAAACACTTATAATTTTATCAACTTCAAACTTCCTATACGAATCTTCAACATTTGTAGACGTTTTGTTGATTCAGTTATAAACTTCGATGTTCTTTTCATCAGAGTAATCGAACTTCGAAAAATAAAACTTCTACTTCCGAGATCCTATCGAGAAATGGAATATAAATTGATACATGGAGGTCAAACGAATAAAAACGAACGATAAGTATTCATAGTGGGAAAAAAAGTTCAAGAAAAGGATGTGGTCGGTCACTGAATAAGTATTTCAATCTTTTCCATTGGACAGACAAAAAACTAATTAATTACGGCTTAAAAATATACTGTGAGTTCTATAAATTTCCAGGCCTTTTGAATCAAATGGAAACTTCGTATATTTTATTCGTATTACTCGAGTCTAAGATATAATAAAATTTCAACTTCACTCTGCTATCATTCCAATCGTGGAAAGATCCCCACTGAAGTAGAGCATGAACAAAGGGAAGCTAATAAACGAAGTAGAGTGATAAAAATTAATAAAATTAACGATTTTCACAGTGGAAAGAAAATTCAAGAAAAAAAATCTGGTCTGGCAAGAAAAAAAAAAAAGAAGTATTTGAAAAACTGCTACGGAAAATGAGAGGACTTATCATTTTATCAACTTACAAAAAAAAATTATTTCAAACTTTGCCATTGAACAGACAAACAACCAACTCATTACGATTCCAAAATATATTGTAAATTCTATAAATTTCCAGGCCTTCTGAATCAAATCGAAATTACAAATATTTCATTGGAATAACTCGAGTTTAAAATAACAACACTTGAGCTCCACAGGTATCATTCAAATCGTGGAAAGATACTACCACAAAAGGGTTCTATTTATATAAAGACGAAATGTACACAAATTTACTCATTTAGATGCAAAAGCATCTCCTGGCTTTCATAACAAGAAGGAAAAAAAAGTGTTACGTTCCGTTACTCGGGTTTAAAACATGCACGGTGATTGCATAATGTATATCGTATAATCAAAGCACGAATGTACATGTCATTCAATAACAATATTGGCTGTTGCGTGGTGAAAATTTCTGTAAGGGCGACGAGAGTGAATTGCGTGAGCGACGGATAGCCGTGTATAATGTCATCGCGTTATCGACTCTCTGCAACATTGCGGTACGGTAGTATCATCATATATTATATATTAGGAGTGAAGGACGGAGATACAGACGAGAGAGAGAGAGAGAGAGAGAGAGAGAGAGATGGTGTATGCGGTTAATCAGTGAGTATGTATAGTCAAGAGGATCGATCACGCTGTGGCTCTTCTCTCGGGTATCCTGCTTCCCGCTGTCAAGAATCCACGACCGGACGTGTCCTGGTTCAAACTTGGAATCCGAAATTATACCTTCGACCTATCTCGCGTGCTCGCGGTATCGGAGTTAATCGTGCTGATGATACTCGTGTGTGTATGTTACTGATGGATTACGAGAATAGATCAACGATATTTCGGGAATACAGTTGATAATACAAAGCGAGTAATCCGCTTTCGATATACCGAAGATACATGTACGTAGCTCGATGGATTATATTCAGGAAGTTCGTAAAATATTAAGCAGTTGTATATACATATATGCAACCGAATATGTCACTTGAATTCTTCGTAAAGTGCATCACAACTTCCTTGCATATTTCAACATGCCTAACAACCCGTCGACATTCCTCTAAGACGGAAATAAATGTACTGCAAATTTCGTTGATATTTAATTATAGTAAAGGTTTAAAAACCAAAATTTATTCTTCCTATGAGTTTCTTATTGAAAGCTTCTCATTTTTTTTCTCTGTAACAAATAACAGATTTAAGCAGGAGGGTCAGTAAAAAAAATCTACCCAGTGTGAAAAAAACACCATTTTTCTTTTTTAAATTGGTAAAACTGTGATTATTTACTTAATTTAAATACATGTATATTAGGGTGTGTCGGAAAAAACGAAAATCAACAATTACTTAAAATTATTCATAATTGTTGCAAAAATATTTTTAAAAATGTTAATTTCTACACTGAAAGAGGAAATCGGATGATACACCTAAATTCGATTGTGAAATAAATTTTATAGCTGGAGCAACGACATTTTCTTGGTTTCTTCAACAAACCAACACATGTTTGAAGCAAAGAAAAATGTTGCTGCACTGACTAAATATTTATTTTACCATTGTCGACCAGATTAACTTGATCCAAACAATTTTTTTTCTTATCACTGTATGAAGTACTGAATAATAAAACAATTTAAAAAAAGATCACACTTATAAAACGTACATTAAAATTCTCTTAACTATTTATGCCTATCGTGAAGTGTTGTAAGTACCTTAATTACTACAGCGACTACAGATACTCCGAAATTCCGCAGGATACATTTTTTTACAATGCAAATATAACATCAAAATTCGTTCTACAGGAACAAGGATCTGACTTTTCTTTTCCCTCATCATGCACATTCGCTATTCGTGTTTTTTGTAATTATTTTATGAGGGTGGGCGCGCAAGTGTTGTGTGAGCGTGTTAAAAAAAAAAGCCAACCGACGTCGCGAGAAACGTACGTGGGAGAATTTTGTTTAATATTTAAAAAAAAAATTACTATATGCAAAAGTCGCGGCCCTCAAACGTGGAGAGGCATAAAGTATGTGACTGAGGAGAAGAAATTAAATTTAGTGAAAACTCACTCAGTGCCGGAGTTGTGTAGTCCCAGCTCTCGGAGTCATTCTTGTAGACGTTGAGCTTCGTCGGCTGAAACACAAGAAATAAATGAATTTAAATAAAACAAAAAAAATATACATATACCGCAGTTCATATATACATGGTGCAGGATAAATATAGTGAAGTATTCAAGGAGCTGGAGCGGCAAATGTACAAAGGAAAGAGGGATAATATTTTTCCAGGCTTTTGTCAGTGTGGGTGGGAAGCACAAGCTCGAAAAAAAAAACATATGTGAACGAGAAAGAAAGGTCAACGAAATGAGAGAGATAGTTTGGCTGTAAAGTGGCGAGAAGGATGTCGAAAGTAAAGTCAAGAAAATTCCACGTGAAAGTAGCTGAAGCATTTTTATCTGTGCTTTTTATATTCCCTGTATTCATCCCGGCGTAGACTCCAAGCGAATTTCTTTCACCGAAAAGATAGCTACCAAGTACGTTTCGATACATTTGTCGTTTCGTTTTAGGCCCTCCCTTATACTGTGACGCGGCGTATAAATATAAAAGCAAGAAATACGAATTGCAGGTGTAAAAAAGACGGTTCAACGTTCTCATTTCATTTGACCAAAACTGTCCTATCAATGTTTAGCGTAATAAGCTAAAGCTTTTCAACGAGAAATGTAGGAAGATACGTTCTATCGTTTTTCTCAGTCGAGGAAGAGTTTGTAGAATTTAATTAAAGTCATAAGATACGGTAAAATGATATGTGAGATAGAGGCTCATGTCTCTTTGAGTTTACAGACTCGAGAATATTTACAGCGTTATATAAGCCTCCAATTATCAACATTTTTTTTTTAGAAACAATTTAATTACGAACATATCTAATACCAAACATCCTTGGTCAAAACTTTGCATATGTAGAAAATTTCAATTTTGAAAAAAATGCACACTCATAAAAGGTTAAATTAAAAGTGACAAACAGGTGATAATAAAATTTACAATTTATAATAATGCAAAAGATGTTGTAAAATATTTAGTAAAACTAGAATCTCACTAATTTTGATAGTTTGTAATATTAACAAAACGTATTCGTGAATGTTTGTAGAGTGAAACTTTTTGTTGAAAGTACAAACATTTCAGTTACATTTTTACTGTGGATTTAACGTCGAATACGATTCCTACTCTACGCTTTTTTTTTTTTTTTGTGAACTTTCGTTGTCTTCAATTCTTTTCAAATTACTGTCAAAAGCACAATAAAACTGTGCCGCAATTACTCATATGTCAAGACACCTTAACTACAAAAAAGTTCACCTTTTTAAGTGCGGAATACTTAAGCGAAAAAGAAACCAAACTTACATGTAAATCACTCTAAAATCATTTGTAGACCAGATAAAAGTACCAAAATTCTGAACAACTCCAACTTTGACATGGGAATGTATGTGTAATGCATAGTTAAATACTGACTGTCGTTGCTCCGTTGCCCTAATGATGAACAAACGACAAACGAGAGACTACCAAAGTTTAACGAAATGAAACAAACAAGCAGACATATTGCCGGGAAGCTGCAACGAGAAGCGCAGGAAGATACGTTTCGTGTCTTTTTTTTTTAACAAAAAAAAAGCCGAGGAGGTTGTAGAATTTAATTAAACTCATAAGACACGGTAAAATGATATGCGAGAAAGAGGCGCAAGGTACGACTCTTTGAGTTTACAGAGTCGGGAGTGTGTACAGCAGCGATGTATAAGCCTCGAGTCTAAGCAGTCTGGAGTGTATGCTAGAGGTCGACATTTCACGTAGCCGACGGCGTTTTCCTCCCAGTTAAACAGGAAGGGTAACGATAACGAATACGGTCGTCGTGAGAGAAAGACAGAGAGAGAGAGAGATAGAGTCGGAGAAGTACAGACAGGGTAGAAAGGGTGTAAGGAAAAGCTGTGATGTCGAGGTTCTGAGGCAAGACTCTATAGGATGCAGTTCTGGCAGAAGCAGCAGCAGCAGCAGCAGCAGCAGCAGCAGCAGTGGAAGACCCACAAGTCTTAATCTTTTGCCGGGTAGTCGAAACGGGTGAAGAACGTCACGGAGGCAGGCAAACAGATCACGAGGGTACTCAAGGGTTGCCCGGCACCCTCTCGAGTGTACGGTATAATGTCGAGGATTAATTTAAGCTACAACTGGATCACATGTACGTGTATACATCGTCGCCAGTGACGATAATGCACTTTGAACTCTGGATGCATCTTTCAATTATGTATACAACAGTGCTACCTGACATAGACGAATCTATAGGAATAATCTCGGGGGGCACGTTATATAGTTACTGGGAGTTCAATACCGGAGAAACGTCACGCTGCCATTTGCCATCTCCCTGAGGAGAATATTATTGAGGCATTGAGATAGATCAATATAGATCCTGTAAATGGTCCTGCAGACCAATATACGTTTAAGGTGAGCAAAAATTTCGTTATGCCAGAATTGCGACTCGTTCATTCGTTTTCAACTGTCTTTTTTTTTTACTTTCCCATAACATACGCAGTATGTAAAAGAGAAAGTGTTGCAATCCCAATTTTGAATTCCTGATTTTTATGGAAATAGACGTTTTGAGAGTCTCAGATTCCAAAAAAAGCATTCATTCATTTCTGTCTGACTGTCTGGCAAGTGGCTGTCCGAAAACACAATAACTTTCGCCAAGACTTTTGTGGACCACAGAGAAACGTGTGTCTTCTATATATGAAGTGTAATTTAAAAAAAATTGAAACTCAGAATCCACAATTCAACATACTTTTTCAGAGAGATATTTCTAAAAAAAAATGGAAAATAATGATGAAGAATTGTGCAAAGTTCTATTTTGTATTTTTTTTTTTCTTCTAGAAAGCAATGCTAAACTGACAATTTGCTATATAGAGATCAAGCTTTGGTTGTTGAACCTCTGAATGCATCTTTGAATGGTGCACCAGCAGTATTACTGCTGGTTGACATAGACGAATCTATAGGAATATCCTCGGGAGGGAACGTTACAGCTCGTGGGTATTACAATGCGGTAGAAACGTCACACAGCTATTTGCCCCGTCGCCCTGTGGAGAATTATTGAGGCATTGCGATAGATCAATGGATCCCGCAAACGGCTTGCTATTATGCAAAGAGCCTTCTGCGATTCAGTTACCCTCTGTCTCCTCCGTGTCTCCGCGCGCTCTCTCTCTCTCTCTCTCTCCCCCTCCCTCTGTTTCTCGTGATGTGTACACGATAGTGAAGCTTGTGTAGCCCATGCGATGCACGGCTTATGGGTCGTTAGTAGGTGTTTAGTAGCTCGTAAATATTTCACAAGCCGCAGGCACACCAGCAGACGACGTTGCAATCCCAGTAGTCCGAACAGCAGCGAAGGGAAGACCAAGAGCAACGGTTGAAGGCTGCGAGCTTGAGCTCAGGCTCAAGCTCCGCATCATCAAAGTGAAGACAACACGTGGCTTCAGGACTCCACTCTGAGCTTTGTCAGACGTACGACGCTAGAAATCCTAGAGATTCGCATTCCAACGTTTGTCTCTGTTACTGTTTAGTTGTATTTGGAACTCGGCTTTTACTCCTCCGGATTTTCGACGTTAATGGCTAAACTTTTGAGATGGTACACTCCTGCATCGGTGGTCATCTTGAACCGTACAAATATAAACAACGTTGTTAAATACAATATATAAATATAAACGCTTGAGTTAAAATGTGTACTCTTTGTTGTGCCTAAATATACAATGGAAAAATATATTTGGTGATGTCAAGCTTGTGCTCAAGCTCAGAATCATCAAAGTAAAGACAACACGTGGCTTCAGGAATCCATTCATTGTCAGAGCTTTGTCGGACATACGACACTACAAAAAATTCTAGAATTCGCATTCCAATGTTCATCTCTCTTACTGTTTAGTTTTACTTGGAACTCGGCTTTTACGAATTTTAATTATTCTCATTTATTTCGATCGTAAATTAATTTTTATATTTTTTCTTCGAAAACTGCCCATCGGAGTTCTTCGTTAAACTTCTCCAAATTCTTAATCGCCTATTTGGGGTGAATTAAGAAAAACCTGCGCAGTGACATTCTTTAAATCCATCCTCCAAATAGGTTCTACAGAGTGAAATGAGATACGAAGCCTTTCATTGCTTCATTCAGAAGTGGCAAGGCAGATGAAACCCTTCATTCCACTTTAACAAGTGGCATATGTTGACCATTCGAAGTCAACGGAGGTTATTTAGAAGGTCTACATTTCATCTTGAAATTTCCATGTATATCTTGATTCTTACTACGAAAGTAGAAAATTTTCATCTGCTTCAGTTAGAGATTAATCTTCAGATAACATTTTTATAGGTATCAACGGTCTAAAAACAGAAGAAGAGCATATAAGTTAATATTATTTCACCTTATGAAATTAATGAAATTACGGCAGATCATTAAATTTCCGGTCGATCCAGTTTCTATAAATTTTGTATTGAAGTTTATGGGACGTACGGATGAAAGAATTTGTATTACAACACGTATCCGTTCACAAATGCAGTTGGACCGCTTTGGAGTGTTACTAAAAAAAAGTTGTACAATGAAACCTTGTAGTTTGCTGTCTTTTGATCCACAAAGCTTTGCTGTCATCGCGCACAAAGCTTCCTCCACAATGAAGTCAACATTGATCAATGCTACTTTCTCATAAAGGATGCTTTGTGCACGTACGACTCGAAGAATGATTAATTAACCTACTGCGTTTTTACTATCTAAAATTGTACAATTTTGTTAAGGTTGCAGAAAAAATGAATTATTCTTATTTACACTGTAAAATAAATCTACGTGACATATAATGTTCCGATACTGGACTTTTCCTAAATTGTGCAAGTGTGATTAATGTATGGTATACTAAAAACGTTGAAAAAGTCGTAATCAATATAGAGGTACTTTATTGTGTATGAAATGTAATGTATGAATTTATGCATACAAACATTCAATATTTGTACATTACACCGTTAAAAAAATTACGAGACGTACCTTTATGATTGTACAGTATATTTACAAACTAGTCGAATTACATCAGATTCAATAAAACTTGAGGGCTGCAAAAATTAATAATAATCCATTCATTTTACTAAGCGTATAATTTAATTATAATATAATTTAATTTATTCGTTACCGGTGATTAAAAAGGTTGATAGATAATATTTTTCATCATGTATTGTAATGACACATTTTACGACTAAACTAAATTAAACAATAATTTTACTGTCCAATGACTTCACTGCCATGCGAGTTGTTTAATATTCAATGAAGTATCTGGAATTTCATAAATGGTTTCTTCAAAAACATAAACAAAAAAAAGCTTTCCTACCAATAGTCACATCTCTCGTTTAATTGAACGTTATATTTCCAAATTTTATCAATTGTATAAATATGCAATAACCATCGACAGCATCTATTACTCGTCGAACAAATTTTCTATCTTTTTCTTTTTATTACCACGTACAAAAAGCCTCACCTCACCCGACAGTTAAGCTCAATAAAGTGAAAGGCAAGACAATTTGTAATCTCGCAAAAGACAGAAGCGTCAAGGTTTTCACGTATATTGCCGTACAAGCGGACAGAGGATGTTCAGGGCGTAACGATCGACAAACGACAAACGAAAGGGGCGTCTGGTGATTTTGTCCCGGCAAACCGTATGTGTGACTCTCAGAGCGAAACGAACGTCCCAGCGACACGTTAGACCAGTTCGTATCAGAGTGAGGAAGAAAATTGAGTATCGCGAGTTCACCTAGTCGATCGCCAGTCCCCAATTAGATTAATCGAAGGGCTGTCCAATCTCTCGCTCAAGCACTACTCTTCTGCTCCTCTTCCTATCCCTCTCTCAGCCCGCAAATTATCGAACTCGACCGAGCATCGTGAAAGTCGAAAAAGATTAAAAAAAAAAAAAGAAAAGAAAAAACCAACGAAACAAAAAACGAGAAAAACCCAGAAAAAAAAATCGCAGTATCTCCTAAATTGGTAGCGGCGAGACTGGCTACCACAGACGAGTGCAATGCTTCTCCGTACGTAGTGGCGAAACTCTCGGGTGAGTCGAGGGAAATTTTTGGCTAAGCTCCAGTACTCGTCCGGTTTGGTCAGAAACGCGGAGTTTCTCTCTAGACTAACGCGCGACTGATAGCACGTGTGTATAGATCGGGTGTAGCTTCTATGTACGTTTGAACGAAGGCACGCCTCGAGAAAGACCACTGATGGGTTTGCGAGGTGTCGACGAAAGCTGTTCGATGGATTTGGGTCAGACTTAGTGTAACTATATACGAAACTACGTTCACTCGATGCGATTGAAATTGCGAAATCGTCGATGAGGACGATTCCTCCTGACGCTTCTCTCGTTGAGCCACGTTCATCTCTCAAAGAGAGGGAGAGAGAGAGAGAGAGAGAGAAACTCTTGCTACTGGACCATTGTCGCAGCAGCGAAATATCTTCGTTAAGGCCGATTCATCGAGCTACAACGGCGAGAGGGTTGTTCGCCACCGAGCATCGAAACTCCAATCGCACGCGATGTTTCCTATGCCTTTATATAGATAGATAGATATGTGTATATGTATATATGAGGTCTGTTGTACTTTGCGACGTGTCCTGCAGAGTCTGCACAAGCTTGGTGGCTTTGCCATCGGTTTCCCCGGATGGCCTGACGCTCTCACCACAGGAAGTAACTACGTGCCGGACGGAAGAATGACCGCCTGTATGCTGACATCAACGAGCGCCATTACGGGGGAGATACTTGGTACAAACGTCTATAGAAATCGCAGGTGTTTTCGACAAATAATCGATTTGATTGGATGTTGCGGGACACAAGGAGCTCTCAGAGAAATACTCAATTGACGTACAATGTTCAATTGATTGGCTATTAATGTCTCGATCGAGAGGCTACAAAAAATTTGAGTTATATAGAAGAGATTGACTTATAGGGGTTAGAGCAGTGGAAAGTGGGTTTAAATAGAACGAAAGACAGTTGGTTGGCAAGTGGAACATTTGGAGAACTGCTTGGAACGACAGATTCGGAGAAGAAAGAACAGAATAACTACTTCGAGAATAATCTGCGCTTATCAAAAATGTCCCGGCAACCCATAAATTCGATAGACCGCAGAGGTAAAATTAGTATTTTTTTAAATACCAATGAGACTCGATCTCAAACAGTGACAACGAACATAAAATGAGAGGTATCCAGTAATTCCGTCCCTCATCCATAACAATTACTTGAAAACAAGATAAACAAGTTACGAGAAGGAGGAATGGAAGAAGAAGTCGTGCCGAGAGTCGGGTAAACCGATGAGACCGTCGCGCGCAAGAGGAAGACGAAGGTCCGACGGACAAATTGCAAGAGATACGACAGGGGTTAGGGGAGGGCGATACACCGAGAGTTCTGTCTCGAACGAGTGAGATAGAAGGTAGTCGAGAGTGCGGGTGGGCGTAAATATCTTAAATTAATTGAAGCCGAGTTATTCTTGCTCTTTCCAGCCTTTCTCAATTTCCGTCTCTCTTTCTCGCCGCGATGCACCCTCTCTCTGTATACCATATATATGTATATGCATGAAACTGCGATGCTTGATGAACCCGGCGTTCGAGTTGAGCTGGGCAAGCAGCGGGCAAACCGTTCCTGTCACATCAACGTCACGTTTCTGAATAACTCGAGCTATATTCGTCACGTTACCAATACCAATGCTTCTCTATATATCCTTCTCTCTCGCACATAACTCGATGTGGTATCAAGTGAGCACGCGTGTTCGCCGGCTGGCTTACCGTAGGACTAAGCCGCTGCTGTCGACTATTCGGTTCTGGGCTTTTCTCCATGCTTACATATTAGGCATTCTCTCTCTATTTAGCCACGTTTTTCAAAATCTCTCAAATATTTCTCATAATTAGCTAAATTTTGCGTACTACTTGAGGATACTTTGTGTATATTTCTTCTGCAACATTTTTTCATTTCTCATTCATTGCTTCTTCAGATTTTCAAATCTTCCTGACAATAGCCTAATATTTTAGACAAGTTGTAGTTTTACATTAATTTTTCAATTAAAGTTTTTATGTCATATTATCATATTGATAACGTCGATTTTTCATTAGAAAATCGAAATATTTTCTTTTCGAACGATCCCATTATGGAGATTCTATTTAAAAAATCGCCAGAGAGAAAGATAATGGCTTTTTTTGGCTTTTTCTTTTAGAAAAAAAAAAAAATCTTTACATTTTATGAAAAATCATTGTCAGATCGATAAACTGATATCAAAAAAATGATTGAAAATCTGATATAAAAAGATACCTTTCATGATGTCAATTTTCATTACAAGATAAGCAGCATTTTTGCGAAGTACCGAATGAAGAAATTTGTAAAGAAATCACGGAAAGTAGTACTCTCAAAGTAGTACTCAAATCTAGTTAATTACGAGAAATATCTGAGAGTCAGAAAAGAAAAGTGGCTGCATTGACAGAGAAAGGCTCATATGACGGGAAACCAGGCGTTTACGTCGACTCCTTGATGCAAGCTCGGCCAGAATAGGAAGAAGAGTGCAATATACAGGGTAGAGTACACAGCGTGTATTAGAGTGGACGCGTGCGGTAGCACTCTCATGACGTCCTATAAATACCAGTCAAGCTACATATCTCACTAGACGAATAGCAGAGGCGTGTTTGTAGTAGTATGTTGTACGAAAGCTCGGTACGTTAGTCGTGGTCGTCGACGTCGTTTCCGAGGCTCTAATTCGCTCCAGTCGCTTCTCCGTTCTCACCGCAAGCTGCTCACTGAATTTTCTACCCCCCTTTTTTTCCTCTCTTCTTCTCTCGTTCTCTCTTTTTCGCTCTTCAGCTCACACTCTGTTTATCGCATACGGCGAGTCGACTCGCCGCAAGAGCATGGATAAGCCCCGTCGACTGGTGGCTACGTAATTTCACGACCACTCCAGCAGAGAGGCATAAAAGTCCGTAACTTCAAGCTGGAAATTTTCGTGGAAACTGCTGCGCCAGATTTCGTTGGTTCAACTGATGAAATTCCTCTCGGCCTGCTCGTTTCCTGAATTGCGTACAGTATTGGATAAGGCAAAATCTCCTCTGAAATTGTCAAACGGACGTTTATTAGTTTCGGAACACACGGACAGTGGTTTTAGCACGGGTTTGATATTTTTTTTTTCCTTTTTTTTTTTTTTTCAAATTATTTTTACCCGTGTCCTAGGCAAAATTTCATTGACACCTGGAAAACGCCTCTATTGATGGTCGTTGGGGAGACACAACTCGACCCACTCGGCAAACAAAAAATGAGTTATCGATGAAAATAAAAATTCAACAGTGGCTGCAACGCAAAAAAAAAAAAGACGACAAAAAAGCAACGACTGTCGCTGCTCGTCGGTTATCGATTTATCGTTGTTGTAATATTCTCGAACCGATCGACCACGGCAAATGTGTGCACATCGAAACGACAGAGTCACACATGAGAGTCAATGCCCCACAGCCGTTGCCATTGATTTATTTAAATCATATTACGCATTACTGATGAAATATATTTTACAATTATAATGTATAACATAAGCGGCTGGAAAACGACGTTGTTCGCTATTGGAGTTGACTTGGTGATTTGACGAATATTTAAAACGCAACGAATGCTGAAGGCAAAAGAAGAATAAGAGAGCTAGTCGACGTAGCCTGCAATTTTGATTTTCGTGAATGTTTAACATGATCACGCTGGAGACGTAGAACGAAGAAAGTCGGAAGAAGGGGGGGGGGGGGAGAGCGAGAGAGAGAGAGAGAGAGAGAGAGAGATAGCTGATGATTGACGACGTCTCTGGGATGTCGCCGCTACGTCGCAGCTTGCATATTAGAACGTCTGCTCTCTCCACGCGTTGTCTCGTTGTACATTCCATGTTCTCCTGCTTTCCGTTCGAGAGAGCAACGCGTGCATTTGCACTGCAAGTAGAGCAGCGTCCGAATGGCTCAACTCGCGTTATCAAATTGCACTCTTTTACGTCAATGGAGATCGAGAGTTGGATAACAAACGATTGGCTTTTATTTAATTACTGCCTATGAGAATATGGTGTTATTAATACAATTTCAATCGAGTGGTTGTGGTTTTTTTTTTATCAAAGTTGTATCTATCTGTAATTATGAATTTGTTGCAAGAATAAGAAACTATCGCAGTGCACACTTTTTTACAGCAACAACATTATTTTTCTCCGTGTACAGAAAATAAATAATTTTGGTTCTTTTAACATTTTTTTATGTTTCGATTCGTCGATTGAAATTCCCCAATAGGTTAATTAACTTTTTTTCGACGAATTAAATGCACAAAGATTGTCAGTTTGACCTAAAAAGGCAACTTTTGTTGGAATACCTTTTAGAATAAGAGACAGGATATTGAATGAATTTTTGAACATGTATCATTGGAGCAAAGTTGAAATTTCCGAGCGATTTGTATGGCCGTGTTGGGCGAGCGGAATAACGATGACGATGATGTTATCCATGCCATGCGGAAGCGGTCCGTCTTCCGTTATCGACAAGCCATTACAAAACGGCAGATACATGTATACGCGTATAAAGAGAACAGGGGAGAGAGAGAGAGAAAAAGCGCTGGTCGAACGTTAACCAGCAGTACACCCTTGAAACGTGAAATCATCGACTATTTTTGGAAGGGCGAGCCGGCGAGTGAACCGACTAATGGATCCTGGCGTCCCGGCATAAAGCAACAACACCACAGCAACATCATCACGAGAATGGAAGACAAGCCATCGGCGAAGAATTCAAATACTGATGGCATGTGTATGTCAAACCGAGGAACGAGAAAGAGAAAGGGTGGCGGAAAACCAGGCAAATGTGACATCCGAAAGCATACTAGGAAGCTCAAAGGGGAGTAAACTCTGCGACGTAACATCCGGGTTTACGTCAAATTCTTTCTTTCTCTATATATTTTCAGAAGCGTTCGATACAAATAACATTTGTTATATCATCAAAAATTACGTTACAACTATTTTGTTTTCGGTGTCGGCTTTGTAATTGTCATAAATGATTAGTCACTTTAGTAAATTGTTAATTTTGGAATTCATAGTTTAATTATCATTATTTTTAAATGCATTTTTCTGCTCATTTTTATTTCAACTATTGCCGATGGTTCAATATATTTGATAAGAAATGAAAATTTAGTGAGGTTAATTAAGAATAATTATTCCAAAAATAAATGTAGCAAGACGTTTCGTAATTAAAATAATACAATTCTATATAATATGTAGTCATCTATCAGAAATTTCTCCGCCATCACATCTCAGAATAACCGTTTAACTTGATAAAATAGGCACTAAGAACGTCTCCCAAGCCAGAAATGAAGCTTGCCTATCTCGCCATCTCTGTCCTTGTCTCGTTCGTATAACCACAATCGTGTTCACCATTGTAGCCCTCCCAAAGAATTTCTCCGTCCGAAGTCACGAAGAGCAATTAATCTATAAACGTCTTGGCATTAGTCGTAATCTCGACAGAGTTATGGTAGGCGAAAGCTTCACCTAGAGCCAACGAAGTGGGATAAGAGAAGAAGACGATTTGCGGAAGGTGCGGTGATGCCCGGTGCTTCATCAATCCTCGGTGAACTCTAATTTTCGATATTCCTCGCCAAGATTTTAGCCGTTAAGCAGTTTCGCCGTCTGCCAGGATAACAAACGGATGGAATAGGTGTAATTTCGACGTATTCGATCGATGATGATCCCAGAGTAGCAGCTCTTCTCGGCGTTAAGATCGTTTCACGTTGTGAAAGCCGAATGGCCAACAGGTACATAGATCCAAAGAGGTTTCAACCAAGACGGAATATGTCCTACGGACGTTTGCTAGCCGATCTTTCTCCGATTCTCCAAGGACTTGGCCAAGCTAGCTTTCCAACTGTATAGAAACGTTTTCTTGCTTGCTGGAAACTCCGAGTGTTTTCATTCAACGTGCTGGTCTCCGAGCCATTGGCCTCACAGAGATCGTATACTTGTGTCTTTTCTCCTTCTATCCTTTCTCTCTCTCTCTCTCTCTCTCTGCTCAGTGTTACGTGACTAGAATTGCCGATTATCTCCCGGCGTCTCATCGAATAGTAAAGTCTCTGGAACAACCGTATTTTCTCGCAAATTCCAATATCACTCTAAACTTGGCAGTGGCGGCAGCACAGATGTAATTTAGACGCCGGCAGCATCGAAAGTTACAACTGTGGTTGAGAAAAAACAAAAAAGAAAGAAATTCGAGTGAGTCGAAGAACTGAGCGTTAGAGCATGGTGAGTGGTAGGTTGCTATTATTGAGCCTCGCGAATTCTCGCGCTATGCTCTGGTCAGATCGTTAAGTAGTCACGGTCGATGGGCGCGCAACAAACCGAGCGCTCTCGCGATACCGCAATTTATCGACGCGTTAAATTAGCGTGCCAATGGTTCTTTCGTTCTCGCTCTCTGACAATGCGAGCACGAGAGTCAGTTGCAAGTTGGAATCTACATGGTGTAACTGAACACGCTCTTTTTTCGAATTCCAACGAGCACTCTCGACAATTCCAATAAATTAATGGGTCTGCGTGCTCATAGAGAAAACTTTGTTGTGGTGAGGATTTTTCATTTCAAATTTCTGTCAGGATACGCAAAATGGACGAAAAAGTATCGTAAAGGGTTCAGAAAAAAAATCTACGAGCGTGAGAATATGCTGGGCGTACAAAAAATAAAATGACGATAGTTTAAAAGGGTCACGAGTCACTTTAAAATCATGAAAATAAAATTATGTTTGCGCGTATGAGATGTTGCAATTTCAAGAATTCAGATATTTGATAATGCTAATTGTTTAATAATTATAGTCATTTGTTTATAAACTTTTTTTTCAATCCATTCGCGTGTATTTGTCTGTTAGGATTTTCGTGAAAATCGATGCAAGGATAGTTATTTCACGAGATTTTCTATCGCTTCTCCCCATTATTTTCTCCGTCGTTGACAACATTACCTCTCCACGAGTACATGAAAATTCTTCCCCGTACTCCAAGAGAGTTCGTAACTTGATGAACGTTGGATAATAATGAGACAACAAAGTTAACGAAGCGAATTGTACTTGAAACTTCAATAATCTTCAAACCATCGAAAATCTTCAAACGCTTATCAACAATACTTATATCATTACATACAAAAAAAAATCCTCACGAATATCGTGACGACATGGACTTTGTCTTAATAAATATTCATGAAAAACTTTTCAGCGCCGATTTTGCATTTCCAAAGAGTCTCGTAAAGAACATGAAGAAAAGAAGGAAAAAGAGAATGAGAAGCATGCGCGATGCATTTCAGTTTCAGTTGCGCGTTAAAGTATTATAACTACGGAATATTGTTCACCGAGTGTGAATAAACCGTGGTCCAATGTGAGAGTTGCGATGGTTTCGTGGAAAATGGTCCATTATCATTCCGAGCTTTCCTCGCAGCTCCTTTCCTCCCCTGACGTTTCTACATTGCTCGCTCGTCGGTAACGTTATAACTCGGTGAAACTTTCAACACAGGTGTGCGAATGAGTTTATGTGTATGTGTGCTATACACTGGAATATGCCTTCCATCGCTGGTTCGCTGCGTTTCGGCTACTCTTGTACGGATACACTATATACCGCCGTGTGTTCATTCTCTTCCTCAACCCTCGTTGGAAATTACATAGCCGACTGAAAAACTTGAAGGTCTGATTGCAATGTGGAAAGCTCACTCTCGTACTGTCTCACAGTGTCCCTCGTGCTCCCCCCCCCCCCCTCTCGCTTTCTCTTTCTATCCTCTTCTTCGTCTCTCGCGCGATTCTATTGCAAACTTATACCGAAAAGCTCACTCCGACAGCTCGTTCCTCCGTTCTGCCCGCTCCGCGCATTCGCGTAATTTGCAATTCAAACCTCACTATCCCACGAGAAGAGAACGAGGATACCTCTCCCTCTCTCTCCTTTCAACCATATATACTCTATATCCTTCTGCAAATTCGAACCGAGATATCTGTCGGCGTTCTGTCTCTCCACGGCATAAACGTTAAGACGCGAATAAACCTCGGGGAATAATAATACCTGTCATTCAAAAACTTGGACTCTACCTTCTCGTAACTTCATTTCGTAATGTAATCCGTGTGAGAATGACTCTAAAGCATGCAAAGATCGTAAGATAATCTGACGATTTGTATAGCTTTTTCTTCACGACAAAAGAAGACTCATTGCCTGTATGTAAATATTTCTTTTCCAAAGGAGAATCAATCGGAACAGTCCGGTGAAGTCAGTACTACAAATGCAAATAACTTTTTTATGCAAGTTTTAAAAAACCAATAAAGAATACTCTCTACATTCTCAAACAAAAGTTGTGTTTCATTACAAGTTAAGTAGTTTGCGACGAAAAATAATAAATAGCATAGGAATTTTTGTATAATTTTCTTTACTGACAATATAAAATTAAAGGCCTTTTTTTTTATCGCTGAAGCTTAATGATGCTCCATTCAAAATAAAAGAATAATCATCGGCAACAAAAAACGAAGTTGATTAACAATAAAAATTGCTTCCACAAGATATATATTACAAGAATAGAGTTCGTTCTACGAATAGAATTTGCCATCTCCCTTCAATTGATAGAAAATAGTGCTCTAATTAATATCTGAAAGCCTAATAATTGCGGGGTGCCTTGAATTGCGCCTGTAATTAATAATATTACACAGTTGAATGAGTTGGCTTCTGAGAGATGAAGCGAGGTCGCTTGAGAGAGATATAGAGAAAGTCGAGGGATGAGAATCTTCTTCCGCGCTCAACCTCCGCCTTCTTCTCCAATCAAAAGTTAATTTGAAACTTCGTAAGCGTTTCGCAAAGCCCTTACTCGTGTAAAACGGAAATTGCTTCGAGTGCATGCGAGCGAGTATGTAAAAAAAAAAAAAAAAAAAAAAAGAGCGGCCAACTTAACCCACAGTATGCGAAGACTCTTTAATAATTTATTACGGTGAGGACAAGAGTCCCAGTGGGGATTTCACGAAGCTACTTCCTTCCCTCCTTTTTCTCATCGTTCTTCATCGCTTGTGCGATACGACATTGATTGTTACACCGCAACAACTCTGAGAAACAGAAGAAAAAACTCCCTTGACAATAGAGCTCTAGAAAAAAAAGAAAAAAGAAAAATAAAACGTGTATAACAAAATTCAGAAGGGAATGAGTATGAAAGGCTTGCTTGGAGCATTAGCGAGCGAGGTACGCTCATTGAAAAGCCCATTGGAGAACGCCGGTAACATTTCTCGACATGAATTGCCTGGCCTTTCTCATTTTACCAAAGCCCCTCCCGGTCATTTCTCTCTTCTATCGTTCTTTCTTCTCTCCTCGCCGAATGCAAATTACCTACAATAGGGAAAGAAAATTTAAAAAAAAAAAGAAAAAAAAAAGGAAAAACGCAGGAGGTATAAAGAAACCAGACGGAGGGGAGTTTCAACGGAATTTTCCCGTGGGATAAACATTTGTGCTTCCAAGCTCGTTTTATTGCGATGCTATTCCGCGACATAATATACACAATAATATACGAGACAGTGCAAGCCGAAAGCTTGGAAATACGAGACTGAATGAAATAGGATGAATTGGCAAACTAGGCAATTCAACGTTGTTAATCGATCGCACTCTGGAAATCGCCGTTGAGCAAACAAGCGACGAAACGGGACAGAAGATTCTCGTCATCGTAAACGTTTCGCCGCGATTTCAGGACGATTGGAAGTAAACCACCAGGATACTACTCTACACCTGTGTATATCGCGCATCCGGACGAATAGCGCGAGGGCGTTCGTCGCGAGCGCCTGTAACGAATGAAAGGAGAGTAAAGAGAGATGGAGAGGAGGAGAACACGAGAGAAAGAGAGAATGCGAGAGCGATCAATAGTTTGCGACTTGCGCGTGGTTCGCGGGGAGAGCGGACGAGAGAGATTCGTGACCCCGCGACGCTCTTTTTGAATTTTGTGCGTTTCCATCCTCTTTCGTATACGAGTTCATACACGCTTCTTTAACTCTTGTTCTCCTTTTGAAGAAAAAAATTTTTAAAAAAGTAGAAGCTTGCACATTGCTTCCTCGTGCTTTACCATTTTTTACAAAGCCTAATATGGAAGTATTAATTTAAAAAACAAGCAATTTTGGTAATAAAGAAAATAAATAAAAATGCTTGATTATTAAATTGTCGAATAAAAAGTTGCGAGAACTTTGGGAATAGATGAAATTCGGACTTGCGACTTCTGAGTTATGGATAAATGTATAAAAGGCGGCATATGGGCGAGCAGAAGGGTCTCAAACTGTCCGAAAGTTTGTGATCCTTTTTCTCTGGAGTCGAGGTGCAAGCAAGAAAGACAGAAAATTCGCTCGACAAAACTGTACAAGTCAGCTCGAAATGGCCGTAACGCGTCTTCGATTCTACACTCGAGTGGTACTGTAACTCAGAAAGATATAGAAAGAGGAGCGTGGCTGATCGAATGCCAAAGTTTTCGTCGTTTGAACTTCCGACGGAGCTTATTTGCTGTCGCTCGAGTTATACCATCTTCTTTCCATCGCCGTTTTTTTCCCTTCTTCTTCTGTCTTTCTCATTCGTTTACATTCTCGGGAGACTAACTACTATCTAAATCCATGTGAGTTTAATCGGTAATTTATACAACACGCCTTTTGCTCGTCATTTTATTTTTATTTAATTGCAACAATTAATTTATAATTTCAACGTTTCACATCATCGCACCCTAAAAGTATTTTCTGCAATTCACCGTATCAGATGGAAGACATTGTTTTCTTCTCAGTTACCTCGAATTCTTGAGAAATCGAGTTGCACAAGAGACAAAAGCTGTGAGTACATTGCCGAGGCATTTCAGCACCCCTCGAGAGTTAACTGATGATCGCAAAATTGTGCGAGACTCGTTTATATCGATAGTCTTTTGGCATAGAGTCTGATTGCTGCTGCTGCGTGCACGTTCCTCTCTCAAAGATCTCTAAAAACGAAGAGCCTCTCGTGCAGAGTACGATGATCGGCTCGCACAGAAGGAGCTACGACACGCGCAAGGGCTAAAGCGCACGAGGTGATGCATAATAGACGCGGATCGTTTGTCTCGGACGTCAGACTAAGCGCGAATTTCACGCCCGACCTGACATCGAAATAGACTCGCTCTACTGCACTCTCTGTGTCGTATGCATCTCTCGTATAAACGCGCACCTATAGATCGCAACCTCTGTGTCTACTAAAAAGTGCAAAATTCTCGCATCAGGCACACATTTAAATAAAATTAATTGCTTCAAGAGAAACCATCCTCAAGCGAATAACTCATTCTATTAAAAGCTCAAAAGAGCCTCCGATCTCGATTGGACTCATATTTTCAACTCGAGATCTCTCCAACGCTCTGATACCTTCCAAATTAATTTATTCGACTCTCTCAGTGGAAAGTTTCGTTATTTATTTTATTATTATTATTATTATTTTATTTATTTTTTAACTACCTTTCTGCGTTTGACTTTACTTTCGTAATATTAGCAATGATTTCTTAGCGAAGGACACGCGAGACTGCTTTATATTTCGAGATACATCGACTGTAGGAAACTACTGTGCGAGTTGTTGCGATATCGATCGAGCAGTTTATCTTAGCCCTCGGTAAACGACGAACCGAGGGGAGACACACCCTCGCTCGATATATTCCGCTCTATGTTTTGCAGTACGTATACACCGATGTTGAATATAAACACAAAGAATGAATACGCACACACGAATGAAAATGCTACGTCCCTCTCTTAGGATTCGCGCGCTTTCAATCCCGTAGATCCTGATTTTGTATTAATCCCGACGAGTGCACTCGTGAAAACGGTGGATGTAGGTGAGGTAGGGGACGAGAAGGTACGAGGCGAGCAAGCATTATGGATCGTCGGACGAACAAACAAACGCTCACTGTTGCGAGAGTATTAAAGCGAGCGTTGTACCAATTTCTGACCACTTGAACGTGTTACGCGAGTTGTAACCTTTTTCATATTAATTCGCAGTAATTAAACGTTAACGAAGTGTGAATTTCTTTATCTTTATCAGGATGAGGAAAAGAAAACTTTATTTTCTTTTTATTGAGCTTCTCGTTGAGAATATCACATAAAAACCGATTTACGCAAAAGCATTAAATTATTATTTAATTTCCTTATGACTGCTGGCCGAATTTTTGTTTAATTCTAAACAAATGTGAATTTTTGTTATAATATTTTTTGTAAATCCGTTAAGTCGACGGAGCATTCTCGCGTAAGCAACGTTAAAAGTAGTGAACAACGTATTGCGCATTTGACGATGACGCGAGTATTCACAGTTGTAACATTGTTAATATTAATTTACCGCAGTAGATAAATGTAACAAAGTGTAAAAATTCGTTTGTGCTTGTCATTCTGACAATATTTATTCAAACAAAAAATGTTTAAGGTCGATGAAGCATTCTCACGCAATCAGAATCAAAGAGAGGGTAGCAATTATTGTCCAGTCGACCATGACTCGAGTAATCGAAGCTATGAAATGTTAAATATTAATTTAACACAGTCATAAGCAATTCAAAGCAGCTCTGCATATATTTGCTTCAGCTTGTAATTCTTCCAACATGTATTTCGTTAATAATTGCCGGTTACTGACAACCGAACATTCTGTCACGAATAAAATGAGAGCTTCTAGTTTATAAGATTTTTCGAAAATTCAAATTAAAATAAATTCACCAAATTAATGAGTAAATATAAAATATTAACGCAAACATATTTGAAATATATTTTGCCTATAAATTTAATCGTGCCGACAGTTTGGATAATCCGTAAAATTTATAGGATTTACAGTATATCTCGAGATTATGTACCGTAGATATTCTTCGGGTAAATGGGACACTGGCCTTACGCTATAAATCGAAGAGCGTCGTGACGGCGTATGAAAAAAGATTTATAGGCTGCGCAGTTAAAGTTCATAGAGCGTTGAAACTGTTGGACTGTAGGTCGCGTGTCGAATCGGGCGATGTTGCACGATTATTTCTGGACATACGGCGTACGAGTAAACCGGCAGAAAACACACGGAAGCGGCAATCGACCCACGAGGAACGAAAAGTCACTTTTTTCACACTGCGAGTGAGGCACGTCCGGAAGGCAATTCTGAAGCGTCCGCGCTTCTGAGTTCCTCGTTAAGAGCCACATACAAGAAGAAGAAGATGACGATGAGACACTCTGGTCCGCTCATTCTCCGGTACTTAACTCGGGATTTGCGAACCTAGAGGAGAAAATTCCTGAGGAGTGTTGGGTACACGTGAGCTGCTCGTCGGCGTTAACGTCGACGTCGACGCTCTTTGAATGACAGCCTGGAAAGTTCTTTCCTATCGTGGAACTCACGCTTTTCAACTGATCCTCACGTCCCTGAGAATTTCTCTATCCTGCATTCAAACAGTCATCTTTTTTTTCAACCATCTCACCTCACGACAATGGTAAAAAAAAATTGCTGAAATTTAATGAAATTACAATTGTCCTGGAAAGATCAATGCAAATTAAAATTCTTAATTATTCAGCGTTGAAAAAATATTGATAAGCGACATTCATGAGGTAGTCAATTAGTCCATTTTTAGACTCTTAACAAACATCTATAATTTAAACAGACAGTCATTTTATCCACGAATAAATCTGAAAAAAGAAAAATCTTATGTAAATAAAGGAAAGATTAGCAGATTTATGAAAATTTTCGGCAGATTCTTTTCTATGGAGATAAAAGTGACCAACAAAAATCATCGTAAACTATCAAAAATAATAAGAAAAAAGTAAAAAAAAAAAAAACTCGTGTATTTCCACAGTCGAAACGTAAGTACCAGAATCGTTTCCATTTCAGTGATAAAAATAATATAACCTTTTTACTCGGAACTCGAGATAAAGTTAATAAAATTTTCAAACGTACCCTCGATTATCCAGTGTCATTGACTCTGAACGGTCGGTGTTTCCTCAAGATAAATTAAATGAAATGCAAAGACTCTCTCTCTCTCTCTCTCTCCCGGGGAGGGGGGGTGATTTTTTCTGTTTTCTCTGTCAAGAGTACGCTGTGGTTTTTCGCGATTAAAATGCACAAGAGAGACGGAGTATAAAGGAGAGTCCGGCGCGACACGCTGCTGAAGTATCCGAATATATTTCGAGGTGGTTCAAGGTAGATATAGCAACCAGGTGGAGTGGAGAATAGGTACTACTATAGAGAAGGACAGAAGAAGAAGATAAAGAAGAGGGAAATAGAGATCGAGATTGTAGGCAGACAGGGCCGACTCTCCAGGCTCAACCGTGACTCGACCCGACCCGATCTTTACTCTCGAATCTCTCTTGCCCTCCAAGTCAACGAGAAAAACCATCCGAAAGCATCAGAGTAACCTTCTGTTTCTCTAACCCACACTATTCAACTTGATATATATATATATGCTTGCCACTATATTCGGAGTAGCATCGCTGAAGGATTAAAGCCCGGAGGTTCGTGAAAAGAGACGTAGAAAAAGCAAAGGATCTCTGAAAAGGAGAATATGCGAAAAAGAATAACGGATATCACTCCTTTTTAAGGTCACTCACCTTTGCGTAGTCGATTTTTAGTGTACAACATCCAGAGTAAATGTCCATTCCATGTAGGGCCTCTTTTGCACGGGTTGCAGACTCCACCGAGTCAAACGTGAGAATCGAATAACTGAGTTAAGGATTTATACAGACAAACTTCTTAAATAAGAGTAAATATTATTAAGGAAATTGAAAAATTTCAATTTTTCATGTAACACACGTGTTACATTGGAGTAATATGAATACAATTGTTACAATTGAATTTACAAATATGTATTTAGATGTAAAAATAAAAAAGTTAATTTTTTGACTATTTTGTTTAATCGAACTGTGAAAAGTTATTGTTGTTTTAAAGTGATTTGTCAGTTAAATGGTTAATATAAACCCATTTAATAGGCCCATTAGATTGAGAAGGTAAATTGTTCTTTAATGTATAAGCGAAAAGTTAGAAATCTTTGAATCTCAGATACGAAGAGACTTGAGAAAAATTGACGAAGTAACGTATTCCATGGATGATTATAAATTACCGTGAACGACTGTTTCCGTTCAATTATACGATACCATGGTACGGTATTGTACCTTGGATTAAGACAAAGAGAACCGAGTCACGCTCGCATCGTCGTGCAGTACATACAATAAAATCGAGAAAGAGCGAGAGAGGAAAGTGGGAGAGACACGCGACGATCGCACAGCACGTGCCCGGATTCAAACTCCCCGGTGTGCACAGTGTTCTACACGACACACGCCAGTTAATTGAGTAAAGTTTTCCACGTACACGATTTCCTTCGAGACTGGCACAGTGGGAGCGCTCGGAATAAGCTGCGACACGGGACAATTGGTATAAAAGAACGGGTTGCCCGTCTCGCTCGACGTCCCACTCCAATATTAACGGAAGGTTCGAAAACTTCACACTCGTCATATCAGTGTGAAATTTTTTTTTTTATCGTCTCCATAACCCAGAAAAATATACGTAGACATGTATTTACAAAAGTATTAATAAACCAATGGAAACTTTCAAAGTGATACACTTTTGTTCAGTTTTCTTCCCAAGAATAATTCGAAATTATAATTTAAGAACGTTTACCGTTCAATAATTACAGCTCTTTGAATGATTTAATAGTTATTATAATATTAATAAAAAAGATATTGATATTTCTCTAGATTAAGAACACATGAAATCGTGAATCATAAAACTTTATAGAAATAGATTACAAACATTGAGCATTGATTTGACTACTGAAAAGTCTTCCAACTATCTTAAAATAGTAACAACTATAGAAAATGGAACCGAGCTTTCAAAGGCAATGCCGAATTAATAGAAGTATTTAGGAACTGAACAACTTCGTTAACGTGAAAGTATAAACTGAAGTACCGTACAAATACTTATTTAGCGTTTTCAGTGTAGATGGCAAATTATTTGATATCAACGAGCCTTCGGAGCTATAGGTGAATATTTGCACGTTTGCAGAAGAAATATTGAAATTCTAGTCGCCCTTTGAGTAGACTTGTACTCGCTAGAGGAGCTTCGTTAAATAGACCGTCGAGTTCTCGTGATTCTGGGGAAATTGTACTACACTGTATGACTGCACGAGGAAGCGCAGCGAGGAAATCCACTGGTAAACTGCAAGATATCCGGCTTATCCGTTCGATCGGCAAATTCTCTACAACTCCGAGGTATATCTCTCCCGATAATCCTTGAATATCGGTACTCGTTGCGAAGAGCACCGACACTTTGAGAAAATGGGTACAATTTTTTTTTTCTTCTTTTAAAAATTGAGCTTGTCTCTTTAGCAATGAAAAGGATATTCAACCATGGCTTGGACGCCATTTTTCTTGAAAATAACGATCCGTTGAACTGATCCACTGGGTGCACTGATTGTGTGCAATACGTCCTGCAACAAAGAATAACAAACGAATTATTAGGATATATAAGAATAGTATCATAACTTTCGCTCTTAAGGTGAGTCATAAAATAAATGGCTCGCATATTTCTACTGTTACGACAAACATCACAAGAATTTTTGGCATTGGGAAAAACTCGAGACATTATTATATGTGTGACTTGACTCATGAGCGGTGGAGAGCGACAGGCGTGAGCGACACATTTCGAAGGGAAGGAAGCCTCTATACACACGTCGTGGCCACCTGCCAGCGGTAGAACTTCCTATATGCATTGATTCGTCGGATCTCTACACAACCGGAAGTCGGAATATGCGATGCGCCAGAATGCATCGTTATGCGTGGGCCTTTTGATCCGACAGTAATGTCGTAATGAGAAGTGTCGTTTCCCAAAAGATGGATCCATAAATTACCCAAGATTTTCCATTCATTCGTAATTTCAATCCAATATAGCGAGATGTATTTTCAACTCGGAATTACCTTCCACAAGGATGAAATATAATGAGACGATGTAGCTGAGTTTATGATTAAAAACCAAGCTCGAAACTTAATTATCTTATCAAATTGATTGTTAATTGAGATATATAATTGAAACAATGTATGGTTGTATGGGATATCTTACTGCCTGAGACAGGTTATTACTTTAAATAAATTATAGTTTGAGACAACTTATAACTTCTAATGAATTAGAGCTTGAGACAACTTTAACTCATGATGAATTATAGCTTGAGACAATTTAACTCGTGATGAATTATAGCTTGAGACAAATTACAATTTAACACAACTTCTAGCTTTTGATGAATTATAACTTGAGACAACGTATAGTCGTTACAAACAGCTTGCATTGTCGTTTAGGACAACTTACAGTTGTTTGGGACAGTTGTTATAGTTGGTACGAACAACTTACAGTTTGTCTTGAACTTTTCATTGCTACCGACAATTTATAGCTGTTTCAGACAACTTATCGTTAACTCGGAAAATATATAGCTTGGACAACAAGTAACATTAATTTACAATTTACGCCAATTGATAATAATGTGGCAATTCGAATAATACCGAAGTCATTCTTGCAAATTTCATTGTACACATGTTGTCACTGTATGTCAACTAATTCATTGACCCGACTACTTCATCGCGGAGTTGTTTGCCGCGACACATTATTTTTTCGGACGCATTTTGTCGAGTAACTTTCTTACCAATTTAGGGATATACCGATAAAAAAAATTCGGATATCCATCACCAATGTCGAGAGAGAGAGAGAGAGAGAGCAATACATTGAATAAACTCCGCAGCAACTGTTGCAGAAGATAAATAACAAATATATTCTTTTTTTTTTCTATAAGGCGAATGGGAAACATGAGAAAATTGGTGATTCCATTGCTGCTTTTGGTGGGCTGTTTAATCTAGCGTAGAGCGAGAAAGTGTCCGGGGTTGTGAAGTGTTGGTTCGCAGTCGAGAGAACGAGAGGCCTACTGAAAAAGATATGAAGCGGGACGATTGCTACACTCTAGTATGGCCTACTAAGCTCACTCGCTATATAGCTCGGTTCTATATCTCCGCCTCCATATCCAACAGGGATAGGAGAACAGATGCGAAGCAGCAGCAGGTGGAAAAGCACTACTCCACAGTCTACTCTTCTGCTGAGCAGCGAAGCTTACGCGCGGGAACGACGACGCGATAGTATTATACTCAGTCCTGACACCAGGTGGATTTCCCTTGGGTGTAACGTCACCTTTCTGCTCCCCCTCTGCCTTCTAACGTTTCGCATGTGCAACCGGCCTCTGCACACGCGTCACTACACGTATATATATATATATATATATATATATATATATATATATATATATATATATATAGATGCAACGTATTATTATTCCGACCTAGTGAACCCTGATGAAATGAAAATTGAACCGTGTATCAATGAAGCTCGTGTCGCAGTTACATTTGCAAATAATTAAACAACTAATCAAAACTTATTCTCTTATTCTTTTTTATCCATCGAACCTCTCACTCACTTATAAATACAATATTTTCTCACAATGTAATACGGATGTATGCTATTTCATTTGACGTGTATGCAAAGTTCGAGCATGAATTTCGTTTTTAGAAAGTTCATAACTTTCGCAATTCTTGCCATATAAAACTATATATTCAGGAGCGACATGGCGCATATTCTCGTCAACAGAATGAGACGAGACTCAATTTGGTCCAGTTTAGTTTTTCAAACTTTTGTAAAGTGGCAAAACTTGTCGCAGCTCTAGCTCCTCTTCGGAACGTAAAGAGCTGCTTGCGATGTACAGGACTTTTCGTTTTATATCAACGCGATAATGTAGTTTATAGAAGAAAGAATTGTTGTTGTTTTTTCTTTTTAACATTAATAGCATAACCAAATGTATCATAAGCGCAATTATTTAGAACGCGATCATCTGGTTGTTGAATTGCGCAACTAAACTTAGATCGTATATTAAAAAAGAAATGTTACATCTAGACATAAATAATTTTAAGTATGTATATATTTAGGGCATTTAATTTGTATCACCAGAGTCATCGTTTTTTGAGAAGGTGCGGTACATTATTTTCAATTATACTCGAAAAGAGGAGACGAAATTTCTTTCCGAGTAACCACAAAGTTTAATTTTTAATTTTTCTTTTTCTAAAATTAACAGAAGAAAATGATGAACTGTGTTACCAAAAATACAAAGATAATGTGGTTTATTTCTTTTACCGTTCATCTTATTGGAAAATTAATGTCCACGTTATGCCGTACATGAGATTGCACAGCTGCACATTGTTATTTCCATCGAATGGTCGTCAAGTCAAGTTGAAAGATACCTAATGCACCACGCCCATCAATTTTCGATCGACCTTGTACTCCTTCAGCACCCCCCGGAGCACCCTCTATTGTGATTCACTTTAAATCGACGACAACCTTCATCCCACGCCGCCCAACGGATACTCCCTGGCACGAAAGAAGTTGCATTACACAAGAGCATAGAGTGAAGTGGAAAAAGGAATAAAAAAAGAGGGTTTAAAGAATGAAGTAAGGCCGGAAAGGGGGTTGGGGAGGGGGCGGAAGAAAAGTGTATGGCGAAGCCCATAATCTGTGAATGCGATAGCGATAAGCTCAGTGCAGGAACGTCGTCTTAGTAGTATCCGATAATATGAACATGTATCTCTCCGATGTATGCTCACACATAAGGTGTAAGTCGACCCTACGTTAACCAGGCTCTGCATGCACAGATATATCTGTGGCAAACTGCATATCTCGCTCTCTCCTTCATTCTCGCCATAACGCTCTTCACTGTACACACACTTGAGTGTATCGAGTCAAGTGTTCGTAAACATATGTACGTCTTCATATATATATATATATGCACACACCGATCCACTTTATATCCACTCCTACGTCGTAGACTGTTGTGGCTGTGAGAAGAATGAGGAAGAGAGTGAAGGCGTTGGAGCGTAGATAAGTGGAAGGGAGTTGGGACACCAAAGAGAATGCAGGAAGCATAAGGAGCAAAAGGGGAATGGAGGAGTGCGAGGGAGATGAAGACATTTTTCGCCAACGAAAGGGAAATAAAATGCCTTCCATGTGCCATGTCTCACTCACTCTCGAACGCCCCTCCAATCTTCGCCGATAAAAGAAGCATCTGCACGTTCAACGGGCAGTCTTTTTCCTTGGCTCCTCGTATCTCTCTTGTCCTCCTCTCTTCATGGCCGCGATATAGTGTAAAATCTGCCGCGAAGTCGCTCATAGCCGACGCTTCGAGTCTCAGTGAGATCCGTTCTACGGTATCAGCGGGCATTACCACCCCTTCGCCCAAGAAATACTCGACTGTATATCCGGGACAGTTTTCAACGAGATATAAAGTATAAAGTGTGACGGAAGTCCCTTCTGCAGAGTTGTTTTTATATTCCCATCACGTCCAGAACAGTCGTTCTCTCTATATATATATATATATATATATTTTTTTTTTCAAAGTTTTTTGTTGACGCGGAATACACTTTTCCTTCTTGTGTCGTGTATCGGAGTTTATAGCGGGGGATCGAGTGACCTAGCTTGGGATGTATTTCGTTCATCTGTTTATTGGAAAAATCTCTCTCCAGTTTCTCTAGAAAAAGGGTTTTTATGAGATGTATCCGAGAATCCTGCACATCACTACACTCTCAAAGAAATCGTGGTTTTTCCGGACGGCTATAAAGCTTCGCCTATTTGTTCAAAATTCAATTTAGGGCTTTATATATATTTTTTTACTTACATGAACGTTTTATGTACATAATTGAATGCGGTGTTTCTTACAAATATTAATTTCACTCATTATTCTCTGTGAGACTGATGACAAAAATATAATAATAAATTTCGAAAATAGTCGCGTGTAACACAATTACCAATAGTCAGGACTACCAGAATTTCTCTAAAACTCTTCTCTATGTGTTTCTCTATGACAGTGAGACTGGTTTAATTAACCTTTAAATGTCTACGCTAAGTCCCACCTTTAACTCGCTTTTCTACTCATATCATATGTCCACGGTACTCTTTCTCTTCCTCTTGTTGCAGAATATGCTTTTCAACCTTAATACGTATCACTGTATATATCGAGTGACCCAGCTTTAGGAGTTATTTCGCCCATACCGGCATATTTTATTATATTACAATCTCTCAGAAAATGGCTTTTGGAAGATCTTGCGCCGGAGGATGCTGCATACCTTTTCCGGATTGTGAACGAGCTTTATCTGCCAGAATATAAGGGTGGGTAGTCGAGAGAGAGAGAGAGAGAGAGAGAGAGAGAGAGAGAGAGAGAGGGCAGGCTTAGATTTACTTCTCTCCGTCTTTCTCATTCCCACCGACCTCACCCGCTGTATTTCACTCTGGCGAATTGCAATGCTCCCGGAAACTTGAGCATTAGCTTTGAGCGCATGATAAGCCGATGTTCCTGTAACGCCAGTGTGGCTGGGTTAGCGAGGATTTGACGCTCGTCATTGTCGACCCGACTAAAGTACGCGAGTGCATCATGAGACTCTACGGCTACTGAAGAGCATCAGATACCACTGGGAGGAAATGGAAGAGGCGATGGAGAAAGAGAGACGGAGCAACGCGGACAGACCGAGCAGTACGATGAGAAGGACGATGTGACCAAAGGTTTTCGTAAATCCGGATTGCAAACTCTCCACCTCGTGCATCCGGTTTAATCTCTGTCGGAGCGAGAGTATACCGACGGCACGTGGATGTAACATCGTCGCCTAGTTTCCCTTGCCATTCCACTTTCGGCGCTGTGGATTAGTGCTTATACCATGTTCGTCTACATCTATATCCGCATCATATCCTAAAGTCTATACACCTGAGAGACGTGTATTCCGTTGTATATTAGTGCTCTTTCGGAATATATATTTTTTTTTCTTCTGCCTATGCTTCTACGAAAAGAAAAGAGCTTTTTATTGTAGTGGATTCGTGTTTTTTTTTTTTTTTTTCGTATAGTCTGTACAAATATACATGTGTTTGCACAGACAATGCATACATCTGTATGCGGATGTAGAATTGAAAAGGGAGGCTACTGTTTCAATATCAAATAATGGAAAAAAAAATTCATATCGTGAAATCCAGATCACAGTTCTAGTATACAAATAGTTATTTGTGCTGGTATGAATTGCTGTGGTAACTATATAAGCGTAGTTACAAACGTATACAAATGTTACCAAATTTTACAAGTTCTTATATATATTTATTTATATCGATTTGGTGATATGCACTAAAATAAAAGAGAGACCACCGCAACAACTATTCCTGCATACTCGATAAAAATGGTGCAATTGCCAGTGATTAAAATTACAAAGTTTTTACGTGCATCTAATAATAATAACAGTTTATTTTGTTACTTCGAGTCAATCGAACGATTACACTTTTAAAGCCAACTATCGTCAGAAACAATAACGATTGAGCAGGGTCTTGCCCATTAATAGATAAGAGAAATATAATCCAGGATTTGTGTGCAAGCGACAACCACGAGTATTTCCTCGCTAAATTCAAAGCGTTTGCTGAATTCTCTCTCCCGATAGACTGGAAATAGAGTGTACGTATACAGTTCGCAGACGCCTATTGGCAGTACTGCCGGTCTAATCCATGAGACAAGTGTGCGTGTGTGTCTCTCTCTGTACATCTACTAAATACAGTAGAATAGTGCGGAATATCGTAGCACACATGGAGAGCCACAGTGTCCAAGCGGAGCAGAGGATTAGACCGGAACCGTTAATATTCCCAAGCTTCGAGCGTTCACTGGCCGAAGGCCGGAGCATCACGGAATCACAGCTTTCAGCTCTGATCCCTCCGGGTAAATATCGATCGATTAATTTCAGTGCATCGCCACCTACGCGTACCCATACTTTTTCGATTATCGTGAACTTTCGACGTGATTTACCGTCCCAATTTACCATTGGCGGACGAACGATATGAAATATTAAAAAATTTCAAATTGCCATATTTTGCAGTAAGAGGTAAAGAAAAAAAAAGAAAAAAAAAAAAAGGAACGTATATGCAATGCGATTGCCATAGAGAAATCGACTTTACGGATATTCCGCATCGTCTATGAACCATATTCAATATATTTGGAATAGTACTGATTCTGGATAATACGATTCACGTCGTATCAGTATATACGACAACGTATAGTCTGTATTGTAGCACTGTGAAGCAGAGCGCAGGAGGAATCGTAGGCAATCGGGTCGAAAGGCTTCCGGTTGGTGAATCGAGTTTTCTCTCGGTTTCTCCGATATCGAGGACGAAGGATTGGGGCAGCCATCCTCCACTTCCTCAGACTCCACAATGTTTCCAACTGCTGGACGGATCATATTTCGAATTCCCCTCAGACGATGTCCCGCTGTACACTCAGCTTCATTGTATATACTACATTATATACCGAATCCACACAAACGCCTGTTAGACTGTACAGACTTTATTGTCTAGAGTTTCGGATTCGATACTATATTCAAGCAGAGTGTCGATGTTCGTTATGCTTCCGTAATATAGGGACAAAATCCATAATCTATAATTTTGCTTCATCGCACTCTGAATTGGGAACCGTTGGCGAAATATTCGTAAAAGATTTTTTTTTTTTTAGAATAATGACAAATTCGTGTTTAAACTTTTTTTTTATAATAAGAAAGAAAAAAAAAGGTTGTGTGTTGCGGGGAGGAAGTCAGGTGAAATTTACGGATATTAACACACTATTAAGTAATAATAGTCTTTGAATTACTAACAGTTATTATTAATTATGACCTAAAAATTCATTATACAACTATAACGTGTTATCTTTTTTTATACTCAAAAATTATAGAATTTATTTTATGTTTTACTGTACATAAAACGAAAAAAAGATTGAAGGGAGGCAAAACATTGACTAAATTTCTGTCGGTCAAGATAAATAGCTTCATCACTCATGGAGAAGTGGTCTTACAGGTGGTTAAGATTTCGAACAAACGTTTAATTTATAAACCGACTCAATTTGATCTATCTACCTCTGATTTCAACTGAAGCTTAATAAGTTCGAAGAGTAATTGTCGAAAAATAGTAAGAGGTTCTGTTGATCCTTAAACTTCTCTAAAGAGGGAAAGTGATCTTTCAATATTTTACTTTTCATTAAATTTCATTAGCCAAAATTACCCTTTTGCCTTGAGTTTGATTTAACTTGAAATCCCTGAGAATTTCGGCGCATTTCGTTTACTATTTAGTGAAATATTTCTCGTTAAGTAGTTTGACATTTCAAATTGCGAGCATCTGTCGATGGCGAAGTAAAAGTAACGTTACACATACGAATATTAGACTCGTATATTTTTATTTTTTAGGGTTCACAGGATGACTTTCGATGTCCAGGTCGATCGCACCACAGTTTTGTGTGTACAGGTATATTTGTTTACAATTTTCGAGCTCCAAGATAATCGCGTCTTCATCTGCAACATCCAGATCAGTCTTGATATTTAAAAAAACAATGACGGAGTACATGTTTTAATACTTTCCTTTTTGCACGGGAATGTATACAGTTCTTTAAGAATCAGAAAAACAATAGACAGAATTATAGCTTTTTCATCGTAAACTCGTCATAACCTCGCCCACTGTAATCCGGATGAGAATACGGAACCAATGAGACGGAAAATAAAAAAGGAGTCCTCGTGTAAAATTCAAGCTCGCGAAAAAATATGGGGCAAGTGGCGATAAAAGAAAGCCGGCTCGGAGTAAGTGCAGTGGGAACGAAGCTTCTGTGCAGTAGTTTGAGAGAAGGATCGTTCCATCGTGTCAGGGGATCTAGGGAAGAATAGAACCTGCGAGATCTCAGGAACAAGGCCTCTTGGCTCGTAAAATTACAAAGGTTATACAATGTTTTTTTTTTTTTTTTTTTTTTTTTTTTTTTTCACTTCAGTGCACTCTTGTGCATGTATAGTGCGACTTCTGTACGATATATGAGCAGCACAACATCCCGGTTCTACAGAACCCATCTCTACACGAATTTTTTCTGCACAAACTTACTTGCGCACGACCCAACATTGTTACACGGCAACACGGTAAAATTGTCTATGGTTTTGTCTTCTACGCACAACAACATTAAGAAATAATTTGAAGAGAAGAGAAATCACGATATTTGTTGCCGACACTAAATTTTAGCGTGTCAGCTAAGATCGGCGTTGAAAATCATGCACTTATGAACCTGGCAGCCAGGCTCGACCCAACGTTTCACCAGCTGTAAAGTCCTACATGGAATACGATAGTTTTAGGGCCAGAAACCGTAGAATATTATTAACAGGCAAATAATTTTCATCGGAAAGGACGGAGACCTTGATCGTTGGCTAGTCGTGGTAAGTATATTTTTGGAGGATTGAGCGATAAATGTCGTCCCGGAATCCGCCGAAGAAGCGCGAAGAGCCGTAAGTCGAGGATACGTTCACGCCTTTGATATACGCAGAGTTTCCGACTGCTCTGTCACAACAGAAATGTCCACTAAATTTCAAACGATTATGCATCACCGTACGAACACCGAATGCCGAGAGAATTAAGACAGTTCCTTCTGGCTGCCACTGTCTTGTATTTGTGCGCACACGCAATGACTTCTCTGCTTTCAGTTTGAATTAATAGAGACCGAGATGAGGGCATTTATAGCTATCGGAGAGTTAAGGCTCCTCAACTAAGACGATCGCGAAGGAGCTATTCGAGAGAAGTGCCAAGTCAGGTGGAAATCTTTCAAATCTTTTTATTCTCTATCTCATGAAAAAAAAAAAAAAAAGGCAATTAGCCTTTTTAAGCTTTTCGAATAATCGTGAGGTGTGGGAAAAAAAATAGGTCGCTTACATTTTGCCGACTTTTTGATACTATACGGAGCTTCTGTGTTTCTCCCTCCCCCCTCTTTACCCATCTTTTCAGGCGATAGCTATGTAATAGGGTTATCGATTATCGTACCGCAAACCTGTCTCTCACCTGATAAGAGTGATAGTTGTCCGGCACAAGTAAGCATTTAAAACTGTGCGTTCTAGCAAGAATTCAACGATAGTTGACATCGATTGTGTTTTTTGTTTTGTTTTTATATATATATTTTTTTTCAAATAATCCTTCTCTATAAATAAGGGACTATTAAGGATATTGCATGGGTGTTGTTGAGTCATTTAACAACTGAGCACCCAATATTGATGTATAATTTCCGCTATGCTGGGAAATATACAGCATTATACAGAAGTGGCACTTCTTGTATTTGAAAAAAAGAGATTGATTACATGCAATTGGATTTATTTGCCGTAAAAAGAAATGAATTTATAAGTATTTCGATCTAATTCATCCCCGTTAAGTAGCGAACTCGTTGTCTATATTGACAACCAATACCTTGTATATAACATACCCAGCAATTGAATAATTGATGACGTAAACGATTGATTCCACATTTGCATTTACTAATTTCTGACGGCAGAAGTCGTTAATGGCTGAAATTTGCCTCAGAGCTATTACAGCTCCTCTATTAAACCCGGAGCACTAATTGTGTATTCTCGTAATTACAGCTTTCCTTCAGACTCCATGCTCCCCTATTCTCAAACAATCATTTACCCGATCGAAGAATCTTCATTAATCACAGCTCCTGGAGAATTTGCCCCCTCATATCTGCAAGTGAACCATGCATGCTTCATTTGAACCCATGAGGAAAATGATCTCGACCCCAACCTTACGCCCCTCCCCCTCCTCCCACTCCTACTCCCTAATACAGAGCAATTAATTTTCCAACGATTCGACTCGCGCATACCAAACACCCTCTTCATTCTCCATTCACCAAAAACTTTCGCTATTAAGGGCAAACTGTAACTACGATCGATTCCCATCGTCGTGTTATCGCGAAAAGCTTTTTTTATTTTTATAATCGACAGACGTTCGCGTTACTATATGGAAAAAAAAAAAAAAAAACGTGTACAGCATAATGTAATGTACATCTTAGTCACGAACGAATGACGAGAGAAAGGTGCTAAAATAGGAAAGAAGCGAAAAAGTTTTTGCCTGGAATTCTTCTCACGGCTCTTCTATGCCACCATCCGCCATTGCTTCCCTTGCCTCACGTATGTATATATATATAGATATATGTATATAGAGCCAAAACTCGATCGAACACCTCTCTATATATGCTCTTCATCGGAGAGACACACCGACTGCTCAACCGAACTTGAGAGTAGAGAAAGATAGAGAGACACACGCCCATTTCCAAGTGGCTAAGTGAGGAACGACGAAACTTTCAGCTCGTTCTGCGTGTTCGTGCTCCTTGTGATACATACTCACTCCCTCTTACTCCTTCCGCCGGTTCTGCTGGCTCTGCTTCTGGCTGCAGGGAGTGCAGAACTTTGGAAAGGCTGACCGAGAGTGGATACCGGAAAATACGAGGGAAGCGACGTGTGCGAGAGCTATTCTGCGAGAGAACTCGATGGGTGATGCTCTTTTGGTTCCCTTTTTTTTTTTTCTTTTTTTTTCAACCCTCCGTAGCCACAGGCATCGCCGATCTCTCTCTCCTGTGGTCTGAACTTTCCCGAACGATATCAGCCGAACGGGCATGAGAAAAGTGCATGCGGTTTTTTTCCGAATGGATCAATCAGAGCGGGGAAAACGGAATGGAAAAAACGAATGTGAAGAGAGAAAAGACAAAAAAAAAGGAAAAATCAGAAAAGAAGTGGAGTGTGCAGCAGGCGAAGCCGAAATCGTGTACAAACATCGATCTCTAGTCTGGCGAGTTAATTGAATGGCGAAGGAGAGACGAGAAAGAGAGAGAGAGAGAGAAAAGGAAAAATAAAAGATCCATGAGTCTATCTCGGTCTGTGTTCGTGGTTTGCCGTGGACGTTTTTATTGACTCGTTGGAGTATTAACGTCACTGAGAAATTGTCCGAGGTCTTGTTGCGCGCTGCGCTATACACAAGATATTATATAGTACGTATAAGAGAAGTAGACGGGGACGCTGCAGCTGGATGCGGGCATTACGCCCCGGTGGCCCACCAGCAACAGTCGTATTATTTGCTACGCTTCGCTGACGTTTATCGGTTAACGACACGCGCTTCTGGCATCGGTAGAAATATCGACGATGAGCTAAAGAGCAAGGTTTCACAGTTGAAAAAACGCCTTAAACTCTTCAACATCCATCATACAACGTGTTTTACAGTAACTACACGGAGATAAGGGATGTGATTTAAAAATTACCATATTAGCTGACAAACAAATTCTAATAGCTCTGTAGTATGTGTTTGTAGTATTTTAGTAAGTTATAGGGTTTTACCAAATAAGGTGCTGCCTCATATAAGTTAAGCGATAGTTTAGTTATATTGTTACTAAATGAGGGATTGTCTCCTATAAGTTTAGGTATAGTATTTCCAAATTAGATGTACCTCCCATAAGTTAGGTGATAATGACATCTCGGCTGTTCCGACATGGAATAAGAGTGGAGAATTTGATATACTTTAGGGTGGGGGCATTATGATAAGAATTTTCTGGTTTGGCCGGCTATATACTGACCAGGTGACAGCCCATAACACTGTTCGAATAATTTGTATTTTCTTCGAATTCGGTGACTCGTGGAATACTGATTTTGAACTCAATGGGACTGGCAGAGTTTGGTGAGCTGTCGAGGAAGTTCTGCTTTTAAGGTGTTCGACTGAGCTGCCTTTCACTACGATAAAAGAATAATAATTTACCCTTTTGTGCTTGAATTGCCTTATTCAGAACGATTATTTTCGATGCTTTTTTTTCTAACTTTATTTTCGTCTTAAATGACTTTACGTTAAGGTGAACGGTTCATTTTTGTCATACACTATTTTTTACAGACACAGCTAACGTCTTCAAATACTATTAATAATAATAGAAGACTAGATGTTTATTAAAAGGACGATTTTTTCGTCAATCAGTGTCTCGATAATATCTAAAACATATTATACAAGTAAATAAATACAATAATCGCAAGAAGATGTGATATCGTATCACAAAGATCATAAATCCTTTGCGAAGAAACTTTTAGTGTCGTTTCATTGCCGACTCTTTTACGACGCGCGAACCTCCTTAACGCCTGGACACCCGTTGTATATCGGAGAGCGAAGAAGAAGAAGAAAAGGTGAACGAAACATTGCGACCCGGCAGCAGCAGCAGCAGCAGCAGCAACAGCAGCGGCAAGCAAGCAAGCAAGCAAGCTACAAGAGATCCCCGAGAGAGGAACGTGTTTCTCTTCTTTTGTCTCTGTTCGCCTCTTCCTCTCTCGTGCATTTGCCCTCTTCCTCCTAGCTCCGTGAGTCACGTAAGTCGTGCACCTCGATTCGAGCCTCTCGCTCACTCTTAGCTGTTACTCGTTGCGAGGGCATTCGACGTTCTTCAACGGCGACTTGGATCGCTCGCCGAGCTGCTCACCACGACCGAATGCCTCGAGTACGCGAGCCCTCGAAGCATCGCATCTCGAATAAATCGGAGTCTTTTACGAAGCGAGCCCACTGGCAACAAAGATCAACTTTACGACTGTAAAGGTAATACACCACCGGGATCTTCACTATACTCGACGCTCCACCGAACGACGATATAGCGTTTCTCGTTTCGTGACTCGAATCAGTCGAACAATGAGCGAAGAACCCTCTGACAAAGGCTTGCCCAGTAATGCTATCTTGAAATTATTGCATCAAGAAACTTCTTGCGAGTTGAAAATATGATACTGAAATAAATGTCACCGCAGTTAAAACCATTTCTATCCACAACTTCGTGTAAAAGACATCAACATTATTTACCGTCAAATTTAATTTAATAATTAATCTCAAGCATTAATAGGACAATAGGATCACACTGAGAACAAAAAATACAGTTGAATCGTGAAAATCTGCGGTGCCTCAGTTTTTACAAACAGCCCATTTTTGGGGATTAAAAAAAAAAAGTGCTTTGACTTTTTCCATTTCCTCAATCATTTTAGAATTATTTACGGACCTATCTTTATTTAACTCACAAAAGATTGACAAAACAAACTCACAAAACAAAGTTCAAAAGATCACAAAGACCTTTGGAACTTTTACAAAAAAAAAAAAAAAAAAAGCAATTTTGACATAGAATGCTTCATGTTTTCTCAATAAAAACAACTCTATACTTGGTTTCGGTCTGTAATTAGAAATCACAGGCAGCATAAATTGCAGTGCAATTTTAACTATCAGCGCAATTTATATTTCTCAGCTCCTTAAAGTAATTATTTCATTATTACGTCGATATATTCTGTTCGCATGAGCTCTTTAGATACCGTGCAATGATTAATTTTTACTTAAACTACCAACAATAAAGCCTCACTTTATTTCAGTTTAACTTTATAGCATTTCGCATAGCACTTTGCATTATAAATATTTACTGATTGTGAGGAGAAATATAAAGTAAAATATTTACACCCATAAATAATTGATTGAAACAATAAAAATTCACTGATTTCTAAAAAATTGTTCTGCATTATGGATATAAAAAAACTTCATACTAATTTATTTATAACTCGTTGGGATTATTATTATAAAAATGAAATGTTCTTGGTATCTTTAATGACATTGACTTTTTACCCTGATTATTCACCCGTCTGAAAATACTCAAAATCTGAAACTAAACGTTAAAACGTAGAAATGGCCGTCCAAATAGAGATTAGTACATTTCTATGAAACATAAATTGCGACGCGGAAGTGAATAATAAAATGAACCACTCATAGCTGTAAATGTAATAGAATTTAAAGGATTAACAGAGTGAAATATAAACGGTACTTCCGCTACGGAAAATCGATGAGAAATAGAGAAGAAAATACAGTTAGTTGAGGAAAGGGGCTTCGAAGAGATTTTCAACGTTTCTCTCTGTAACAATGAAGCTTTCGGTTACCGAGCAGAAAGATCCCCGAGCACAGAGCCGACTTCTCGTACGTACCACCTATTACCTCTCGTATATACCGCTGCATATATATATATTCTACTATAGCTTTGACGATTCGTATGCACGCTGGCACGCCTTTCGCCTGTACGTGATAGTAGTCGGTGTGCAATGTGCTTCGAACTCGTCGCGTCGCCCCGCGCGCATACGCTAAATCCATTAAGTACGGATAGAGACATACGTACTTGCGGACATTATAGATATATATATATATATATATATATATATATTCGTAGGTGGTGGAGTAGCGGCGGAGTTGACCCGATGCGTGCCCGATAGACCCATCGTCGTATACAAAATCGAACTCGTGACGTGCATACACCACCTTTTCTCATAGGCGTGAAAATAAAAATAAAAAATAATCATAGCACTAGAGCGAATATCGGAACTAACCACCGAGACTCTCCACTTGACGCTTTTATTACTCGATAGATAACGTAGACTCTTTGGAACGCACCTTCAAGTGTCTTTGAAGCCAAGTACAAAACACATTATGTACAACAGACTTTTTTTTTCTAAATAGTTTGGACGATGTTACATCACTACTCCAAAGGGAGAGACCACTAATTTTTTTTCTGGCTTTGAGAAAATATTTTTGCATTATAATATTTGATGTCTTATTTTTTTTGTTTACTGTTTTCAAGTGCAATAATAAGGAGTATAAAAATATTTTATTCTATAATATTGACTGTTATAAGATTATTTCAATCGTACTTGATTTTTATTCAAAGATACATTTAATTTCGTTGGCACAATAGTTTGTTGGCAATGCGCTATACTGTCGAACAATATAGAAAGAAAGAGAAAGTGCTAGCTGAACTAATCTACCCGACAAGCGTTGGAAAAAGCATACTCGGGAAAATGTTGTTAAAACATTGGATTTTTTCACATAAAAAAAGATATAGTAAAGGTTGAGGAGTGAAAATACCGAGGCATACCCGGTAGATATGAGCAGCTCTCGGCGCTGCACCGTATAATGCCTTTACGTACGTTGACCGTGACTTTTTGTGATGAGCACGAGCAACCACGGCAACCACGTAGCCATAGCTCTGTGTTTTTTTTTTACGTGCGAGGGAAGCGCGATCGTGTTTCATCGCCTCGCGTTACTCACACGCGTGTAATAATAATCCAGCCAAATGGACTATGTGACCTAACAGCGGTGGGAGCCTTTTGATTTTCCAGTTGCACAAAAAAACCCGTGTAGCAAATACCGACCAAGCATTTTTTTTTTTTTCTCGTCACGGTGTCTCGTTAACATTATCCGCGTGTATCGAGTGCGTTGTACGTCGTGCACTGAATTCTGGATTCTTCGATGAAATTCACCGAGAATTTCGCCCAAAGCTGTGCGAATACACACTATCGCGCATACGTAAACATCGATCATGCGGCTGTCGCAGTCATGATTAATTCATACGGTGAACTGAGTAATCGGCTAATCAAAAACACGACCGCAACGCCACGTAGAAATCTCGGTAGCGGTTGGGAGGTGAGGTGAAATGAAATTTTCTCGAAAAATGAAAATATTGTTATTGTCGTGCGGGAAAACGTGTATACCGAAGCTCCGACTAAATTTTATATTTATTCAGTTATATCTGATGATTCACCAGTAATATTATGTTTTTCACTCAACTGAATAACGTATCACGTTCGACCGTCTGATGCATACATTTGTTCTTCATTGAATTTTATAATTTCATTTATCAGTACGACTCTTTTTTTCACTTGTTCTGGCGTAGAGAAATTTCAACAGTGCGATATGAGTGAATCAATGCGAATATATTGTGAGGTAAAGAAAAAAATAATAATTCGACGTACTAAATTAACTTTTGGCGAGGTTCAACAGATTTTGTAGTTAGTACAACAATAATTTTATTATCTCAAGTATATTTTGATTTTCCGATACAAATAATTGTTGTACAAACTAATACAAGTTTAATATGATCTCTTCGGTATTAGGGAGAAAACAATCATCGGAAACGTTCCCGATTTTTCCGGGTACCACTTTTCCGAGGTACTTTTTGTCCAGACGACTTTTTCTTTTCAGCACTTTTTGCTGTTTCATATTCTTGTCAAACAAAATCTGTTGTCTATTTTTTATTTGATAATAATTGTCATTGTTAAAAACTCGTCAACTGTTTATTGAGCTCAATTATTATCTTTAATTTTGGTTAGCTACGGGAATTATGGTGTAAATTACATTTTATTCCGAGTGCATCAAGCCAATGTTCAAAACATTGTATTTCTTAAAATAACTTGTATCGGCATAGTCGCAAATAATCTGTAAATAAAACAAACAACCTGAACGAGTTTCTATTCGATTGAACTTTTACATTATCACAAGCTCAGCTTACAGCCGGCTTGGTCGCTGCCTTTCCACAAACCGCAGCGTTTTTTTTTCCTTTCTTCTTCTCGCTAAGCCGCGAGAGTGGGAAAATAAATTAAAGAAATAAAGCCGGAGTGGCTGTGTGTAGTCGCTTCCGCGAGACAAAGAATAAGCTGCTGAAGAGGTTGAGCATGGGAGAAGTGTATAAAGGAGAACTCGTCCGAGTTCCTTAATTAGTGCGTCGTGGCAAAACAAGCGAGCGAGAGAGAGAGAGAGAGAGAGTAAAAGGCGAAGAGGAAGAGGAAGCGGAATAACAAGTGAACAATTGCTCGGAGAGGAAAGTTAGAGAGGGGGAAAAAATGTATCGTGACCGGTACGCTATGCGGACTTGGCGCTACAAGAGTGCGCCCAAATACACGAGTATAAGAGGCCAAACAATCCCCTGCACGAATAGCAACGAGTTTCGCAGGCATTTGTCGAAGAGCGAGCCACGTCCCTCTCCTCTAAACGCAGCACATACACCCCATTCTCGAGATCGAGAGCTGCTCTCTCCATCTATTATTGGAGCAAAACAGAAATAAAGTGGGCAGTTGGAAGAGAGCGCGCTTCGTACTGTTGAGGCAGGCAAAAGAGGCTCCCGTGATGTGTGCACGTGCGTCCGTGTCCTAAACTCACGTAGGTAAACCCCGTGAAATCGTTTTTGGCTACTTAACGAACCGAGCTTTCCCGAACTCTAAAATCTAAATGGCAATCTCGTTATATTTTCACCCATTCTATACAACCCCGTTCGGCTTAGGTAATCCATTTTACGTTCACTCTTTCAAGTTCTAACATTCTTCGAGTTTCATCTTACATACTCTCTGCACAATTCAAAAGCATATGTACAAATAATTGTTTTTAAGAAACATTTGTAAACAGAGAACTGCCGTTTATTCATTGGTTTTTGAGATTAGGCACATCGCATCAAGATCCAATTAACTCTTTGAGGCATACTGTTCTTTTTTTTTTAAATAAAAGAAAAAAATCAGTAATCGATGTTGAGAAATTAGTTCAGTAGTTATAAATAGTTATGGTAGTTAAAGGCAAAAAAAAAAGATGAAACTTGCCAATTGAAAAAAAAACCCAACTGCATTTTCTTTGCCCGTCAAGTAACTCGTCCGACCATTTTAGTATGGAAATTGAGGGACGCCCTAGAGATAAAATATCCAGGTTTCTGAATACATATTGCTACAACCGACTCATTTCTCACTTCCTTAACGCGTTTCGGCAACTTTTCCATCGTCGAAAACATTCCCGAACATAATAAGTTATATAATTAAAAAATATTCTTAAGCACTAAACTATGCGATACATGCCAACTTACCACTGTGATCGGGTAGACCGGGTTGATAATAGTGAACAAGAGCACATGATTCGGCTTGTTATTCTCCTCCCTGAAAAAAAAAAAAAAAAGTGAACATAAAACATGAAAATACGAACCGCTTCGTTTTCGTGATTATCAAGAGTGGGCACCACCGATTCCACGTGAAAAAAAAAGTGCTCTATTTATTTTATCGATAAAAAAAATACTACGAAATATCCGATTCAATGCAGCAAATTACGGATGTTTTATTTTTGTTTCGTCAAAACCATTATTTAAATTAAAAAAAAAATGAAAATAAGAATTTTTTACATTCGTACCTAGAGATTTTTTTACACGATCAAAACTCCGTTACGAACACAATCAATCAGATGGTATTTTGTAATAGCATTTTTTTGACCGAAAAAAAGCGCTGATTTGGAATAGATGCCACCCCTCTTGATAAATGAGTACGACGAATAAATGCATTTAATCGATAACCATACATCAACATATGCTATAGTCACGTGTATAGGAGAGAACCAAGGGGAGAGAATTCTCGTCTCGAAATTATAATAACAATTGAGTATCGATCGCGAGTAATAGTGAAAGAGGATAATGTGCGAGAAGGGGAAGAGAGAGAGAGACGGTGAAGCGTGGAATTAGGTACCGATAACGCGAGCCGCTCTCGCTTCTAGACCACGCGCACGGTCGCGCAGTACCCGGGCATAAAAGCAACGCGGGATTAATTAAAACAGCGAGTCCGAGAGAGAGAGAGAGAGAGAGAGAGAGAGAGAGAGAGAGAGTGGGATAGAGATAAAGTAAGCGTGGAGAGACAGGGGGAAAACCGAGGGTTCACAGCAAAGTTCGAAACTCGTCTCATCGTCGACTGATGCGTTGCAGCGGCCGTTTTCATCACCCCTCTCCCTCGTCCTCGGTTTTCGCGCATCGGCCAAGTCTAATAATAAGAGGATTGAACCCTCCGGGGACTCGGTAGTCCCATCGTCGCCGACGTTTTACCACGATTATACATCCCGCTTCGCTATTGTCTATCGGTTATCATTCGCACGGAACGTCCTTGCATATTCAAACGGTAGACGGAAGAGAAACCCACGAGAGTCGCTTTTTCCGTCTACTATATATAATGAAAAAGTTAAAGGAATTCGTTACCGACTACCGAGTCATTGCAAGTTGAGCATGCAATATTTCAAAGTTATGACAGAATGATTAATTTTCATCGAAAGGAAAACATTATTTTATCGCTAATATTTTTGGTCATTCGATATTTAAGTTTTCTTATTCTCTCTCTTTAGAAAATGCGGTCCAGCCTGAGTATAGAAATTTTCATTCAAAGATCTTTTGCAGAAGTTACAAAGAAATTTTGTTAAAAAAAAAAAAAAAAAAATACTCAGCAAGGAAAAATTTATTTAAAAAGTGGGCATATCTTCTGCAAAAGATTTTTAAATGAAAAATCTAATACTTGGATCGGACTGGTCCTCCTGCAAAGAGATTGAAATATTGTCTTTGAAAAAACCAATTTGGTCCATCGGTGCAGCCCAAATTCCACAACAAGTGCAAAATATAACAAATAATTGCATTGATTTGCTGTTTTACGAATGAACTGGTGGAACAAATTAATCTTGTGACTGACACGTAAATTCTTAACTTCAGTTCTCAAATAAAAGACTTAATCGTATTCATCAGTTTATAAAGAAAAAAAAATATATATCACACAAAAAATTGGTTCTTTTTAGCTGACAGCGCCATTTATCGACGAACATTGCTCATGCTTAGTTTTCCGTCAATTCCGTCGTTCTCGATTTATCGCTTCTTTGTTTTCTTGTTCGTATAGTCCAAATCGATCGAATATCTCTCTCACGCTCTTTCTCTTTCTTCGACCTCACTGGTATAGTAAATTGACGAATGGACTGCGGCTCCTACGTAACAAATCGATATACCATATCGAATTACAACGTTACAGTTATATCGCCGACGTCCGTCGGTCGAATCCGATAGTTAATTATTTCGAGTGCACGGCCTCTAGTACCGATAGCTTTGTAAGTCGTAACAGATAAGAGACCAACGTGAACGTTGCTCATTGGGGTCTCCGCAGTACACACCTTTTGCGTCGAGGTTCTTCACCGTAGCCGCCGTACTCGTTATTCTGAAAACAAACAAAAAAAGGGAGATATTTAATCGAGGATCTTTACGATAAAAATCAATCAATTTAGCTTAATTAAAGATTTTTGCTCAAGCTATTATAGAGCCTGCACTCTGATACGTTTGAGAGCCGTAAGGGAGAGAACGTGATTGAGTCGCGCGTCAGATAAGCCACTAATGGACGTGCAACTCAATTTACTTTTTTTTTCTCCTTCTTTTTCTTAGCCTTTTCTCCCTCCCCCTTTTTCAAGGTGCAAGCGCGAGCACTTTTTTCGGGGATAACGGAAATAGTGTGGGCTCGAGGAAGAGTCTTTGCCGGACCGGAGTGGAGGGCGCCGGGAGCTCGTGGTGATTTGCAGCCACTGCGACGTCGACGTCAGGGAGCCGAGACTCATGAATGATCGATGACTGCCTCGTTGCTCGCCATACGCCAGTTTTACTCAAAAACTACTTCACTGCTCTATTGAAAATCCAACAAACTTTGCCTATATCTCTAGCCTCTGGTTACGGAAACCGGTAACAACCGCATCAAGTGGATTCCTGCGTTTTTTTTTATTAAACTGAACGTGACGTTCTCTTAATTAAATTTAAATAAAACGACCGCCATTCAGCTGTTTGTAACAGTGATGTTACACTAGTTAATAAAGAAGGAGTTTTATTTCAATTGAACCAATTTTACAAATTCATGACTTGTGAAGTATGCTCAGGAAAAAAAAACCTAATCGAACGTTTTGATATACAAGTTGAAACGTATTTATACGAATAACTAATATAATTGACTAATATTCGGAACAAGATTCATTCATCAGTAATAATTCCACTGTGTCGGTGTTTATAAGTTTAGTAGTACACGTAGTAGTGTTATCTTGTTACAGGTAAATAGCTATTACAATTTCTGCTTAAATATCTAGTTTTTCTTGAAAAATAACCGAAATATTTATAACTGTAGTTTAAGCAAAGTTTTAAATGCTAGAAATGTATTCTAATTGTTGCAAACGTAAGATACAACTGTAGAGCTTAAGATGTAAAATCAACTTGGTATGAGTTTGAGGACTGCATCAGTTGGTAAACTCTGCTTTGAGCGGCGGAGAGTAGTGACTACGACTTGAAATGGGCAAACTTGACAACCAATCGCAAAGCAATTAAACACATTAGCAAGTCGAACGTCAACAATCGAGTTTGTGAGATGCGAAAAGAGCAACAGCAACAGCGGTTGCTCGAGGCTTGGCCTCATAGGCTTCGTCATAATTCACGTTGAGAAGCTTCAGGCTCCAAATACAATTTCGTCTTGGTACGTCGTCGAAGTCGCAAATTCTCCGGTTAGAGTTCCAAAATTAAGATACTCATCCCGCCATCGTTTCTCCATCCGTTCCTGCCAGCCGTGATGTTCGATACTCCACGCGACGCCCCTCAAATACTCGTATATAAGGAATATACGTAAAACGTTACTCGGTATTGAATTTACCAATATCGATAAAGTGCTTCAGATTTTATAAACTTTTCAAATAATTATAACGTTATTGCACTCATTTTTGCAAAACTTGAGCTAACGCGTCCAAATGTTCTACATAAACGAAATACTATTCTGCGATGATTGGTACATAGTTTCGTCACAATCTTGGTTTAGATTTTACAGGATTTTGTATTTTTAATTTTCTACAGATTTCTATTAAAACTTTAGTATAATGCTTGTGAAAAATGCAGAACAATTGGCTCCTCAAATGTAGAAGAAAAAAAAAAAACGTACAAAGTAGCTTCCTCATAATTTTTCACCTTGCATAAAGTTTCCACTATGATAAAGCCAAAATTGATCAACATACTTCGTTTGTAAAAAATTGGAAAATAATGAGTAAGCACTTTGGACAGTTGTACTTTGCGAACTTTTTCAGCGCTGGAACTGACATGATATGCTTCATGTTTAAACACCTAATATACGACATCTATAACAGCTGCTAGGCGGTCTTCTGCCTTGGGCGGGTGGTAAACACGCCGTTTACCCGACCGAGGCAAATCGTTCATGTATGTATGCAATTATAAACGTAAAATCGCAGATGCCGACGAAGCATCAGAGAGAGATAGAAAGAGGGAGGGTCAAAGAGAGTGAGAGGAAAAGAGAGGGAAAAGAGAGTGCCGCCTCCGTCTCTGAAATCAGCGAATCTGATTTTGCGAGCATCAAGCACGAATATTCTGGCGTTTTGCCAACCACGTGGTGGCGCGCAGCATACGTAGCCGGTTGCGCGCTTCAATGGGCAGGCCACAGTTTCGCTATATACCTCAGCACTTTACCTCTGTATATACACATTCCTACACCGTAGCGTAACATAGCAGCAACGATCTCTCAAAGAAATTAATTTTATACGCTCGCGAAGTGACCGAGATGCGCATTAAAATTGTTATTGGTCTGATAAATCGCAAAAGCGGCAACGATAAACTCACGACATAAAGAATCTATGTTTATCTGTGTGAATTTAGATGTCTGGAAAGCGAAGAAAAAGGAAACGGCGGAGTAAGAGTTCTCTCTCTCTCTCTCTCTCTCTCTCTCTCTCTCTCTCTCTCTCGCTTTCTCTTTCTCTGTCTATGCATGTATATAGATATAAGGAAAGTCGTGCAGAGTTTGGCAGTTGGCCAAACACGCGCCGATAAAGAGATTAGGTGGCGGTGGAGAGAGCGAGTGAGAAAACAATGTTTACGTTTTATCGTCACCTGTGAACCAGCGAGCTTTTAATCTCTCAACGCTTTGCTACCTTGTATACAAATTTTACTTTCTCGCTGTTGTCTTATCAGACATATTTTTCCTTTAATATTCATAACAATTGAATATTTTATTGAAAATCGAGGCTTCTTCACCTATTTCACAAGAGAAAGCATTTTTTTTATTTATTGTAATTATACATATATATAGTTAAAAAAAAGTAAAAAAAAGGGGGGATAGCAATTGTTTTTTTATTCTCCAGATTTTTCTCTTGTCTTAAAATACGCAAATTCCGATGAAAACCAAGCTTTAGGTTAAGTATGAATATGCAATGTATCCGCCGATACAGTGCATCGGCGTATGTGTCGTCTGAGAGACAAAGTTTTAAAAGTTTAGTTGATGCTTGTGAAGCACTGTTGAGAAAGTTGTTGCACTGAGTGCTAGTCAAATGAGCACTGAATATTTAAAATCGTTTTCTCTACAGCAGGTTGGCCACTAAATCTCGAGCATGGAACTTTTCTGACTTTCGCATCTTTTCTATGTGAAAATCTCGAATTTTCTTCCCTGACAAAAGTAGAGAAATCTTTTTTTCATTTTTAAAAAAGTTATTAAACAAAAGTGTTTAAAAAAAAAACCTGGCAGTTCACTGACTTTCTAGCATTTTCTAGATTACACCGGACCAACCGAAAATCCACTTTCACATTTTTTCCAGGTGTCCAGTTTGAGTAAGGTTAGCAGATATAAATTTCCATTTGATGATGGAATAAAATATCTCTGGAAAATCAGAGCCTCATAGCGATGCGCAGAGACGTTTATATCCCGTCACACGCCCAATTAGAGTCGATCTCGTGGAGCGCGTAGAGTGAAATGTGTATTTCTCTGTGCGAGAGGGATTTACCTGTACATCGAGTGGCCGGATATTTTTCGACCAAAAACCTAAACCTGGTTGAAAATTCGCTTGCCAAAGGTAAATGGGCGGGAAAAAAAATTCCACTCGAGTAGACATTTCGTCGTGCAACCACTCACACGGTAACTCGTAATAGTGAGATAAAATTAGCTGTAGCCAAGTCTAGATGAGGATGTAAACGACGGCCCTATTAGGGACAAAGTTGCTTCAACGAATGTAATCTAATCGGTTGGCTCAATCTAGTCGCGCAGTTAGTTCAAGCTCGTCCTTAAGTTCGACGTATCAAACGTATATGATGAAAAGTTGGATACATACAATATTTTTCTTAACCCAAAGTTCTTTGCAGAAGATAACTTATTTTAACTAAATATTTTGTTGATCAATCGAAATTCTTTGTTTACTAAGTAGGGCCACGTCATTGGTAAATGAACAGTGAAGCAGAACTAATTCACTAATCGTTTTTATCATCATTTTAACCACCGATCTGTGTAATAATTATGTTAAAAAATTATCTGCGAGAAATTATGTTGGGATTGTACGTAGAATGCATGCACCCAAGCTGTAACGACAATAATAGCTAATATTAGAGATAATAAATGTTTAAGATTAATTTAACTGGTTTGAAGCTCACCAACGTCCTTAAGGAAATACTTGAATATATCCGGTGCATATAAAACTTCAGAGGCGTCTGTTCCGTCGCTCTTGGCTTTAAGGGTGTTAAGCAAAAGGAAGAGTCCGGAGATAAACTGTGTGTGTATGCCAGAGCGTTGGCGCGCGCGTAATTCGCACACAGGAGACAAGATAATTGCTCCGGTTATTATAAATGACCACCGTTAGCGTGAGCTGTGATAATACGAGTGCATGGCTCGACACCTCTCTCTCTCGTCGAGTCAACGTTCTCGCGGATCATCGCAACGGTTGGCATGAATTAAGAATAAACAAAAAAATTTAACACATCCCACCAACATTGATCGATAATGTTCCGGTCCAAGCATCACCTTCTCTCCTATACAGACCATCGAACAATATCTTTTTCCAGTTGATTGGTTTCGACTCACCCCGCGGTCTTTCACTCTTGCTATTCTCAAAGTTCGTCCATCTCGCCTGAGGCTCTCCCGAGGCTTTGGCATAATATTTTTCTAAGACGGCTATGTATATGAGACAATCCATACCATTTCGACCTGGTTCAGAATCTCGACCTCTCGGATTTTTCCTCCATGTTATTTCATATTATTGTTCCTCCTCTAAAAAGCACCCAGATTTTTTTCCAATTTTTTTTTCCATTTGACTTACGAACTGTTGAAGACGCCTTACTTTTTTTTTTTCTTTGTTAAGCAAAATTCTCAAAAATACAATTGTAGAATAATATCTTGTATTATGAAACTATTATCTACCAAAGTAACTCCATTACACGAAATTAGAACAGTTTAAGTATCTACAAATTATTATTTACGTCTGAATCTCTGAAGCCATATCTTATCTTTATTATTACCATATCTTATGCCACGAGTGTGACAAAAATAAAGGACGTTTAAATATTACCAAGGACACGTCGCCTGACGAATTTATTGAAAAATGATAGATTTCCACTTGCAAGGGACACGAATGTCAAGTCTGATAATTGGCGCTATGTGGGTCAATAACTGGGGCACCAGTCTCTCTCTCTCTCTCTCTCTCTCTCTATATATATATATATATATATATATAAATATATATATATATTTCTCACGTATTTGCTATATCTATCTGACAAACTCGATTCAGTATTCTCCCGTGGCTTTCAGAACTCGGTGATTACACTCTGAAAGTTTGGTATTCGTGGAACAAGAAGGAAATTCAGTGATGAAAATGCGAAAAGTTGGTGAAACGAGAGCCCGCGAATTTGTTGAACGAGCGTGACAAACACGTTGCGCGTTCTCCTTCCAACAGCCTACGCGTGTGCATAGGCAAAGATATTTCGGTCGAGATGACACATACGGCAAATCTCTCAGCGGATACTCTCGGGTTCTCTCTGGTTCTATTGGGGAAACTCGGGTAGCCCAGGCATAACAACCGACGAAAAGTACAGTGTCGGCAGATTTGAGAGACAAAAGTGACGTTGCGTTGGCGCGGCAACGCCAACTCTTTGAGATATATACAACGTATTCAAATATTCATTTCAACGGAAGTGACTTTATTAAGTATTAAGTAAACGTACTACAAGCGAGCTTTAAAGCGCCGCAAGAGCTCAGCAGCCCTCCCGGTATAAAACGTGTATAATTTTCTAACGTATATAACACTTTGAAATAATGATGGAAATGCTAATCGAGGCAATTGCGTACATCAACTGAGACACATCTGCTGCTTTTCATTACTATTATTATTATTGTTATTATTAAAGCTTCGAGGCTGTGCCTCGGAGGTGTAATAAATGATAGAGGGAAAACCGCTGTATGTACAACACGACCAGAAGAGAAATTGAATGGAACACCGAGAAATGGAAACTCTCGAGCTACCGCGCCACCAGGGACGTGAAATGAATTCCAAGTTTCATCGCTTCTCGCAAGGCTTCACTTATATAGTACCTTACATATACCTTCGTGTTGTATACCGCGCATGCATAAATGTATTCGTATTTTAAATGTATTAAGCGTACGGAAATCGCACGATTAATCAACTCGCTATCGCCTCTCCATTTTTTCTTTTTTTTTTTTTTTTTTTTCCAATTCTCCATGGTCTTTGTTGCCTTCTTTTCATGTGTACTCAAACATTCTTTTTTTAAATTAACATTTTTTAAATTAACATTCTTTATTTCTTTAACATCGATGGAATCACAATAAGATTTCCAAGAAAAGGAAAAATTGGTGTATGAAATATATACGCCACATGTTTCATATATACAATATTTTTCTGAATTTTTGGAATTTTCATCGACTGTCGGAACTTAGCATTTTATTTTTCATAGTTGTCACTTCTAAATCATCCGTAGATGATTTCATTTTATTATTGATGTGTTATTTTCGAGTATGAATAAACGCATTATTCGCAACTAAAAATGCTATTAGAGTTAATCCGAAATAATTGCAATTAAGTTTATTTTAAGCACAGTGATAATCTTCTTTTATATCGGGGCCATACTTTATATATATATATTACATATATCGCATCAAATGAGATTTCGAGGGTTAAATCCCGTTATTTTCCACAAAAGCTCTTTATTTGCCCAATTTTGTTTTTCGTGAATTATGGCTTAATATGAACGTGAGACGAAGTGTGAGAGATAGCGTTAATAAGTCGAGAAATAGGTAGCCAAGTGTGAGAAGCATTTCCCCCTTCGCGCGCTCTTCTCAGCTCTCCCGCGTTTCCATCGTTGAGAGATTCACGAGTAATACGTAACACGTATTATATACTATATACGACATATGTACGTGGCTATACCTACTCTTATCTCCCCCGAGACACTCGCTGCTCTTGCACACTCGGTGGGCGACGCGATGCGAGGCAATCGAATATCTTGAGCTATTGATTTTTGACTCGGCGTAAGCGAAATACGAACTGCCACCGAGGAATGCCGAGGGCGCCCCATTACAAAAAAAAAAACAAATAAAAGCCAATAAATTATTACTTTATTACCTTCCTGTCATCGTGAAACTCACGTAATCAATTAGAATTTCCTGATTTATCGAAATTTTCGTTTTCCTAATAAAATAGTAAATTAGTGTTTTCAAAAAATGTCCCTTTTCTTCTGTTTTATTGAATTGATTTGCATTTTAATAAATAAAGATAAAGTTGATAAAAACTTGAGCTAGATTTTTAATTTCTGTTTCTATAAATATTTCAATTATTTGCCGACAAAATTAATCCCGAAGCTTATCGTTAAATCAACAATCGGATTGGACTGAAAAAAATTAAGTTTCATTTGTAACAAATGAATGTTTTCGAAGAGCGCTACATTTGAACCGCTGATGCCCTCACCTTTTTGTATTCCCGTGAATATGCAGCAATTTTATTTTAATCAATAGTCGTAACTTTCTGATTAATCTTTTCCTGAAAACATTTCAAATATTTGCAGACAAAATTATACTGGGAGTTTTAGTAAATACATGTTTGCAGAGAACGCAGCGTTGTAAATTACGAAATATAAATGTTCTTTTCTCTCTGTCTCACGTGATTAGTTAAAATGAAAAAAAAAAAAAGAAAATGATATTTTTCATAAAATAAAAAATTTCGTTTGCACTTTTAAGCGGATACTGGATTGAATTAAAAATTGAGCTATTCACAGAAGTCTCTCTGTAAGTGAATATGTGAAGAAATATAGATAGAAATTCCAGATTCATCAGCATCAATGACTCTTTTTATAAGAAACTTATTGTAAATTGATATGTCCATTTAAAAAATAATGACCGTACAGAGGAGCTACTTATACTAAGTATTATGAGCTTCAGTTTCCTTGATCAACCATTGAAATGATAGCATTGTAAATGACAGTTTAAAAATAAATGTTATAACTCAGTGAATTGACTTATCGCAAAAGTGCGTAATCTTCCTTAACAATATTCTCCCCAGTTTCAAGCCACAATTTAACTTAATTATATTCAATTGGAGATACTGTCGAATGGTCTGACTATTTAAAATTAAAAATCCGTGTTTCCATAAGAATGAAAATGTCAATCGATTTTAAAGAAGTAAAATATGATAGATAAAACTTATCTTCTGAATCAACGCTGAGAGAAGAGACAAATGTTGAGTTGGCCAAACGAAATATTTAGTTTTCTTAACAGTCATTTAATTCATTCGATCAACAGATGTTTATATTTGTCGACTGTACAGAACGTCGTGTTAATTAAAAAATATATTTAATTCAGTTGAACCAACCAATCCCTTTTTTCTCTCGGTTATATAAAAACAATAAATTTATGAGAACAATTATACTGTAGAGACTGTATACATGTTTGATAGGTTGATTGATTAATCTCCACACCAGCGCAACATTTTTCGCGCCATAAACGTCTGTTATTATAGTTTGGTAGATACAAAGCCTCTCATGAAGTGAATAAATACTTGACGATAAATAATTGACAAAGCATTAAAGTGTACTGTTTATACGTAGAAACCGCGGGAAAGATATTGATAAATTGGGTGAATAAACTTTAGCACGGTCGACGACCGATAAATCCCGGCTGAGCAATGAAATTCATTGAAATGAGTGTACACGCAGAAAGGTAGAGCGATAAGTGTGTAAAGACGAGTACGCCAATTGATTGCATACAAACGAGATATATACAAAGTTCGCTAGTGTAGAATAGCGTGGAGTAGAAGAACAGAGCTAACGTGCTTTCACGAAATAATCAATATAGTAGAGCCTGACAAGAGTAGAGAGAGCTCCGGTATAGCGGTGGCGTTTGTAAACGGCGGGAGAGAGTAACCAGCATAGGGGTGAGCACACACGAACCAAGCGATATAACAGGTTGTCGACGTAACGTGTATATATATATAGGGAGACCGATCGGCGGTAGGGCCGATACATCGGACATGGCCATAGTGCGTCTACGGTGAGAGTGGGAAGCACACTTCGCTCACCCTCAGATATCGTCATATAGTCCTATGGACAACTATTTAAAGGATATTCCATGCAATATCGAGAAATTGTATTTATATGCTAACTAAAATAACTATAATGTTCTTCAATCGCGTGAAAACGTAATCTTGCATTGCTGGAAAATATAGAAATTCACACGTTTTCTGACAAGACTTTATAGAAACGAAAAATTAACGAATTTCAGAACGAGGACAAAAGTATTTGAAACGATTATTTGAGAGGCTAAATTTTCCACTCTTGACATTTTCTACCTAAACGCGAAATAATTCGTTGTATTAAATTTTCAGTGTGATGCAAAATCTTCTATTGTCAATATTTTCCGTCAAATACCACAAAATTCAATTGCTAAAAGTTTGGGCACAACGTCAAAAATTCTTATTCTCGAAAGAAAACGTTTACTTTTTTTTCTGTTTCTTTTTCCACTGTACATCAGCGTGTATTCGCGTTTATAAGGATCGGTGGCGTAATCCGCGTTGGAGCGAGCGAGACGCCACTGATCCGTAGCAGACAAGAGGCAGACGATATATATAACAGCGCGAGACAGAAAACGCAGTTGGAAGGGGAAGAGATAGAAGAGAGACAAAAGTTCGATCACGCCGGTCACGCGAATAATAATCTAACGCACACGGCTGAAAAGGCTTTAATTAGTTCGTCAATGCACGCCAAAGGGCCATCAAAATAGTCGCGCGGATCTGGCCCGCGCGACCGCTGATTTACATTATCACAAAGCGTAATAGTAGCGATAGTAAGCCAACTAGCAAAATACAACGACACTATAATACATTAAATTAATGGCGTCCCGTAGCGAGCAAAACGTTTGCGACGTTGTAACAGGGGCGTTGATTCCTGACTGTCATACACTCTTAGAAACCCTCCCCCAATTATCCCACGCCGCTCCATCTTTCACTTCAACCCCATCCCACCCTCGACAATCGCAAAATAAACAAGAAAAATGAAGAGAAAAAAAAAAGATTTTCAACACTCGCTATAGCGGCTAAAAAGAGGTTGTGTGTACAACGTTGCCGCCGCAGCAGCGAATTCCTCTCTCAGCACGCCGCCAACCACCGCCTCCAAACAACCAACTAGGAACTACAACACTTTTCGCTGCCTTTTCAACTTATCAAAACTTTAAAATACACGTAATACACTTTTAACATACGAAAAAGTTATACAAAAAAAAATAATTGTTCTTGTTTCAGTCGAAATTATATTGTTTATTTAGACATCCTTGAGTTATAATTAAGATGAAAAATAACTAACCTACAAGCTTAGTTCATTTTTCTAATAGACTCGAAACTTTGATTAGTCAGATATGGACTATGTATTTTTTATCGCTGTTATGGGCTTTTACAAAATAAGATTATTGTCAACTCACCCTGTGTCCAGACTCTTCGAGTCGTTGTCTCTTCGAGTGAGGTCCATCTCCGTTGAACGCCATGTTCCTCTGTTGTACTAATAAAGTCGCCCGGTTTAACAAAAACTCAAGAGAGAGAGAGACAAGATGTCGAATCAGCTCTTCTTTTTTTTTAATTTATTTAATAGTATCTATAATAATATACAGGTGTTCCTCGTTTAATTGTATTTTTTTTTTATTTTTAAAGAACGAAATTTTGGAGTCGTATTTGCTTCGTCGTATTCGTTTCGTTTGTTTATTTGTTTTTATGTTGATAATCCGTCAGTCCCTCTCTCTCTCTCTCTCTCTCTCTCTCTCTCTCTCTCTCTCTCTCTCTCTCTGTCTCTATTCCTCTCTCGTTTTTTACGCCGGAACGAGTTTAACGCGAGTGGGAATCAATGAGAGACTTGAGAGTGACAGCGAGGAAAGGGTTAATATCCGTTGTAGACTTTGTAATGCACGCGATTCTCGTTGCCACGAGTGTGTGTTTTTTTGTTTTTACTTGTGTCTCTCTTTGACTCGAACGGGGGAAACAACACGAACGTTTTTGACGGGAGGAAAAAAAACAAGCGGCGGGACGAACGAACGCGATGTTAAACACGTACGAGCGAACGCGCGAGCGGCTTGAGGGAAACTGGAATGCGATGCGATCGTCGCGGCTTCACGAGATTATATGGTAGAAGATGAGCGGAGTGTACCAATGGATTCAACGGCCAATAATCTTTGCGCTTGCGTAGCGACACGCAGCGGCGGTATTTCACAACTTGGAGGATGTCCAGTTTTGTGTTGTTGCACGGTTTTCATTGGTAGGCCAACCTTGCCACCTCAGCTACTGCCGCCAGTCGGTAAATAGTCCGGTAAATTAACCGCAGCTATTTATCATATTTTATCAGCGGTGAAAAATATTTATTCAACGGTAAAAACGATATAGGAATTTTTTGTTTAACCAAATTTATGCACAAACTTACAAACTTGTTTTTAGAAATTTTGGCAAAAATAAAAGTTTGCACGTTTATAATTTTAGAGAGAAAAAAAGTAGAAAAATAAATGTTATCACAAATTTGAATTACCATTTTACAAATACGAAAAAAAAATGTGTAATTTACCATTAAACATTTTAAACTTGACGTAAAGTGTAAGTTGCTTGGGCAATGTTCCAGCTTTCCGTTATATTGTCTATCGGAAAAATAATAACGAAATATTATTGGATGGCGCGTATCAAGACGTTTTGCATGTAATAACGCATAAATGCAAAAACATCTTCTGACTTTGTTGATCGCGTGTGTCGCTTGTCGCTGTAGCTTGTATGAAAACCTAGTATAAGAGTACCGAAGAAAAATTGTGAGAATAGCGCAGGGTTTATTATTTATTTACCTTCAATTAATCATACTTAATATATTTCTAAATTGATGAACAACAAAATATTTGCATTATTAAAAGAACGAAAATAATTCGGTAACTGAACGACCGATTTTTAATGTTTTTACTCAAAATTAGTATCTTAGTACTCTTGTTGTGTTTATGAATTAGGAATTGAAGCCGGTTTTGGGTTCGTTGAATCTCATCAAAGTTGGTGTCCTTCTTTTGAGCGATGCCACGGATTTTGGGACCTTTTGGCCGCTGGGAACGCGGAAATATCCCATACAATCAGTTGAGGATGCGGGAACCGACGAGACGCCAGAATCAAGCGTGTAGGCTTCGGAATGAAAACCTCCAGTAGAAAATGAAACGTCCGAATTATATCTGAACAATAAAGATATTGTACTTGTGTTGGTTAGGTTATTTAAAAAAAATTCTACGTATACGAGATGAAAGTCTCACGCATGTTTCGGAGTTTGCAGCTTCGATTCCACTGAGTAACTGCCGGGGCTCGAGAAATTCGCTGCGATCCGGTGATCCTTATACTGCCGGTGTAGACCGGAAGTCGGCGTCTTTTTCTGCTCTCCGGGCGTTGAAAAGTGTCCTCGGATACGATGGCTCTGTTGTCCCTCAAAGTAACCCGATAAATGTGTCACACCTTTTGCCGCCCGAGCATTTTCAGCTTCCATTGATTTTAATATAGAGTTTCGAATTAATTCAAGCTCCGTTGTCTCCATCTGAAGTTTCTCAAAAGCCTGCGTTATATTCTTCATCTCCACCATTTCGCGGTAATACGATTTTTTCATGTCGTCATATTTTTGCTCCTATAAAAATCGTAAATCACAGATTGTTGAAGCATCATCTCATACGCAAAGAGGCCAAATAATAAAAACTATTCTTAGCGAATGCCACAAAGACGATTAAAAAATATATTCTTTTCCTTTCATAGATCTTACAGAATTTGTTGAACAAATTTTTACTTGACTATTTTATTAATAATATTTATGCATGATTATTATTATCTTGGTAAGCATCCGCATGTACGTTTAATGAGCGAAAAATATTTTGGATCAACTTCTTTTCCTAACATTTCCCATACAGCCAATCGGTGGCTGTACTTAGAACGGAAGCCGTCGATTGGCTGTAAAGAAAACTTAGGAAAGGTATAGTTCATAAAAAAAAAAAGGCTTTCGCACCTAACGGAATTTTCAATTTCTGTTTGGATTTCATGTGACAAAAGTGAACGCTTACAATTTCCTCAAAGCCGCGTGAAGCTATTGATGTCTGATTCCAATGAAATTCTTCGGATTTAACGCAGACCTCCATGAATTTGTCTAAGTTCGCAAAATAATTAAGCGTCGTCTCGAGTTTCGGTGGGTAAGAGATTGTCATTGTTTTTAAGTTCTGCAATCCGCATTCCCAACATTTCGTGGTCACTAAATGCCGAACAAAAAAACATATATATATATCTAAAACGGGAGAAAATGATAATTTAAACGAACGATAGTTGGGAGAAATTTATTTACCTTCGGTGATGCACTTGGAGCAATATAAGTGGCCGCATTGTGTCAACGAAAAAGTTCTCTTCGATCCTCTCATCTCTCTGTAACACTTGTTACACCTTAGCCACTCCATTACTTTTCTGAATTCTTATTTATACGTTTGATCGTACCGTTGGTAAATTAATAGTAACAATGTTTTACTGTATATTTACTGGATGATAAAAGAATGTTAAAGCAGCGGCTGATGTTCTTTTGTCTCTGGCCCAGTGGCTTCTTCAATTCCTCTTATGCCTAAACTTCTAAATATGTGTGTGTGCATACCGAGTATCACTACTACCACTACACGCTTCAGGAAGCAAAAAAAAAAAAAGTGAAGCCAAACATTTTTATATGATAGTCAACATGCTTACCAGATTAAAATCACGACGACTGAAAAAAAAAATTCTATCAATACTCCTTCCTTAATAAATTATGAGAATAAAATCTTAAAGGGTTCTGACTATTTTACGACGCAAAACTCGTACTTTGTCTCTCTTTAATCACTCTAAATCTCCATATTTTCCGACGCGATTCATATTTCGTGTAAAAATTCAGGTCAATGAATTATGATATACCGAATGGCCAGACGAAGCTTTCTTCGTTATCACTACCAGTATGGGAATTTCTAAAGAAAATCATTTTTCGTAAGTTTCTTTTAAGCACTTTCACAAAAATCTTCATCTTCAAAATGTTGCGATTTTCCGAATGATATTTTCTTTTTCAATAAAATGTCTGCAATTATTTTGTAACAAATAACAATAATCAAAACAGGGTAGCTTCTTACAATTGACGACATTTTTTAGCGTTAAAACAACTTGTCGAATCATTTTAATTATCTTAACAGTGCCATTTTTATTGCACAAGAAAAAAAAAAAAAAAAAAAAAAAAAAAAAAAGAATTTATAAACGCTTCCTCTATGACCAAAAAAAGCATTTTAATCAGAGTGTAATTCAGTTTTATTAATACTTCACATTCCAAAGGTATTTGATTTCGTGGTACAATCGTCGTAACACCTACATTCATTATATCGAGGTATTCGCTTTTACCGCTTCTCGCTCGGTTCATTTCATTTTTTTTTCTTTTTTTTTTTTTTTCATTCAAGTACTTTTCATTAATTATTACATTTATATCGTATAATCATGTCTAATCGCCGTTGATGATCGGATAAAAGGGAACGTAAAAGGGTTCGATGATTAGTACAATAGGACGGGGATCTCGATTATTCATTTATCAGCTATAAACATCAGCGTTTTTAATTAGTAACTGGGTATTGTTTTTTATTTTTTGTTTCTTTTCTTTTAACCCGGGTTTCTGCACGATCAATCTCATGCATGCGTCTCGACGATTTCTTTGGCTGACAAACGTTGTATTTCCGGCTGCCCAGAATATTTACGTGTCTCTTAGACGAAATAAGAACGTCGTTCTTGCAAAGAAATTCTACAAAATTGATGCTGCAAAATTGATACACAGCTTAAGGCAGCTAAAGCACTGAGCACTGAGATAGAATGATTTATAAATATTAAGTGGGTGGTCGAAAAGATGAAAATCAAAAAATATCTTTTCATTTTTCTTCTGTTAGTATAAAAAAAATGTATTCATCTTTAAAAACATCCTAGATCTGAACATAAGAAATTTAAGGAGTTTCGTTGAACTACAACTCATAATTGTCCACTAGTCTATAAAATGCTCTAAGAAGAAAAAAATGTAGAAAACGAAAGCATTAATTTCTCTGGTGTCTAGTGCTGTAGCTACCTTAAATATAAATATAATTAAACAAGAGCTTGCGCTCTGTTTATCCATATTACACATGTGCTTAGTCGCAGCGAATACTTAATAATGATTTTGTTTTTATTTATTTTTGTTGCAAACGATTGTGCAATCAATGAATTACATGTAAATTATGAGATAAAATCGTTGATCGATGATTGAGAGAGAGGTAATGCCTTACAACAAATCGAATGCCCTGATTAAGCTAAAAACTACTACAAGATCGAGTTAGCTGCAGAAAAAAATCGCAATATGCAATGTTATCGACCGCACACGTTAACATACCGCGAGAGAGACACTCTTAATTGCCGGTACTATTATTAATTCCCGTATCACAGCATCCGTGGTGCTTTTACCAGAGAAGCGCGTTTGCCTGTGAAACTTAATCTTAAAGAATAGTGAGATCGTTTTTCTTCAATATTGCAATAAACATATGCATGCGTTGGCATATGTTTCGGATCACGAGTAGAGAAACGCTTGAGAGGCAATTGTTATGTATTTCGAGACTGGTCCCCGGCTCTCACTCGTTGTGTCGATCGACGACAAAAGTTATGTATGATTTTCTTTTTTTTTTTTTTTCTAAGTATTCTTGTGTGACTTACCCAGACAATCACTGCCCATTCTAAAAACGACGCTTTGCAAATTATCGTTTATCACTGTAAACATTTTCTTTATGAAAAATTTATATACTTATAAAAAACTTTTTTTTCGCAGAAACCTCGTATTTTAAATTTAATTATATTATACAAAATTTATGCAATATTAAGCTTCGAATTGTCTGAAAAATTTTAAATATATATTTTTATAGTTCTTTAGAGTGTCAAGAACAGCTATAAATTCCTGAAATAACTAAACCTTTTTAAATAGACAAAAATTCATATTTGAAATCCAAGAAAATGTTTGTTATAATATTTTTTTAATTCTGTCAAATTGGTGCAATTTTTTAATTCTTCTCAAAAATCCATAAAATTGATTCTGTCCGGCAATGAAGAATTTATATTGAAAAGTATATTCAGAAACTTGGATTTTATGAAAAAAAAAAAGTATTAAAAGAAATACGACATTTATTTTTTGGTGAAGTATGAGATTTAAAAAATCAGAAATAATTTTCAGCTATTCTTCACACTACAAACATATACAAAAACTTGAAAAAAATGCTTTTTGTATTAAATATGATATACGCGGTTCCCGCACAAAAACTTCCTTTAAAAGTATACTAACTTTCCAAAAATATTTTTAACAGTGATTATATATTACAATGTAACATCCCAAGCTTTCATTTATACTGCTACGTAGTATCGGTAATTTCGTTATGATTTTCTCTGAATCATCGTGCAAATACCTTCCACCGACGTCGTACAATTGCGCACTTTCATTTAGTCTCTCTTCTTTCTCTTCTTTTTTTAACTTCATTTTTTTGTTTTTATCTAAAACTCTGGAAGACTGTACAACACACTGCGAGTACTACGAAATAGCCCAGAGATATCCGCGAGCCTGAAAACGCTCTTTCACAAAAATTCAATAATATAGTTACAGTTTACATAGAATCCATAATTCCTTATTATCCTTAATGACTATACATACATGTACATGTTTATGTTTTTCTCGTTTGTGGAAGAAAGAAATTAAAATAATAGTAGCGCGGTACAATATTAGAAACGTCAAGAATTCCTGCAATGCGCTTTTTATTTGCACAAAAAAAAATTTACGAGTGTGCAAATTCGTGTGATGATGTCGAGTTATATATATACTATGTATTATATAATTCTATCATTCAAAGTCTTCTACTGTATAATGTATTTACAATGTGACGAGCTTTCGGAAACGTCCAACTGGACAAACATCGTTTCTTACTACCTCAAATGTTTGATTATCTCATTGTCCGTCTCGAATTATTTTTCTTTTTTTTTTTTTCGATAACTTAAACACAGCAACACGAGATTGTATTTTTATCTCCTTCGCGTCGACGTGACATCGTCCAATCGCGAAATAAGTACCAAGTGTCGATTGAAGGCAATGCGAATACAGTGCACAGTATAATATGCGTATGTGTTATATATATATATATATATATGTATATATATATATATAACAGTCTGCGTGCTCATTTCCCTCGCGAGTCTCTATTGCCCGTAATGCAATTGCAATTGATACGGCAGTGGTAACAGCGAACGCGCAATCAAATATATGTTTCTCGCAATGACGAAAAAATAATAATAAAAACAAAGGAGAAGTGAATAAAGCTTTGACGATAGGCGTTCCCTCGAACGTACGTTCAACGTATATATTCACAATCTCGCTTTCGCAATAGACTTTTGATCTCTCGGCATTTAATAGTCATTGTCGAAGAGACAGCACGTTATCATTTATAATTATCGTTATCGCTATGTCATAAATTTTCCATTTTTCTTCTCGCTCACAAGGTCTACAAACTCGAAGGTACCGGAGAGAGCATAATTCTCTGATTTGCGACTCTATCGGGAATTCGATTTCGGGATAAAATCTACTCTATTTATTTTCGTTATCTAGTGTATGGTGGGTTGAACCGTAGGTTGAAACTATTCTATTACTTTCGAACCCACTCAATTTGTTTATTTATTCCATTAATGTATATTAATGTTTTTTTTAGAATGTCCTAACATATTGGTAAGACAATGTGTAAAAATTTTATTTAAAAACAAAATGATTTTTGCGTAACATATTATTCTTAAAAACTACGAAAATCTGAGTAATGTAGAAAATAAAAGGTCATTGATTTTCTTTTTATGGCATTTTTAAAGAAATCTATGTTAATTCATGTCGTGAATTTTTTTTTTTTAATTAAATGTTTATAAATTTTATTACCAATATCATATAATATGTTGTACAAAAATTATTTATAACAAATTATTTAGGAAAAAATAAAATAAACGAACTGAGGGAGTTAAAAAATAATGAGATGTTTGGAACGCGGCGCGGAGACCCTCGTACGGGATTTCTACGGAACGAGGGGGGAGACTTGGCTCTCTCATCGGAGCGGGTTCAGTGCCAGAGCTAACAGCTGCTCTTGCTTCGAAATCGATATCGTTCTTTTATTTGCCCCTAATTTATTCAATATTGGAGGGGTACTTATGCCTTGAATTTTTTTTTATGGGCGTGATCCATTTCTTCTCTACAATAAATTCCCAAATTTTGTCAATAATAGTTTGTTTGTCGGTGATGAACGAGAAACTCATGGCCCTTCGAATAATAGAATTTCTGAATTATCGTGAAATTCGTTTTAACAGGATACTCCACCGATTTTTACGATTTTACGATGATACCGAAATTCCATGTAATAATACCCCTCAATTATTTCTTACTTGTCATCTACCAAAAGCATTCAAACTAAATGTTTCTACATCCATCCACAGAATGCAAAATAATCAATCTCAACGACAGTATATCGTACGGATAAATCTGTTAATGCCTTCTTTTTTTTTTAAGTAAAAACAGCTGCCAATCTCCGCTCTGCATTTAATTAAATAAAAGGAAAAAAAATTAATACTATCCCAAAATTTGAGGGAATTCTCGCATCAGTCAGGTATGCGATCACACGTATGTTCGGCACGGCGCTAAGTTGCGCCCTAAAATCGAGCGTTTTTTTATACCGGAGGTACAGGAACTATAACGAGGAAGGTTTCGCTCGGCTCAACGCGACGGAACTCTAGAGTTCCCGCGGGCATGTTACGGATGTCTGACCTCTTCAGCGGATGCGTTAGCCGCTGGATTTGCTTGCAGAGGCAGACTCTGTGGCTGAGCAACCGAAGATGTGATAGCGGTAGATAAGCCATCAGTGCTCGCGGTGCTCGCGCCAACTGTTGAAAGTACTTGCGCTGGAGCTGCCTGAACTTTTCCAAATTTATTGAGATCCTGAGCAGCCTGAGTAGGCGGCGGCTCTGTTCTTCGGAGATAAGCGGCCTCCTTCTTTGGCGGTACAACTGGTTTGTTCGGCGGTACCGGGGGCGGAATACCGCGCGAAACAATTGGTTTCTTCGGTGTCGTTGCCCCTATTGTGCCGCTTCCAGCTTGTCCTCCTTGCGCGTTAGACGCAGCAACGTGAAAAGGCAACTTTCCAGCGGGCTGAACCGCCTGTCCTGTGAGTTTCGTTGCCCCCGCAACACACGCTGGATTTACAGCAATGGCGGAAATGATCCTCTTGTCCGCAGCCTGAGAAACGAGAAAAACAAAACGAAGCCACACAGAGCCACGTCATTAGTAGAATTTTTGTTAAATTCAAACGCCTTTTTTTTTTTTTTTTTTTTTTTTTTTTTGGTAATAGCCGCTGGATCCCAAAAGTCCGACAAGGTGTCCGTTTTCCCAATCAGCAGAGTATGTATATTGTGTGAAGAAGCGAGGTCCACAAACAATTGAGAACAATAGCGGAAGACAATAATTTATACGTAAGTCCATAGTTCAGAGATCAGAAAGTAAGGTGTGTAGTCATACATCAGTAACAGAAGCCAAAGTAAAGGTGGTTTTTTTTTGTTCGCTGTTGTTTTTCGTTCGGTTTTCAAGTAGGCGAAAGGATTACGCTGATTTACGGTTATCCGAGCTAACTTTTCCAATAATCATTAGTTTTTCTTGATTACAACTAAACACACGTTGGCAAATTGAATTTTAATTTGGGATGCATTCCACCGTTCATAAAAATGTTCCAGATTTTTCGTGTTTTTTTTTTTTTTTTTTTTTGGGTAATCCATTCGCCTAAAGACGAGGCTCGATCTTAAGTACCCTTACCTCCATCCGAGTGTTTGTTCTTTTGTTAAACATTTTTTTGCATTCTTTGCGTGTCCACGACATTCAGTTTGCAAATCAGGAGTGCCGAATAAACAGCAACACGAGGAGAAAAATAAGCGGTAACCCATTCGGCGCATCCCGGCGCATATTCTTAATTATTTTGATCGCTTCTTTAAAAAAATGAAAATAAAAATAAAAGGGGGGGGGGGGGGCAAGCAGGGAAGATGTGTAAATAAAGCTCAGAAGTGAGTTGCGTACGACGTTTTTAATTAAGGAATTAATTAATTATACATACTAAATAATAATAATAATCTTATGTACACGAAGTATAGAATGATATAATAAAGTGTACTTGGCTAGGTATTAATTGTTCGTTAACTTAATAAAAGTAGTAAGTAGTAAGTCAGAGGTGGCAGGGAAAACGGGAAAGTGCGAACTGTATGATAGAAGAAAATATGTGCATGTGCATCTTTGGAGTAACCGTACAATACGATTTGTTTCTCAGTGTCGGTGGGATAATTGGGGTGTGTAATTTTTTTTTCTTTTTTATAACGGAAGAATAGCGAACAGCCAGTTTAGATTCTGCAGCGCCATACGTCGTTGCGTACGACATCTGCTATTCGAATTAGCAGCATCAGTTTCGTTTCAATGTAAAACGTACACCACGAGTCTATGTACATGTCGAGTCAAAATAATCATTCAAACAAATCTCTCGCATTGCTCAATAGAGTGCGAAACTCTATTGAATTTCTTTTAAATTCAAAGAAAAATGTAACTTAAAAAAAGAGCAAAAAAAATGCTATACATGAGCCGATAATAGTATTTCTTTTTTTGTCAGACGCTCATACGTCGAGTTAGAGAGGAAACAACACAATTAGACATTATCTAGAATTATCAACAGAAATAAGACTAGACGATCTTACATGATTACAGCCCGGTACACGCTCGTAATCCGATTACGATTAAGAAATTACAGTGGGGCAACGATTAAACGAGCGCGATTCGGTGAGGTTATTGTTCTTAAATAATGTTTTACGGGAAATAAATAAGAGGACTGACAACCGTGCCGATGATGTACCGAATTTCTTTTCTTTTTCGTCTTTTTTTTTTTTGTTTATATTAGTGTAGAGTGGGGTGGCAATTGTTGTTGGATTACCTGTGCCTCCATCGGAGCGGAAGATTCTCCCGGAGTTGCTTGGGGAGGCAGAGTAGCGCCGTATGCTACTCCTCGTAGCGCCTGACCGGGAGTCACCGATCGCGCGATACCCGTAGCTGTAAAAAAACAGAAAAAAAAGATGCGAAACCGAATTTAATACATTGTGCCATTTTTTCGTTCGATACTGTGAAATAAACGAACAAACAGATAGATAAATAAATAATTGGAATAAAAACTTACTCGGACCACTGACAGGCACACTGGTAACTGTAGCCGTTGGCTGAACGACTTTGCTGCTGACCATCGGCGTTCCCGTACCCAGTACAGCTCCCTTAACTGAGAATCAATCGGAATATGATCGAGCAAGCCCTTTTGCGGTATCGAAAAGTTGTAAGGAAATTCGAGCGCTTCGGACTAATTAAATGAGAGCTCAATTTGTTTAATCGTTTCTATAAAGCATTAAAACATTGAACAAAATTTATGTATACCAGCGGACTTGAAAAAAACATTTAATATTTTGATAAATCCATCGCATAATAAAAATCACCCTTGCTGAAAAAAAAAAAAAAACCTTAATCCTCGACTTTAGTTTGAAGCGTTCGAAGATCCTCAATCGAACTTACTTGTACCCTGCGCCCCGGCAGGTCTGAGGTTCGGCATTAAATTTGCGGGTTTAGCCGGCGGTGGAGGCGGAGTAGCGCCAACCCCGCGCACTACACCGCGCAACTGTGTCGCACCTTTCCACGATTCCATTTCCGCTTTGAGTCTCTCCAATTCAGCCTCCAATTCCTTGCTCCTTTTCTCCTCTTTCGCCAATGCTTGCCTATACTGCTGTCTCTCAATGTCGAATTGCGCCAATTGTTTTTCCAGCTCGGCTTCCATTTGCAATGATTTTTTGCTCTCCTCCTCGAGGCCCTCGGCCATCGAGTCTATCCTCACCTTTTCTTCGCTCAAAATTTGGGCCAGATCCTCCGAACGTTTTCGCTCCTCTATATACTTCATTATTATCTTTTTACGCTCTGCCAGTAGCAAAAGTACAATCTGCTTCTGTCGACTTTTTTCCTCCTCAAGCGCGTCGTTTTCTTTTTTCAACTCGAGCTCCAGATGCTTTTTCTCTTGTCTCTCGAGCTCGAGCTCTTTCTTCAGTCGTGTTCTCTCTTTCTCAAGACCGTATGTGATGTCGTCACCTTGTGCCGTGTCGTGCTCGTGCTTTCGCTTCTCCTCCTCCAGCTCCTTAATCACCTTGATTTATTGAAAAATTAATCGTTAACATTTTTCTTTAAAGTTAATTTGGGGAAAAAAAACACAATGCAACATTGATTACGTACAGATCTGTGCCTTATCTCGGCGTCCTTGAGAACTTTAGCCATTCTGCATTGCGTTCGCCTCTGCTGAGTCACCAGAGCCTCCAGACTCGCAACCTGCTGGTCCACCTGAGCTCCATCGGAATCCATCATGGAACCACCGACAATCGCGACGTCCCTCAACAGTGCCACATGAGGATCAGCCACACCGCTTCGATATCGTGTACTCAACAGATTTTTCATCTTCTCCGACTATAAATTATAAATTATAATTCACTACTTAGAGATACAAATAAACAGTAAAATGTATTTCTCTGTGATTGCGTTTATCAATTTATCAAAGCTACCAAAGATTTTCCAGTTGTGAGTAATATACGAGGCATTCCATATGAATTTCAGCAGCAAAAAAGAAATTCTTATTATCGGTGATATCAATTGTTTCAATTGAAAAGAGTTACCTTGAGTGCTGCTATGACGATGTCTCTTGCTTGAAGTTCACCCTCCAGGTACCCCAGTAATTTTAGCAAGTCTGTCTTGCTTAACTCCATCTTTGGATTACGCTGAAAAAATACACAAATATTATAATGTAAATAGCGAATACGCACAAGTTCCAAACTTTGCATATACTTTTTTTCCAGTTTATTTAGTGAATTCTAAAGATGTTTGCATCAAGCATTAGGTACTTTACATTAGACAAATTAGGGTTCACGTCTCGCAAAGAGTTTTTCAAAAATCTGAGGCAAATAAGAAACAATCGAGTTTCATTTACATTATGTCTTCGGCAAGTGTAATTTAAATGTAAATTATTTGCGTTTGCCCTTGGCAAATTATCAATAGAATCAAGAAACGATATCAATGATAACAAAGACAAAACTATAACTCTTCTATGCGACTCTCTATTTTTGTTAATTCCACTAAAACCATGAAGGTGTTGTACTCGCATAAATGCAAAACTTATCACAAAACTAGATGCCATATATTAAAAATGAATACCAAGTTTGTTTTGCCTGACAAAAAGCATATCTCTTTTCTATGCAACTCAATTTTTGTTACTTTTTGGTAATACCTTAAGGGTGTTCGACGAGCTCTTATCCAGCGGCTCAAAGTTATTTGACTTCTGTTGCTGTTGCTGCGGTTGTTGTATATTTTGAAAGGGTGGTGCGACCGGTAAGCTTGTAGTCTTAGAATTATTAGCCTGAGCTGTAACAACGTTAGCTGCCGGTGGCACCGGATTAACCGTCGGTGCCGCGTTAACCGCGCTCTGGCTCTGCGATGCCATATTGACGTTGGGACTCTCGTGACGGCGTCTTTTTCGTCTAATAAACTCGGGTATCGTTCCCGAATCCACGCCGCTGCTACGAGATGACAGTGTCAACGATACTGAAGCTCTCGAGAAATATTTCAATTCTCGGTAACTCCATCACCCCCGCAACGTGATCTTTCTCACTTTTATTCGTAGATGACTTGTCGGACTCGTTGAGCACCAAAAGTCCAATGCAGCGGCATTGAAAAATACCCACGTACCTTCGATCATATGCTTCTTCGGTGCTCGGATAAGAACCGATCAATTTCTCTATGGCTAAACATGTATACCTCAATGCTAACGTTTATAGGTATTTATACTGAATGTAGCAGAGACGGTCCAACTGATGACAAAATGATATATTCGAAGGATCACAAAACAAACATCGAGGAACAGCAGTTAACACATTTTATATCCAAATTTGTCTCCCGGAGCTTTGGAGCCTACGCTCCGGTGATCACTGGAGGCATTTATAGTTGCGACAAAATACGTGGAGAACAGGAGAGGCGAACGTTTTTAATGGGCGAACGCCGCAGAGTCAGAGCGGACGGCACAAAGCGCGCTTGCTTCATCTGCCTTCACTCTCGGGACAAAATCCGCTCTCTCTAGTCGCTGCTTCTACTTTACTATACAAGTTAAATACACTCTACACTGGTTGGTAGAGAGTATCACACCGAACTCACCCACGCACCAATACACACGCTTGCACACCGATCTCTAACCCACCAACCGTGAAACATCCTTTCGTACAATCACGAAGAGAGAGAGAGAGAGAGAGAGAGAAAAATTCACGCTCTCACACGTTTTCTGCTTAAACTGAGGCAATGGCATTGGATATGCGTATGACTTATTATCATTTTGGGGAGAAAAGATTTGCGGTTTGGGTTTAAGGATTTACTTTGGGTATTGTGTGTGTGTGTTTTTTTTACATGGACTGTGTAGTTTTGGGGGAAAGAGAGAGACTCGATACGAGAGGACCGGCGAGGACGCAAACGCAAAGACTTTTTGAGAGGGTTTTGTCTGTGTGGTACATCGATAAAAGGACCGCGTAAATTTGAATTGTCGAGGACGAAAATTTTGTTTAGGGCAGCGTTTTCAGAGATTTTCGACGAACGATGTGTGTAAAATGAGGACTATCTATGGTAGTCGGAAACACAAGTTTTTCGTAAATATATTTTAAGAGCGACTTAAAAGTATAGTAAAAAAAAACAGAAATATACGTCTTTGTCAGTGATTTTTGGGAATTGATGTTTCTTAAACTATTGAACCCGGATGATCTAGAATTTTGTATTTACATTCATTATTACCTCTAAAATTGTGCAGAATATGTATTTTTCTAAATGGAATCCGCGCATACATCTAAATATTCCGTAGATTTTCTAGCGAAACAAAAAATAAGAGCTCCTGTATTACCGAAATCTGTTAAAATGTACAAATAAATTTCAATATATTCGAATGTACGCTCAGACCTTCGTAAAAAATGTAGAATAAAAATTAATTGAATTCAGTTGAATAATTTTGCAAAAACGTAAATGAAAATCGGGGATTTCGAGCGAATTTGAAAATCGCAAAAATAATAGGCCTTTGCGTACTTGAGTGTCGAGAGACGCCGGCAGAGAGCAGATCACGGTGACTAGCAAATCGTGGAGTTTTTCGGTACATAACCTTAAAAGCTTGACGGTTCACTCGCGACACAGAAAGACACAAAACACACTTGGCCAAGAATATTATTTCGTTGAAAGAAAGCACAGCAGAAAGATGCCGGAGAGCACGAAAGTAGAGGCGAAGCCGACGAAAGAGACTAAAGATGGAAAGGAAGAAGAAAAGAGCGACTTGGTGAGTTTTCGTTCGGTTACTTTTCGACATTCGAAATTCGTGACTTGCGTCTTGTTTTGTTGCGACCGCGACATTGTTTCCTCGATCTGTTTATATTGGCTTTTCTTTTGTTTTGTATCCTTACACTCGCGTTCATTTATTGGGTCACGTCAAGTATTTCCAACTTTTTGTCCAAGAGCTTTTTAATTATGCGATTCCAACCTCTAAGAAAGTTACCTCCGGAACCTCTGGGACTCGTTGTTCCTGGAATTGTCGAACGACTCGTTTCTAAGGTCCTGTAGATCCTGTTTATTTGTACAGTAGAGTCAATTATCCAAATTTTTACATAGTCAGAGTCGAACGTCTCAATGTGAGACATTCTTCGACAGTTAAGCCACTATAATTTTTGAAAAACTGCTTTTTTTTTTCTCTTCCAAACATGTTTTGTCAATATTGGCTGATGATTCTAAGAGCGTTTTTAAAAAAAATTATGCTCCCTTTCAGTCCGAAGAGGACAAGCTCCTCCAAGAAGAATTGGGAAACTTGGTAGAACGTCTACAGACTGGAAATACAAAGCAGCACTTCACAGCCTTGGAAGCTCTTTGTGCACAAATACGTGCATCCACCACATCGATGACTAGTGTCCCAAAACCATTGAAATTCATGCGGCCTCATTACGACACAATGAAAGCCGTCTACGACGGACTTAGGGATCCAAAAGCCCGAGAATTGTGTTCCGACATAATTTCAGTACTGGCAATGACTATGGGAGAGGGCAGGGAGTGTTTGAAGTATAGACTGACGGGTTCTGCTCTGGAGCTGGGTGAATGGGGCCACGAATACGTGAGACATTTGTCTGGAGAGCTTGCAGGAGAGTGGGACGAGCTCACAGGCGAAGACACCGAGATAATGAGCAAAAAATTGATACAACTCGTTCACGAGATAGTACCTTACAATATGGCACACAATGCGGAAACGGAAGCTTGCGATTTGCTTATGGAAATCGAAAGACTCGATCTTCTGGAGCAGTATGTCGATGAGAGCGCTTATCAAAGAGTTTGCCTCTATCTCACGAGTTGCGTACCTTATGTCGCTGATCCGGAGAATCGCACGCTTCTTCACGAAGCCTCGAAATTGTACAAAAAATTCAATCAGTATCCACAAGCGGTGAGGCTCGCTATGCAGCTCAACGATATGCCTTTGGTCGAGAAACTCTTCCAGAAATGCAAAGACTTGTAAGTATTGGAAATCAGTTTGTACTTTGTAGAGAAATAATTCAGGATACTCAGAATTTTTTTATACGCCATAACATTACGATTTGCGACGTGACTTTTTCCATAATTCTCTCTACCGTTTACAGATCCATACAGAAGCAACTGGCATTCATGCTCGGTCGTCAACAGATATTCCTCGAGCTCCCCGAATCCACAATTGAGTATGACGATCTCGTCGAAATAATGTCGAACTCTCATCTAAACAATCATTTCCTTAACCTCGCCCGTGAGCTCGATATAATGGAGCCAAAGACACCGGAGGACGTGTACAAGTCGCACCTCGAGAATTCTCGACCACCATTCGGCGGTGGCCAGGTTGATTCAGCCCGTCAGAATCTCGCAGCGAGTTTCGTCAACGGTTTTGTAAACGCAGCCTTTGGTCAGGATAAACTTCTCATCGAAGACGGCAACAAGTGGCTCTACAAGAACAAGGAACACGGAATGCTAAGCGCAACAGCATCTCTCGGTCTCGTTCTTCTGTGGGACGTTGACGGCGGTCTCACTCCAATCGACAAATATCTTTATTCCTCCGAAGATTACATCAAATCCGGTGCACTTCTAGCTTGCGGAATCGTCAATTGCGGCGTGAGAAACGAATGCGATCCAGCTCTTGCGCTTCTCTCCGATTACGTTCTTCACAATAGCAACACAATGCGAATCGGCGCTATCGTTGGTCTCGGTCTCGCTTATGCAGGCTCAAATCGCGAGGCTGTACTTAGTCTTTTGGCGCCTGTTCTCACCGACCCAAAATCCAGTTGGGAGGTAATCGGTGTCGCTGGTCTTGCTCTTGGAATGGTCGCCGTAGGTTCATGCAATTCTTATGTAACAACCACGATAATTCACACGCTAATGGAAAAGTCCGAGAATGATTTGAAAGACACGTACGCAAGATTTTTGCCATTGGGTCTTGGTCTCTGTTATCTTGGAAAACAAGAGGCTGCCGAGGCGACGATCGCAGCTCTCGAAGTAATTCCCGAACCCTTCAGGTCAATGTCCACAACTCTCGTCGAAGTTTGCGCTTACGCTGGCACAGGAAATGTACTGAAAATTCAGCATCTGTTGCACATATGTTCGGAGCATTATGAGCCATCGAACGAGAAGGACGAGAAGTCGGATCGTAAGGATAAGGACAAGGATAAGAAGGAGGAGAAGAAGGACGAAAAGGAGAAAGATCTTAGCTCACGACAGGCGATTGCTGTTCTTGGTATAGCGCTTATCGCTATGGGAGAGGAAATTGGCGCTGAAATGGCTTATAGAACTTTTGGACATTTGTTGCGCTATTGCGAGCCGGTTATACGACGATCTGTGCCACTTGCACTTGGTCTGATATCGGTATCCAATCCGAAACTCAATATTCTGGATACTCTGTCGAAATTCTCGCACGATAGCGATCCCGAAGTAGCTCATAATGCTATTTTTGCAATGGGATTAGTTGGAGCTGGTACAAATAATGCGAGACTCGCAGCTATGCTCCGACAACTCGCTCAATTTCATGCTAAGGATCCTAACAACCTGTTCATGGTTCGCATCGCTCAGGGTTTGACGCATCTTGGAAAAGGCACGCTCACACTGTCGCCTTATCATAGCGATAGACAGTTGCTTAGCCCTGTCGCGCTTGCTGGACTTTTGGCTACTCTTGTTGGATTTCTCGATGTTAAGAACAGTAAGTTTACTATTTTTACAATCATTTTCACTTTTGAACTTTCTACACATACAACAATAGTGATAATAGTGTTAAATATATTATTAAAAATGAAGAAAAATTATATTTTTTAAATATGCATAATAATTATTTGCTTTCAGTAATCCTCGGACGCTCGCATTACCTGCTGTATACCCTGGCAGCCGCGATGCAACCCAGAATGCTCGTCACTTTCGACGAAGATTTGAATCCTCTGGCTGTGCCAGTGCGGGTCGGTGTCGCGGTTGACGTTGTCGGCCAAGCCGGAAACCCCAAAACTATCACTGGATTTCAGACACACACGACTCCGGTACTTCTGGCGTTTGGCGAGAGAGCCGAACTCGCGACCGAGGAGTACGTGCCCCTTACACCAATAATGGAAGGCTTTGTAATCCTCCGAAAAAATCCCGAATTCGTTCCCTAATCACGCGGATAAACGATTATTTGCTATGTACTACTAACTTTTAATTTCTAATAAAAAAAAAAAAATAAACCTCCGAGATACGCGTGTCTTGAATGCCACTGAGAGATTGCATAACTTCAAAATTGGTGCCTCTTTGTACTTAAAACTAGGCATTCGTATTTTCATTCTCCACATAATTTATTTAACTTAAAAACCGTCCTTAAGAAAAGTGTTGAACAATTTATTCTCGTTTTCGCAAACGATCTTCATACAAAATATTTCGTAAAAATAAACTGTAAAATACGTTTGACTTGCTTTTGCCTTTAATGCATTTTTTTCATAAAGTTCAATGCGAGACTTTATCTTTAATTAATTGTAGGTGAAATAAATGATGTTTGTTCGCAAGTAACGAGAGGTGATAATCTCTGATATATTTTGAATTTTCACTGAATGAAACTTACTGTGAAACTAAATCTGTGGGGTTTAATTCAATGTGCGAAATTACCGACATAACAGTAGTAAGAAATTCTTTTTGTATTGTTTGTAAAATCGTTTTTCATGATAAAAAATACAGTGTAGATACGTATAAAATTTACATTACTATAGGTACACGAGAGTTTTGTTCAATTTCGTTTAGCGCTTATGTATCAACGTGAACATGGCGCGTGATGCTGGATGCGAGGCTTTCTCTTGAAATTCTCGCGATAATATTAGTATAAAACACTTGATATATTCAAGTACGGCAAGACAAACGATTTCACGTGATAACGCGTTACAGCGATCAATAACTCCAATCATTATTACAGCATCTGTGCGTGGCAAGTATGATCCTCCTAATACAGGCACAATTCGCCATTCTCTAGTCGACAAACTGGTCTCGCTAATTTTACACGAGACGTACAAATATACAATATACGACACGGACAATTTCACGATTGTCTTCAAAATATTTCAGGTTTTTCTTCAAGCTTCCAGATAGCCAAATGAAAAACTCTTTCAGCAAGCCTTCGGGAAATAATTATTAAATTCGTCGTTCTATTCGTCGACAAATATTCAGAAATGGACTATAATTTTGTATATCCTGCCATTCTTCGGCGATATTTAAAACAAAGGCATTGCATTTTCGTAAAATTGTCGGCAGTCAGTAACAAATTTTAAGTCGATGTTCTAAAACTGCAACTTACATTGTTTTACTTTACATTGTCTTAAGGGCTAACTTCACGGTCTTCAGGTAAGGAAGCGTATTTCCTTTTACAAATGTGTACAAACAATTATGTAATTTCGGAAAGATAAGTTACACACTTCTATCATTATGGCTATAAGTTTTAATAAGTCGCGTCGTTTTAACTCGGTGAATTGGCCAACCGCTCCGACAATACTGCCTTAAAATTCTACAATCTCGAAGACAGGTACGACCAATAACTCTTTCCTAAATTACCGAACGTCGTTATGCGAGGAATAAGTTAAAAAGAAACAAAACAAAAAAAAAGAGGAAATCCTAATTAATTTGTCGCTGTACTCGGGGTCAACGGGGGGAAGTCTTATGATATCTACTCTATCATTTCATAAAACTAATCTGTGTATTAAAAAAATTCTAAAAAGTGAGCTTACGTCTAAAGTAAGAAAAAAAAACAAAAACGTTAGTTCTGGTATCATCTCGTAGCACCGTGCTTGCGAATTCGAAGCTTCACCGAGATTAGTACGTAATACAAATGCAAATAAAGAACAAGAACGACTTGCATCCAGTCTGTTGAACGATTGAGCGCATTTTTTTTTTTTAGCAAAAATTGGGCTCCATGTCACGATGAACGGTAACTGGCGCAAGTACATGATGCGGCGAGCCTAAATGAGTCGTTGGGGAAGGTGGTCTGACATTTCGTCGTGCTACTTCATGCTCCAAGCTACCGCCGACTATTAGAAGAGGTTCCGCGAAAGTTTGTTGCTCCGAATCGTCGTGCGGCGTCATTGTGCTGTAACCATGGTCGCTATCGCCACCGGGTGGCCTTCGATAATTCGTCGATACTCTGTACGGCGATATCGGAGCAACGGGCTCGTGAAGCAAAGAATCCAAATTGTTTTTTGATTGATCGAACTCCATCGGCTCTGTATCTGCATCGAGGTGTGTCATTCTTAAATTGTCCGGAGAAGCGTGTAGATGGAGGCACTGATGCTCCAGGCCCGATTGCACGCTACGCAGCCTGTAGCAAAAGAGAGAAATCCCGAGGATGAGAACGACCGCCAATATTCCTCCGGCTACTGGACCAACCGATGGCCATTCTCGCGATGCGCTGTTGCCTGTCGATTGAGAGTCTGGAGGAGAAAGAAAAATGTATATTATAATTGTAAGAGAAAGAATTGAAGACTCTAAATAGTAGTGTTCTTAAGTAAAACGATTTATTGGTAAGCTGTGTTGCACGTCGTGATTTTTATACGTTTTTGCTTCTTCACGGAGGAAGACTTCTTTTTATTTGCGTATTGCTTCCTCATTATTTTTTAATTTTTATAAAGCTTTCAAGACGAGATTACACAGCCTAAAGATAAAGCGTTTTATAAACCATCCGACTGTTGAAACATGTACAAAGAATTTAGATGATACTGACTGTAGGAACCGTCAGCATACGGCAAGAACGATCCGAGAATCCCCTTAAAACACATATTCATATCGGAACAAAAGGGCCTCTGCATGAGAGTCTCTCCGTCGCTGTCGATCGAACACCATTGGCATCCCACGATACCCATACATTCACCCTCAGTCTCGTAATTCTTGCAATTAAAAGCGGGACAAGGTTTTAATGCGGATAGCTGAGACCAGTCAGCATTTGAGCTGATGCCTTGCTCGTACGGAGCTGGACAAGTCTCCAGATTATTGACGTCCGGTTGTGTGCATCCAGCACTGTACAACGAACATTCGCAAGGACACTCGCACTCTGTTTGCTCCATCCGCTTGCAATTTAAACAGAGTCTGTCCATCTGAAGAACGAAGAAGCCGATTATTCGAAAATTAATGCACAACGATTTTGAAACTTAGTTTAGCTACATAGAAAGTTTTAAATTAATTGATTAATCTTGAGAAAAATAGAGAAATATCACAAAACAAATCTAAGGAACAAAAGTAAGAATAATAACAAAATAAGAAGATACATTTTTTTAAGTTAGAAAAAAATGTTTTTTTTTTGTGCAATTTTCTTCGTTTCAACAATAACAAATAAAAATTGATTTAAATTTCAGTCGAATATATCGAAATTTTCTCGTCTCTACAAATTGCTTTAACCAGAGATAAACAGAATATTTTTTAACTCACCGTACTGCACGGACAAAATGCGCGCAGGCTGCATGTTTCATTTATGATTCCGAGGAATACATTGGTTCCGGGAACCGCGGCAACCTGGTACTTGACACAATGTTCACCATGCACTATGTTAGTCAAAACTTCGTCCAGCGAGGTATTGAATTGATAGTAACGTTGCATCGTGCCATCCAGATGACTCGCGCACAATTTCTTCTTCACGAAAAATTCATGATTGAGAATATCGTTCGCCACAAGAAGTTCCCGGTGTGTGAGATGTTGAGGGTGCTCGAGTTTACTGCCGGGCTCGAGTAGAGTCGGATGCGATACCAGCCAGCCTTTATCGTCCATGAGGAAGCACTTGATCGTCGATTCATTGCAAAATGGAAACATCTCGCGAAGTAATCGAGCTACGTAGCTCATCGGCAAGTCCATCGACATTACCGCGTAAACCGGATCCGCGTTTGCATGAAGCGACGCTGAACGACCCTCGTAAATCGTGTGACTTAGTGTGACAACATAACCCGCTCCGCCAGCATCGAGATAAGGGGTCGTGAGAACTATTTTTCCCGGATGCTCGAGGCCTTTTCCGTACCACGCTCGACGCATCGGATCCAGACCCGAATCCAACACCATTCCTGGATACACAACGAGAACTCCACTATCTGCTGCGGCTACATATCTGAAAATTGAAGTATTAATAAAATATTACTATCTGACGGATTAGATTTCGTCGGTCAGAAACTTCAAAATGGGAAAAGGCAATCTGTTTAATAACAAGATTCGTTTACTCTTAATGAAAAAAGAAAACGAAACCTCGAGGACAAAGAAAATTTTCATCCACAACAAAAAGTCAAATTTGATTGAATAAGCTACTTTTTACCTTCTCACGATGAACTTGTGGAAGGGACTGTCGACGTGACGTTCTTTGAAATGATCCAATATCTGGGCAAGAGTAGCAACGTCCGATCTAACGGAAGCACGCAGACCCGGATTCGTCAGGAGTCTCGTAGTGTCTTTGATGTAAGCCATGTAACTTTGGACCGTGACAACTGAGCCGGTTTCCAGAAGTTCTAACTGCTCCATCGGCGACTTGAAGCACCACGGCGATAGATACACTACTCCCGTAGCTGAAAATATACAATTGCCACTTCTCATTTTGAAATGTTTGCCATTAGGTCATAATTATATATGACAAAATTTAAATTCACGTGCTATTGGAAGTAGTATTATTTTAAATATATAAGTAAAAAAATTACAAAAATATTATCAATGGTATCTAATATTGTTGATTTATAATGGAAAAGTAAATTTACTCGTTTTTTGTAATTAATAAGAAGAGCCTAATTGTGTCATGTAAATAGCGAGATATTATATCTTATTTTTCTTTGAGCAATAAATATAATTACATAAAGTCGCGATGTTATTCTGGTAGGAGCAGAGATCGTCTTTGCTGATAACCGAGTGTGATTGGATTAGGTCCAGTCGGTGATGCACAACGTTTGAAGGTAGAGCAGGTGGAGTTCGAGATGCTGGACGGGATTCTTCAATTTTCTCAGATACGACGCAGGCTATCAAGTCTCGATAATCTAGATGCTTCCATCTGAACTGCCTCTATGGAATAACATTTTAATATATTCATGTGATTTAACGATAGTGAATAATACGGATTATTGAATGGGCGAGAGTAGATGATTAGAGCTTAAACGGAAGTAATTACAGAAAATTAAATTAGTACCGCAATCATTAAGTCTCCCGATAATCGTATGCAAGTAAATTCGAAAAACTTAAATTGTTATAAAATTGAAATAACTATTCGCGTAAACAATTTCAGCTTTTCCGCTGGAATTTAATATAGTTCTCACTCGGATTCTCATTTATCTTATTTTACCTTAACTCCAAGCTTATTTGTTATATCCATCACTCCTTCTGACTGATTAATCATTTTCTCTATTGCAAGAATATTCATATTCTCGATATCCTGCAGATGAACTTTGAGGGGCTGTTCCTGAACGGTCTCAACTCGTGGAAAATGCTTGTGCGTCCAGACTATTCCCTTTTTGTCAAAGAGTATCGCGTATACATTGGGTCCCGAATTGAAGTAAGTGAAATCTTCGAGAAAGTCGCGAAGCTTTACGTCCAGCGAAAGTAAAGCGGTGTTCGTGATACGTCCAACCGACAGGGTCATCGCTTTTCCATAATGATCCAAGTACGCGTCAGATAGATAGTAACTTTTTTGATTTTCGTTCGGGCACTTTAGGCCAGAGAAGAGTCGGGCTATCTCGTAACCCAAAACATTTTCGGTGGGTAATGTTATAACGCTACCGTTTGCCGACGTTTCTCGGATGTTTATATGTGGCTTGAGGTCTGCTTAACGATAAAATTCAATTTTATAGACTTGTCGGAGTTTTTTTTCTTTTCCACAGGTTAATGAACTTGAATTATACCTGAGAGAATGAGTACTGTCCTAAGATGAGGAGTCAATTTGTTGCTTTTTATCGTATCCACGATTTCATTAACATTGGATATATCCTCAAGAGTGTTTGTCAGATGTATTAATACCACATCGCCGGTTAAATTAGCTGTGAGCGCTTTGAAATCGATTGATCGATTTGTTCGTCTTGCGTCTGTAAACAAGAGCAGAAAATTGCGAATTTCTTTCATATATTAATATTTAATAAATCAAGGTTGTTCAAATTAATGCAAAAATTCTCTTGATAGGAAAGCAAAAAGTATTAAAAACGTTTTTTTAATTTGAAAGGATTTTTTTTTTTTCATAAATTAATACCTGTTCTGACAATTCCATCTACGTGTCTTCCTAACTGAAATTTGTTAACGTCATTTGCTCTCATCAAACCATTTTGGCAGTGAATGTCGCCTTGTCCCGCCAGACCAACAACAGTCACATGGTCAAGCTCTGAGAGCATGTCCACTATAGTTTTTGCAGTTACTTGAGCCAGAGCAAAGTCACCTTCGGACATAAACATTCCATGCTCCAAAAGTAAAATAACACTTTTGGGCCTGTCACACTGCGAGAGTAACAGTGGACCAACATTGTGAGCTAAACTAGCAGGTCCGCACATCAATCCAGGATATCTCACTGGCAAGACATGCAAATTCTTCCACTTTCCGTTTCTCACATTTGCCGCCAGTGCTGAAATTTCCAAGAAAAGTAAGGGATATATATTTATATACTGTTCCGATATTTATGCCAATTGCATCATTAATTGGCCGCTGTTTTGTATATTTTATTTACAAAGAGAAAATCAGTATAATAAATTAGACAAATGTAAGAAAAAATAATCTTCAATTAGAGTAATCAATACTTTTACTCACTGTTTTCAATCTGTGTGCAAAGTCCGGCAGATTCCTGAGCGGAATGTTCCGAACCCATAGAATCTTCCCCATAGAGTGTATAATACTGATCCTTAAGTAAAATACCTTGTATAACTTTGTCGCATTGCTCTAAAAGCTCATCGTAAGAATGAAGCTTGGCATTGAGTTTTACGACAAGATTTGTCAGTGAAGTTTGCAGGCTTTCGGAAGAAGTTGTGAGATCAAGACGATCGAGCATTTCTTGAAAAGCAGTCAGGCCGAGTTCCTCGTTGCCTATTGATCGCAGTGCCTTTGATAATCGCACAACGATATCTTTGAGACAGGAACCAGCCAGAGGCTCAGCCTCTACTTGCTTTCGCAGCGGCCTGCGAATCTGGCAATCTACTATGGAGCTCGAAGTATCTTTTGTCTCAATGCCAGCGATAAGTACGAAAAGAGCGAGGAGAAGCCGAAAATGAAGCAACGGTAGCATTCTCCGCGTGCTATCCATGCTCGAAAAAAAAAAAAAAGTAGAATAACAACCTGTCCTGGAATTTTAGTGGTGCAACTTCATCCGACGCTCCTCCGTTGTTTCTCCCGAGCTCAAGGCTCGCATCCCCACAAAAAAACAACGCGAAAGCTCCGTACTAAACGAATTATTACCGAAAAATAAGATCGCGGACATTTGTTAGCTATTTCGTGGAAAAAACTATACAACAAAACAACGGGAGTGTTTTTTTTTTATTTACCTCCCACTATTACTAACGTGTGTTACGCTACTGTGTATTTACATACAATGAGGTTGCGTTCACTTTTTTCGATAGAAAAAGTAGAACAGAGTGCGCAGCCAATGAAAGTCTTTTGAGCGGCACTAATGAAAATTTAGCACGTTAACGAGCTCTCTATTGGTTGATCTTTAGCTTGGATTTTAAAATAACCAATCAAAGGCCGTCTAAAGTTCATGACGACGAGGAGAATCGTTATTTTCATCTGTTCACGCGTCACGCGAATGCTGCTTTCTGTTTTTGTGGTGAAAACGAAAAGGCCGCATTTCACCGGGTAAACAAAAGTATTAAAATGTTTACAAGAGTGTGTTAAGATGTATAATGGTTATTAGCACAATGAATTCGTTCAATGATGCCGGTCCCGGTGAGCCGGAGCAGGATGCGAATTCTGCATTGATTGAGCTTGATAAAGGTGAGCCTGTTAAGAATTTTCTAACCTTCAAGACCTGGTGAAAATATGTGTCTGATAAATGTTTGAAATAGCTACTATTCAATATTTTTCTCTGCTGTAAAATGTCGTATTGATTTCCAGTGTTTTTATATAAATTTACCGATATTTCCAGAAAAATGGTTTCTGCACCAAATATTTATATACTCTGTTTTTTTTCTGTTTCAAGGTTTACGATCAAAGAACACCGGAGAACGATGCGAAGCAATAGTGCGTTTTCCTCGCCTATTCGAGAAGTATCCATTTCCGATTCTCATTAATTCCGCGTTACTCAAACTCGCCGATGTCTTTCGTCTGGGTAGCAATTTCTTGCGTGTCTGGGTTTTACGAGTGTGTCAGCAGAGCGAGAAGCATCTCGATAAGATACTAAACGTGGACGAGTTTGTCAGGCGTATTTACAGCGTTATTCACTCCAATGACCCCGTTGCCAGAGCGCTGACGCTCCGAACTTTGGGCAGCGCCGCTGGAATAATTCCAGAGAGGCAGCAGGTTCACCACAGTATCAGGAAATCCTTGGACTCTCATGACTCGGTAGAGGTCGAGGCTGCGATTTATGCAGCGAGAATGTTTGCCGCGCAATCTAAGCTCTTTGCTGTGTCAATGTGCAGCAAAATATCCGACATGATCAGAGGCCAAGCAACACCAGCTTCTATGAAACTACAGCTTATACCAATTTTGCAATATATGCATCACGACACGTCTACCGCTTCGATGGTTAACGAGCTGTGCACGGAACTCTTGGGTAGCTATCCTGCAGTAGAATTTGTTAGAGTGACGCTCAGTGCTTTGAGCACACTAGCCTCTGCAACTTTGATAGACGTGCCGAGTCAGGTGACGCTACTTTTGCGTTATCTGCATGACGATCCTCGGCTCTCCGTTAAAAGACACGCTCTCCGACTTTTGCATCGCTTAGCGAGAAGCGGCGTTCATCTTTGGCCTAGAGGCGCTCTTGCCAATTTGATCGATAGCACGAATACTCTGCTGCAGGACGGCGCCGGAAATACCGATCTTCTTATTCGAACTTTAGACGTAATTGAGGTGATTTGAAAGATTTTTTTATTTTTATTATGAGCTTTCCTTGTCAATGTTGTTATAATGCATCAATTTTCTGCAGGTTCTTAGCAGAAGCGCTGTGACTTGTGATGCAAACATGGAAGAGGGTAGTCTCCTCCTCTTGCTCTGCGTAAATGGGTGTTATTCCCCAGATCCATTCGTCGCAGTCAAGGCCGTGACTATTCTCTCCAGGATCGCCTGTTACTGGTGAGACAGGCAAAACCTTACTCAGATTTAGTTACATCTATCTCTTTGTCATAGTATTACCAATACAATGCTAGGGTATATGTATGAATTGCAAAAAAAAATAGAAACTAACTAACATCTGTATTCGCAGTATTAGTAATACCGTAGGAAAATCCAATCTTCTTCTCAACAGTTACGAGGAGGGTTTACCAGTTTACGGAATCCAAGACGTGATATCATCACTGGAGTCTCTCATAGTTCTATTATCACTTGACGACCAACACATCTACCAACTGAAGGTCTGCCTTCTCTCAACAGTGAAGCTCTGTCAGGCACATCCGAGTCACTGTCCAATATTCGTCGACGCAATAGGATCAACCCTCATAAACGCCAGTACAGACGATACTCTAAGTGAAAAGCAAACGGTTGTATTGTGCGAAGCACTCGGAGCAATCGGCAGTCTCGGCGACAACGTACTTCTGCCACTACTGCCGGATATCCTCGAGAAAATGCACCAAACCGGTCACGTTCATACCAAAGTGATGCTTTGCACTTTACTATTTCAAATGGTAGCCAGCGGTTACGAGTGGAACAACGAGTGTCTCGATGCGATAGACCGCGTTGTTCAGAGTGTCGACGGTTGGTCAAAATACCGTATAGCACGTAGTGCCGCAAGGTACGGTCATCACGGTATCTCAACTGGTATCTTCAAAGGTCTCAAAGAAGTCGTTGCCTCCGAACAGCTTCATTTCTGGCTATCCGGCCTCGAGTTAATGACAAGCGCCGAAAGTTTTCTTGGCGACAACGCTGGGGAAACTCGCGCAGAAAAGAAAGCCGCAATTCTCGATACCCTAAACGGTGCAATATCCCGTTACGCCAGCGCCTGTGCGTCCTTAAAAGCCGCTAGCACACCGCTAAGAAGTTTACAATTTGCCAGCGAATACGCTAAACTACGATGCGAATTTTTGCAAGCACTTGGCCAGCTTTTGCACTCTTGCCGTTCACTCTGCACTTCGCCGCCGCCAGCTATCGCTCTTTCAATTGTAGTCGCGACCAAGGACGATTTTCAACGATACGGAAGAGTCACTTATCAGCTACGTAAATCATCGCAAGATTTACGCAATTGCGCGGATAATTATCAGAAACTTTATCAATCGGCTTTCGACGCGGATCCGGGCTCGTTGAACAATATTCGAGCTTTGCAGGAGCTCTGTCGGATTATGGCAAACAGCGTGGATCGTGTATGCGGTGGTTTCAATGCCGGACAGGCTTATCAGCAGGACGAGACGGAATTTAACTTTGGGGACTCTGTGGAAATGCGACAAATGGCGAAATATCTTAAGGAAGTACGGCGGCTCGCGCCTCCGTGGGAAATTAAGGAAGAAGATGAGTCCATTAGTCACGCCAGAGTCGAATGTCTTATTTCACAGGTGATGCTGCTAGCTGGAGGAAAAGTTAGGCTTCCCATTCCGCGATACTTCTTTCAGACGCTTCAAGTCACGGTCGTTAAACTTTCCGTATCACCGCAACCGAGAGTATTTGGGGAGCCTGTTTGCGTACCACAGGGATCTCAACTGGCGCTCAAGATTGAGGGAGTTTTGAGACACGGGAAACGTGGTTCTCTCTTTCGGTCTGTTGATGCTGTGTGCATCTCGATCTCGACTGCTCCGCCATCGAAAATCAACAACGATCATAAGGTTATTTGGCATTTTATTTTCTTCAGTATTTCTTATATTTAGGAACGAACATTTTTGTTGGCTTTGACATTTTTGTTGTTGTATTACGACACGCGGATTACAAATCGAATTATTTAATATTGTTGATTAATTACATTTTAATATTTTAGAATTTCTCAGATTTCTTAAATTCTTTTCTTTATTTATTTTAAATCTATAGATAAATTGTAAAAAAAAAATCCGAGAATCTTAAATATTTTATGAAAATGATTCTCCTACAATTTTTTATACTCGGATTTGGGCATTTTTTTGTCCAGATATAATTTTAACAAGATATTCATGCAAATTAAAGCTCTATTTTTAATAACACCTTCTTTATTTTCCTGCTTTATACGCATTCTGGATCTCTCGCTTATAATATGCTCTATAACTTTGCTTCTCTGTCACCGCGCCTCCTCAGAGTATCACTTACATGCAGGATTCGAATCTGAACGAGCTCCAGCAAACGGTGACACCGCATCGAGACTTCTTCGCCTGCGAGTTTCTCCTATCCCTGGGAAGCAATCAAGCGAGCACCAGTGGCGGTGGAAGCAGTGGCGGACAGTTTCAAGTAACCGCGAGTGCGAGTATCCTCGATAAGGACGGAAATGTGTGGAAGTGCGGACCGCGATCAGCTCTACAAATTCGCGTTCACGAAGAACTATCTAAACGAAAGATCACGTGACGAGACAGTGGAAATGGTCACATACAATAGGTAGAATCTTCTTTACACCCATGAGATGCTTATTAGCAACGATAAGGACGATAAAGATTTATGTATATACATAATAATAGTGATGATATAATTAATATAGAATTGTCTGCATAAGATAATGAATTTTTTATACAAATATTTTTTTTGTGGTACGACGCAGTGAAAAGCGCGACAAAACGGTGGAAATGATCACACATAAGGAGTAGAATATTTTTTATACCCATAAAATATTTATTATCAACAATAAGGACAACAAAAATATATGTATACATATATATACAATATTTAATATAGAAAATATCTCTACATCATCAAATCTCTTAAAAAATTATATTTAAGGTAAACGTTCCTATTACTAATCACGAAAGCTCAAATACTGATACACTTGAATATACAAAACAATTTAACACAGTAATCTACATTTGTATCAGCGCTCTGATCAGAAAGTGGAACGTTTACCTCACCAAAAACTTAACATATATATATATATATATACAGGAAACGAAAATCAGAGGTTTCTTGTTATGGAATGAGTCAAATAAATTGAATAATATAACTGTCGATGATCAATAATACTTTGTTGCCTGGCTTTTGCGCGTAATGTACAAATTTAATAACAATATCCCTGTAGAGCTTCAGTTTTTTTGGTTGATCTCAGCGATTTTTGTTGTTGTTGTTGTTTTTGTTTTTTTTTATATATATAGTTTTACGCAAAAGGGCCAGTTTACAATGATTTATATTCCGATACAAACTCAATTTTCTTTCCACTGAATTTTCAGATTCCCCTCTTGTTGTTTTTGCGTAAACATGTTTTTTGTTTAAGCAAAAAAAAAAACAAGTGAAGTATTATTTCGAACCCCCCAATATTACGTATTATGCATGGAAATGTTGAATTTTACTATCACGCAAAAAAGCGTTAAAACGCATCAGGTCCCATCGTTAGTTCCATCTCTAAAATAATCGCCGCTGCGTCCACCCGATTTCGAAATTACCTCTATCCCCGCTATTTGCAATACATTGGACGGAGCAACTGCTTTGCACATGTCGTAAACGGTTAGCGCGGCGACGCTTACCGCTGTGAGAGCTTCCATTTCGACGCCAGTTTTACCGCAGCAACGAACCTCGGATATAATTTCAACTCTGTGAAGCTCAGAATTGAGCTTTAATTTTACATTAACATAGTTTAAGCTCAGAGGATGACAGAGAGGTATTAAATCGGCGGTTTTCTTAGCTGCTAAGATTCCTGCAAGTTGAGCGACAACCAGGACATCGCCTTTCTTCATATTATTCTCTGTAATGAGTTTGCTGACAATCGGTCCTACCACGACGAATGCTCGCGCCTCTGCCTTGCGATTAGTCACGTCTTTGTCACCTACGTCTACCATTTTTGCTTTACCGTCGATGTCAACGTGCGAGAGCGACGATGAACTGTATTGTCTCGTTATTATGCGATTCTGAATTATGCCTGAAGCGCGTACTACTCGAGTCGACAGTCTCTGGGTTGATTTAAGTAGTCTACGGTTTTTGGACGTCAGCAAGATACGTGAGCTTTCTGTAAAACAAAATGATATGCGGAAAACGCACGAGTTAGTGAGAAGTAAAAAGTCCAACACCTTTGAGATACGGGAGCTTTCAATGAAAGCGATAACGTATCAAGCGAAATCGTGAATTTTGTCCAGAGAGTGTGGAATTCGTCTTATATTTATCGCGGGCCTCAACCACCGATGAGGATCATAGGCCTATTTTCCATCTCGCTAAGATTGAACATCCCTGAAACATATTATTGTCACTTGAACGTTATCGCTACATCGATTTTTCATCGCTGATTGGCATTTTCACCAATTGTAGACTCAAGATGCGAATACAATAGAGTAATTGCTTCGGCCCTTGTTAATTTTTTTTTTCTATATTAGATTCTTTGAGTTGTGAACTTACCCGCGTGTTGCTTCTTCTTGCGCTGCACCGCACGGCTAATTAGCTCTTCGAGAACATCATCGGAAACTCCACTTCGTAGAGCATCTCTTAGGGAGACCTCACCTTTTCCCTCGAACAAACAGACCTTGAGATTTCCATCGGCGGTTATTCTGAGCCTGTTGCAAGAGTCGCAAAAGTGCTGGCTCATCGAGGTGATGAAACCGACTTGGCCGACGAAACCAGGCACAGCATACGGCTGCAAAACACGTGAAATTAAATAAACTACTAGTTATTTATCAAATTTACGTAGCGTTCGCTTATGGCGTAATAAATGTGCTAAAAACGATGAATATCGCCCAAAACCGCAATTTGAGTGAATTTGAGCACTTTGAAATAAGTGAAAAAAAAAACAACGCTACATTTTTCGAGAAAAAAAAAAATTAAACACAAAGATTAATTAAGTTATGCTTCTCTTATCGTTTGTAAAAAATGTTAATCTATAGTAGTTATGAGAATCATAAAATAAAAAATGGTTTACATGGTACCACGTACCTTGGAAGTATCGTTAGGGCCACTTTCAATGGCTCTAAATTCAGGAAATTCTCCTCTGATAATAGTCTTCATTTCATCGAACGAAACCATTTTGGTCTCGCTCCATTTGTTCCCGGAGAAGGGCATGTATTCTATGAATCGCACGTCGATCGGTTTATCTTTGGTCAATCGCACAAAATCCACAAGCTCATCGTCATTGAAGTTGCGCATTACGACACAATTGATTTTTACGGGATTATAGCCAAGTTGTACGGCTAAATCGATGCCCGCTATAACGCGCTTCCAGCCTTTTCGTCGTGTGAATTTCTCGAATCGATTCTCCTGCAGACTGTCCAACGAAATATTGAGAGCGTCCAAGCCGGCTCTCTGGAGAGCCGGCAATTGTCTCGTCAGTGTGAGACCATTGGTCGTTATTCCAATTTGCTCGAGACCACTCAATTCTCTCAATCGAGCTAGAAATTATTCGATACTATACAATCTGAGTAATTTAAAAAAAAATGCTATTTCGATAGTTTGAGATAATTATAAAACAAGAGTTTCAATTTACCAACGATATCTACGATGTCTTTCCTCACGGTAGGTTCTCCTCCCGTTAGTCGTATCTTTTTTACACCTTTCCGAACAAAAACATCGGCCAATCTGATTATCTCGTCCGTTTGTAGGATGCCTTCCTTTCTTGTGAGAGTCACACCTTCGGCCGGCATGCAATACAAGCCTGGGACGATTGATTGATTAATTAAGACAGCTTTATCGAATATGTGAACCTTTTGAATTATACAAAATAGCACAAAATAGAATTGAAACATTTTGATCGATTTCCATCGACGAAACGAAACTTTGTAATCTTATATTCTGTTACTTGATTTAAAAATATATCTAAAGAGATATTAAAGTTGATATCATTTTAATAATGGATATAAACATTACATTGATTATTGTCAACAAAAAATAGAAAGTAATATGATCTTAAAGAATTGTTAATGAAAATATGAAAGTCATTTAGTGTGAATAAAATTTGGTATCCAAGATCTCAACATAGAAAAAAAAATCGGAGTATGAAATTTTCTCAGTTTTTACTGTACTAACGCTAAAATCTAGTCTTACATCTTAGATTGCATCGTTCTGTTACAGATATTCTGAGATATGTATGATGCCTCCCAAAAGTATCATGCAGCATACCAAATGCTGAGTCATCTTTCAATCTTTCCCTGAATTGTTGAATCTGCAATATCAGAGTTATTACAAGTTATTCTCATTTCCAAAAAAAATCAATAATGATCAGTGTTCTTATAAGAAAGTATTTTAAACCATTTTTTAATGAAATGATCGTCTTTTTTTCAACAATAAAACGTTATCATTTGTGGTAAAAAGAAAAATTGCTCCAAATCATTGATAATTACTTTAAAAGTGAAAACATATTAATTCTTGAAAAAAAAAAAAAAAAAACGTGTCATAAGCTTCAACAAATACTTCCGAAAATGTGATTTTTTTATTCAAATGGTACCTACATTTATAAATTTTTACCATTCAATGTAAAATGAAAAATTTACTCCAAATCATTAATAATTATTGCCAAAGCACATGAATATTTTTTTTAATCCGAAATATTACTGAAACAGAAAAAATCACATGCCTTTCAACAGATTTTTTTTTAATTAATACCAGAGAATATTTTAGTATCTGCCCAAAGTGAGCTGTTCCCGAATTTTTCGGAATTTTTTCAACGTTAAATGCATGTAAAAGACATTTTTGAGAATTTTTTATTATTTAAAAAAATGCGCTTTTTCTTCGTAATTTTTTTTTTCAACAAGGATTCTTTAGAAGACATAAACAAAAATGTAAAGTTGCCTCTTAGAGTCAATGTGATGAAAAAAAATAACTAAACATCCGAGAGGGTCAGGGTCACGTGTTCACACACACTTTGAATGGAATACCCCACATGCCGCAACTGTCTTATTATTATTATCGAGAAAAAATAAATTAAACGACGTCACATAATCGAGCAATAAATAAAAGTGCCTTCGAGATTTTCAAGCAATATATGTAGAGATATATGAATTTGTAGCTGACACCGGGCGAAAATATGCCGATGCAAAAATCGTCAGAATCATATATCCTCGTAGTCAACTTACTCGTTGCGATTTTTTTGGCACAGCAGAAGAATCCAGAGAAACTCCTCTCCGCAGGACTTTTTGAAAACCAGCATGTACTCTGTGAAACATTTTTTGTTTTTTCGCGTTTATAACAATTGCAATCTTCCAATATTTTTCGACACAGAAACAAAACAAAAAAATTGATAAAACTTTCTACAATAATCGTATCTAGACACTGTATAAACTTATGTAATGAGATAACATTTCTTCTAGTTGTAATAAAAATAAATCGAGTGTTGTTGCTCTTTCGATATCGAAAGTTGTTTACGGTCACGCAGCACAACTCGATCTGTTACACTCGTGCCTAGTTACATTCTCTCTCGTTGAAAAGAGTCTACTTAGTTATTATCAACAATTACATTCTAAATATCCGTCATCATCCAATAATCAGATTTTCCCAAATTATGCAAGAATCTAACCTCCTCGAAAATAGCTCGAGAAGAGTCACGAGACTCAGCAGAGAAGACGAGTAGTGGCAACATGAGTCGCTGATAATTGCTGCTCTGCTCTCTCCTTAAATTAATATATATATATATATATATATATATATATATATATATACGTTAGTGATAATAAGAGTCGATAACCGATTTAATATAAAATGGCGGCGCCCACTACATCGTACACTAACCTAACCCGAACTTTTCTAACAGAGCCTGACTAAACGTTTTCATAAATAACACAACGCTGCGTGTGTATGTCAATGGATTTTTATTATAGATCGAGATAAATCATGCTGTCTTTCTTTCGCAAGTTATCAATCGGTGGCAAAATAAGAGATGGTATATTACCAGAAGGCGTGATGGGTACAGCCGAAGATCTTCTCAGAGCTAAGAATCATAATGATCTTATACTAAAAGACGAGGCTGAGCTTAAGGATTCAGTTTATGGCAAGATACTTTTTGTAAAAAAATATTGTTATTATTTAAAAAATCGATTAATTGCGCAAACAAAATGTTTAAATATCAAATTTAGATGTTTCATTGTAGTTACCACCCAACAAATTTTCAGAACTGTGTGGAATAAATTTCATTAATTTTTTAGAAGAATTTAATTTAAAAAAAAAATTTTGTTGAGAGGGACTGTCTTAATTTTGCTCCAAAACTTTGATAATTATGTGTAGAAAGTAGAAAAAAAATTGGTGCAATGGCAAACTTTTGTAAACTTTTATTTTTGTTAATATTGTCAAGAATTTTTTTTTTGCAGATATACTAAGGACAATCAAGGATCCTGAGAAACCACAGACATTGGAGGAACTGGATGTTGTCTATGAGGACTGTATCAATATTTGTAAGCCTACGCCCAAAGGGATTTGCGTGATAAGAGTGGAATTCAATCCTACTGTTCCTCACTGCTCGCTAGCTACGCTCATCGGTTTGTGTATTCGGGTGAAGCTGGAGAGACATCTTATGGCTTTGTTTAAATTGGATATTTATATCAAGGACGGTGCTCACGCGACTGAACAAGAAAGTATGCATTTTTTCAAATTTACTTCAAGTCCAATTAACAAGATTGTACTTTTATTTTTATGTATTTCAGGGATGTTACAATAGTTTCATTAATAAAAATTTATTTAATTTTTTTATCAGAAACAAAAACAAAACTGTATCAAAAGTTCCTCAGGATTCATTTGTAACTGTGTTCTGATACTGTAAAGAAATTTTATTCCATAATCACGACTTATTTAATAGACGATAAAAATCCTTTGTAAAAATTAAACCAAGAAAATTTATGTTGACTTTCAGTAAACAAACAAATTAATGACAAGGAGCGGATAGCCGCAGCAATGGAGAATCCGAATTTACGGGATTTGGTGGAAAAGTGTATTCGAGAGGAAGAATAAAAAAAATCTCGCATGTTTCTTATTATATTGTACATAAAAACAAAAATATGATCAATACCGATCAATTGAAGCTGCAGAATTGATCTTGAAGCGGGTGCAGGGTGGTTCAGGTGATTGTACAAAAGTCAACAATATGTTAATACTTAGATTTGTTCTTATTTAATAAACTATACAATTTTAATATAAAAAATGCTTAAAAGTTTTACGACGTTGGATCCGAGAATGTACAGCTTGTCCGTACATCATTTCTTCTTTCCCTAAAAATAAAAGTGTACGCATTGCCAGATGTGCCGGATTATTTACATTCAACAAACCACGAACCTTCTTGGCCTTTTTCTTCTTTTTACGCTTTAATCGCTTAAAAATCGGACGCCACCAACGCTGAATTATTTTCGCAGCTCGCGTTCTCACGAATTTATCTAATTTTTCGCGGAATATCGTGAGAATAGCCTGTTCGCGCTCCTCGACGAAAGCATTGTATATTTCCAATTGGCTGGCCATTATTTCCTGGAGTTTCTCTTTCTTAAGCTTGTCGGTCTCAAACTCATCGTTGAGTTGTTGTAAAATTTTATAACGTGCGCCCACCTCCGTATCGTATTTGTCAATTTGTCCCGAGAGTTGCGACGATACTTTGAAACTAGAATATTCCCACAGAATTTAATATTCGCGATTGATAAGTTGGCAACAACGCTGATTTACCGTTTAGATCGAACATCTTGCTCCATTTGGAGATTTGTTTCTCTCAGAATCTCCAATTTGTTAGTAGCCATGGCTAAATACTCGTTCAAGTCATTTTGTCGCATTTCGGAAGCCTTGTGCTCAATTATTTGCATTCTTTCCGAACGATTACTGAAAGAGGATTACTAATGTGGATATTCGAATAGTGTAGAATAATTTTCTACCTTTTTTTTTTACATCCCAATAATCGACAACGAAGAACATGAAAATAAAAAATCTTAAGTCCCCATAATATTTCTGTACTTAAACTCGCAATGAAATCTTCTATCTTATCGCAAGAAATCGTAGTTGATTCGTGCGTAAAATGGATTCTAAATGATTCACGCCATTATTGCCAAAGACAAATATTTACATAGTGGATTTGATATCTTCGGCGCATTTTCTGTTGAGTCTATCGACAGTGCCAAAGTCTTTTTGATATTGTGAATCAATAGCTTTCATATTGTTGTAATGATACGATCTCTGCATCTCCAGAACCCTCATGAGAGCTGAAAGAATATCTTGAAAAATCTATTTTACAGTTGAAGCTCGAGGCTCGACAGCGACAGCAATGTACCGGCAATATCTTTCTGGGCATTACGATTCTCTTGCCAAAGTTTACGAAAGTGAACTTCCCGAAGTTTTGCTTGCACGGGTGAAGATCGAATTCTTGACGCGCAATGCTCAACGTAGTATTTCATGTGCTGAAGAAATAAGCGGCACTGCGGTGCTATATCACGTTTAGAGGATTTCACCTTTTCCCTAATAGCTGAATAGCTGTTTAGTGTCTTTAAAGCTTCGTAGATTTTTGTACTCGAAACATTCAAACTGCACGTAGAATCGAAACTCTTTATGCTTTGGTCATAGGATTGCAGAGAAATATCCGAGTTATCGAAATTTGCAAAACTTTCGGAATTTTCGTCTAAAGAGTCTTCATAACTCAAAGCCGCTTGAACTGCCTTTATCTCTGCTGCAGTGAGAATCTGCGGGATCTCCGAATCATTCAGAAGAATCGGAAGAGTAGCCTGAATAATTTATTCTTCTATAATATCCAATGAAAAGCTAATACGAAGCTTGAACAATTAATTTTTACCGCAAGTTCTAATTTCTTCATTATTCGTCCGAATAAACTTGTGATTCGTTCGAGAAATATTGCAATCTCAATGTCCTCAACTTTTGGCTTTTCAACGATTTCAACAGAAGCTTTGGGAGTGAGCGACGACCAATTTTTATTTTCCGCGACATCTTGTATTTCTTTGACATCTGAGATGTTCTTTAGTGGCTCAGTTTGGCAGCTGAGAATATTTGTTTTTTTTTAGTGAACCAAGATAGACAGGGTTGAACAGTCAATACGTACAAACAAGAATTGGTATCGTGAAGAGCTTTTGAGGGTGGAACGCGATAATTTATCTTGTCGCATCGCGGATACTGCCCAAGCATTATTTATTGAGAGTGATTGAGTCACTTGTTTCACTGAAAATAGTGTGAAAGTAGCCATTTAAAAATTGTCATTTTTTTATAGCAATCTTTAAAAAAGAAAAAAAAGCTAACTCTCTTCTAGAATAATTTGCTCATCTACATCGTCTTTTGCTGATGATGTAGAGGCCAATAATGTATATAGGTAGCAACACGTGGAAAATCAATAAAAAAATCCGGGTATTCTGAAAAACGTGATTTAATTTACAAGTCAGTCAAATGATCTTACATACAGGGCAAAGTATCCCAGTAAATGGCCACATTTTTTATGAATCACCGACAAACATTACTCTCACCTTATCTCTTCCGTCGCGCGCTATACACTATCACTATTATCATAAGTCACAATAACACTCCGTTCAACAAATACGATCTTCCCAATTCACCAAATTCCAATCATCAAGATCAGTATTCAGCCGTTTACATCGTACGAAATTAATCTAAAGAGAGTAGAGCATTGCCATCTCAGAATTATCGAATTGCTTGGTGAATTTGAAAATAATTATCAGAGATCCTCGTTTTGCTTCACTTTCTATATTACTGTTTTTTCTTTTTCGATACTTTTATTTGTTTACGTTAATGATGGAATTTGCTGCATCGCGGATCTTGATTCTCACTGTCGCAATTCAATCGCGAATTCCTGCGGTTGCCTACGCGATCGAAATACCAATTTCCATTGGAATCTTCATTGCGAAGTTGGTCCCGGATTCGAGATCTGTAAGAACGTCTAATGTCCCGATGATTTTTTGTAACCGCAGGATCAACATTTATATTTGTCATTTTCAACTACACTATGTTTCCTCACCTCTCGAATTGCCAATTGCCTTCAATCTTTGAATTTACATCGCGCCTCTCTGCAACAATGAACTCATTGTTCTCCTTTTCGAAATTTTTCTTCGCCCAATTAATCGTCGGTGCGGGCGGATACATTCGTTTGTACTTTCCATCTGGATTCGTAATCGGTGGTTCGGATAGAATTACTCCAGGGCGTGGCTTTCCGTTTATTCTTTCTTTCATTCTCTTCGTCATCTGGATATCATCGGCGTCGGGCGTAAAACCGCTTGTTTTACGGAATTTCGACTTCTCGAAATCCTGAAATTGCACGATTTACAGTTTGATACATAGCTAAAATATGTATGTAAAGATAAATTTAATTACACTATGCAATTCAAAACAGGTGTATGTAAAATATCCAGGTTAGAAAATGGTGAAACTGAAAGTTTAATTAAGACAGCCTCAATTTTTTTTCTTCGTGTTGTTTTGTCTCGTATAATTTTTAAAAAGTAATGATTTTTCTAGATATTTTCTTTAAATCCTGAAGAATAAATATTTGAGAATATAGTCTATAGTTAATTGATAATTCATAAAAACTTGAGCAGTATAGCTGGAGCATCAAAAAAAGTAGCTAAAAAATGAATATCTACAATTCCAAACAATCATCAACTTTAGATGATAAATTAAGAAAAATCTACAATCCCGAAAATCCTATTGTACTGTTTTTTAATTTTACCTTTGTCGTTTTTTTCTTCCACATTTTCGATGCTCCTCGATCACCCTTCATCAGAATTTTTCCAGGCCATTCCTCAGACGATATTTTTCTCTTATCTTTCTGACCTTTTTCCGACTTAACCTTAATAGATTTATGTTTTAATTTCCAATTGGACCGAGGCGGTGCCATTAGCGTTGCGCAAGTATTGTCCGATCCTTGAGAATCGTGGACAAAGCTCGGTAAGTTATTGCTGTAACATTTTCTTATTTCCGCAGTATCATAATTACTCGTAGAGTTTTGTCTTTTCAGCGTAAAACCTCGGGATTTTTTGTTAAAATTCGGGATCACCGGTGCCTCTCTCTTCTTCGAGCTTTTTTTCTCGACTTTCGGAGTTTGTGGCGACGTTGAACCTTTCCATTTTTCTTTCCATCGTTCGTCCGACTTTTTCATTGCAATATCCTCACAATTATCGAGGTATGTATTGTTCTTTTCTAAAGACTCTCGGGGTTTGCTGTCGCTCGGAAGTGTGTTCCTCAAAACGCATAGTCTCTCGTTGAGCTTAAAGCCAATTTTGCCGAGTCTCTTCTGATTCTTAACGCTCAATTTATCAAGCGCACGAGTTAAATCCGATACGAGGGAATCGCTCATAGAGTTCATTTGAAATTCCGCATTCTGCAAAAACCGCTGATGCGTCGATCTTTCCGATGGTTCCAGCCCGTCGATCACGCCGGTTAATAGTTTGTGGAGATTTTTTATATCCGAGAAGCGCGAATGAGTGTCGCACGTCGATTGAAAAATCTCCGGGTTCGCGTTGGGCTGCCGAATATCTTCCAACACAAGACATATCGTGCGTAAGAAAATCTGCAGACGCTCATAGAGCGTACTATCCGGCTTGTTTAGCGTTGAATCGAGAGTCTTGAATTGCTTCTTCAGATACGGTAACTCTTTCGCTTCGTCTCCGCTTGGATTCTGAAGCTTCGTTGCATCGGTTATTCGCTCCTGAAGTATGCTCGATTTTATTTCCTCCAAAATCCCCTTGACTGCTCGAAAAATATTTACATTACGGTTTAAATAATGACTCTTACAGTATTTAATGTAAATAACACTTTTGATGCCTATTATTTTATTTATTTTAAAGGGGCTCCATCGTTTAAAGCGTCTTTTATTTCTTTCAACAGTAGAAAGGTAGATCGTATTAAAAAGTACATGCAATTTATTATTCATAAATGTATTCTGATCATGTGAAAAAAATTCGTCGACGCGAATATAAAAAATTGTAGGATTTTCATTTTTTTTTTAAAATGATAACAAAAAAATGTCAAATAATCTATTCGAAATTTAAAAAAATGGCCAATACGTACCGCCACTAAGCTCGTTCATCTGTTCGAGTAGCCTTGAACTTTCAATCTTAAGAGTAACCAAGTCAAGTTCAGTGGAAATTGGACGATTATTGTCGATATTCAGAACACGTCCTGCTCCTAGTCCAATTACAGCAACCAGTGAACAGGCGATCATAACATTGAGAACCTGATCATTGGATGGTCATTCTAATTATCATGCTCGTTGCGGTTCGTCGACGGATAGATCGTAGTACCTTCATAAGCATTCTGTCGACATATCTCTCCGTTCTCTCCGTTGGTGTTCGAGAGACATTCTCGTAGACGACGACTTCTCTGTCATTAGCTACGGCGGCTGTCTCTTCAAAGTCGCTCTCCGTTATAACGGACACTCCGTCGGATTCGTCATTTTGCTGATCCACAGATTCTTCGCTGCTTTTCACACTGGGGCATTCCTCCAAGATTTTCTCCGAATGAACTTGGATGCACTGAAAGACAAATCAAATCAATACAAATCTCATTAGGCTCAGATTATTTTCTTTTTCTTTCAAGAATAATCACAGTGAATTTAATGTTATCATTGCAAATTGGCAAAGAATTAATTATTGCTAAACAAATTACTGTAATATACACATTTGGAATTTCTCTTCACGGGTATATTTCTCAATACGACCAAAATTCATTTACAGGTATTTCCAATGACCATAAGTTGTTTGTTTTGGCTGAAAGGTTCAAAAAGTCTTTGGCACACAGCCATTTTATGAATCAGGCTAAACTTGGTATTCATGGTCACAGACTCAATACAAATGAATTTTCTTACAATATTTCAGATATTCAACAAAGTACAAAAGTAGCTTGTGGATGAAGGTACATTATTTATGACAAATTATTTATATTCAACAGTTAAAAAAAATGTATCAGCATAAAATTAGAAAAAATATATAAAAAAGAAGTTCTCTAATTTCCATAGTGCTAGGATTATTACTTTTTTCTTGAATGAATAAAATGAATTTGACATAATGGATCTGATAAATTCTTGTCTTCTAGAATAGTCCAAGTTAATCAAATAAAAAGTTTTCTTGATATATTTTTTATTGCAGCTCATTCCTGCTTTGAAAGAGAGTAACCAAACAGAACTATAGTTGTTTAGTTTCCTTGAAACTAGAATTATTAATCTTGAATGAAGAATAGCAATGTATGATAATTAGTCTTAATAAAAATTCCACTATAGCTCTAGAATTATTTCCAATTGCCCTAAATAACAAATAATATGCTTTATATATATTTTTTTCATATATTGCTCATGCCGCCTCTACAAGAGGTACTCACTTCTCTAGCTTCCTCCGCATCGCTGGTGTTGTCAATATCACTGTAGCTGGTATCGCTGGAGGCAGTGCTGGATTTAACTAACTGGGAAGTTGTATGATTTTTGGGATCCTCTCCCTCGTCAATGACAGTCCACTCTTCCCATGAAAAGTTTTCGTCACTGTTGCGCTTCTCTGAATTCCCGCGAACTGGTTCTTCCTTTGTCTCCTCCATTTCTCAGCCGTGTATTTTGCTGCAAATAAAAAACAGCGCAAAACTTTTCGGCAAGCTCCCGGAATTGTTATTTAAGAAAAATATGGTGAGCTCGCATTGAGCTGGAGAAATTATTCGTGACACGGCAGTTTAAGTGAATAAAGCTAAAGCGTTAAATGCGCGAAGACTTTCAACGACGTGTTTATTTGCGTGTGATTGTGAATGTTCAATACTTACGCGGCGAGAGACTGCTGACTGACGTTAAAATACGATCTATAGGATCGCTGAGGATCGCTGAACCATGACGTGGTGAACGTAAAAGCCGAGAGCGGCTTATATCCAGGCACGATATATTTTGGCTCAAAAATTGGCGAATGCTGTTGAGACACGCGACCAAATGTCTTTCGCAACTTTTAGACAAGCCGCAAATAATACGAAATAATTCGTGCTATTTCCCGGTTTAAGAAACTTTATTCACGAGTTTAATTGTATACTTGGCAATTTTCATTGACACTTTTGTACATGCTAAAACGCCATTCAGCACCAATGCGCGACTGTCAGAGAACAACAACATTGGAAGGTGCGCCGTAGTTGCAGAAGCTCATCAAGCGGCGCGTCACTGGTTCATCCCCACCTAGCAGCCTATCATATGTTTTATACTTGTGTGTGTGTGTGTGTATATATATATATATATATGTGTGTGTGTGTATAATAGTAGCATTCCATAAAAAATTAATTTGCAGAAACTTTTTTTTTTCACTTTCGGCACAGATACAAAGCTAATTTCACGATTCGTTAATTAATTTTTATAACTCAGTTATATCTATAAATATCAAAATCTGTAAATTTATTAATTTTAATGAATTGAAATGATTGAAAATAAATTCCTATTGAATCCTCTGGATACCCCCATAACTGATCGAAAATATAATAAACTTAATAATTGTATTGAGTAATTAAAAAAAAAAAGATAATCTTTATTACATTCACAGAAAATAAGTAATAAGAGCAATTGGATTCTATAGGGCGACTTCCACATGTCGTCAGTTCAACTTTAACAAGACTATATATTAGTTTACTCCATCTTCTTCCTCGGAATCTTTGTTATTCTGATTCAAACTATCTGGACTCACAGCCATGTAACAGAGAATGCCTCTGTCAGGAATTTTTTTAATCGCCAGATAGGCACATCCATCTGGTGATTTCCTTGAAATAATAGGCTCCACTGGTCCAGGTCGTGGAAGATCAGGACACTGATCGGAAAACATATTAGCCATTGCCTCTCCCAAAGGTGGAATCTCGGAGCCCGGAAGAGATTTGTAAAAAATTCCGTGAAGACGTCCGCCTCTTATCATGATTTTTAATAGCTGAATATGATCGTTACGATTCTTTGCATTTTCCATCGTATCGTCAGGTATACTTGCTAGTCGACGTGTCCACTCGACAATTCGTACTCGATCTAAAAATATTATTAATTACAATAAAGTTTTGAGAAAAAAATATATCTTCAGCGGATTCTTGCCGTAAGGAGAATTGAAAAGAGGAACTCGTTGCACGATCTCCCTTAAAGCTTCCTTAAATTCCGTGTTATAAACTTTGGTCATTTTGGTTAATCAAATAAAAATCTTAAACATGTCCAAAAAAAGAAAAAGGCTTCTCTAGGTAAATAAATTGTCATTTGTTATAAAAGTCGAAATTTTGACATACAGGATGCGTGGCAACCAACTTCAGTGAATTCGGATAAAAGAAATAAGACGATTGAATTCTGTTGATCCAGTGAAAATCGCATTATCATTATTATTCTGAATACTTTGATATACAATAATTATAATTACCAATTAATTAGGTACAGGAACACTTTAATATTCGTGATATTAATCAACCATAATCAATTGTGTACTATTGAAATGAAAAAAAAAAGGAAAAAATAACACTTATCGCCGATTCGAAACTATCGAGTTCCCGAGATTTTCATTTACTATATTTCATTATTTTTTTTTATACAAATTTTATGAGATAACAAAATTGTTCGTTTCTTTTTTTTTTAATTTTATCTTCGGAAGAGACATCCGCGCGACACGCGTTGTATTCGATTTCTTTTTCTTTACTTATAAAATATTGATTGATCGAGAGGCCTCTCGAGAAGATACGCGACAACATTGCGTCACGCAATATTTCTTAATGAGTTATAAAAAAAAAGAATGGACAAAAGGCTAGTACGATTTTAAAGAGAAAAAAACGCTCTGCCCTGTATAAATAATAATTCTAATGAAGAAAATTCGTTAAAACGATAGATGTAAAATTCATCTCAACGCTTCGTTCGCAAGCCTCGTTGTATAGACCGATTGTAGACCGACTATTGCACCGTTCATCAGAGGCAAATGGACAAATTGACTGCTATTGTTTTTCTTTTTTTTTCTTCGTTTTTTTTTTTTACAATAAAACGCTGAATAATTGGCTGCTTAATCGGAGACGCTTTCTCTGAGCTTGTCGCTCAAATCTTTTAATGGAATAATATTTGCCCTCGATAACCGGACCCACACTTGTTGTTGGAGTCCTCTCGAGAGCGAACCTTTCAATGATTTTGCTTTCTTTTTTCTTTTTTTAGTAATAATTACTCTTAACGCTCGGTTAGGCTTAATTAAATCTTACAGCACTAAAAAGGCACAATTTTCCGCACCCGATAAAACATCTTTAAACGTGCTAACACGCTAATGATCATGTCGTTTTTATCTCCAGGTCGTTCATTCTTACTGTAAATCATTTATCACTTGTGTGTAATGTTATGTTTAATGTTTATGTCGGTGTGTCGATGTACATCGCCGTTTTGTATGTGTGTGCGTGTGTACGTGAATATATTTTACAATGTTTCCGATGAATGGTGTGGCACGATAAGTAGCGAATTGCGTATCAATCTCGTTTCTTTCTTCTTTTTTTCATTGTTCTTTTATAATTGCCGTTACATAATATTACGTACATAATATACGTAATATTTCGTCCTTATGGCCTAATATGTGTTTAATAACTCTTCTATGTAATATCTAGGGTCTACGCAGACCTTATTAAGGCGGTGAACTACGCAGGCTTTTGTACAGTCGGTTGGAAAACTAATGGGGGGAGGGAAGAGGAAGGAGGGAAGTCTTCGTAGGAAGAAATTTGTTGTTTTTTCTTTTTATAATGACGTTTCAACTGACAAACGTGTTTGCCGTTCTCTCGCTTTTTTTTTTTTGTTATAATACCATTACACAATGCTGAGTTGGTCGTGCAATCAGAATAACGTTTCTAGAGATGTGACTCGGTACCGCAAAGTTTGTTGCCGGATAATTACGCTAAAAATAACGTATTTTATACGTAATTAATTTTTTCAATATTTGAAGAATTACGGTCGTATTGTTCGTCTTTTACCGTAAAAAAAAGAGATTTAAAAAGATTGTGAAATTATCGGTAACCAAATTTATTTGTCGTAAATTTAATGTCAACCTTTTGGTAAATTTATCGCGTAAACGAGAGGGATAAGGTTAGATTTTTTATTTTTTTTTTTTATTACCAAAACTAAGTAATTTTACGATCGGTGAAAATATCGGTCACATCTCTAGACATTGATTTACATCCGCAATCTTCGAACCGCGAATCTCGATATCGCAAGTTGTCTTGTGAAGCGAAGAGAAAAAAAAAACGTAAAGAAACAAAGAAGCAAATCTTCGGTTCGCAAGTATGAATACTGATCGATTCGAAATAACTATTCCGGTACACTGTACAAATTCGATTAGACTGCATTATCGATCTGCAATTCTGCAAATCATCAATAAACCTTCTACTCGAGAGCCATCACTTTGGCCATGACTTTGCCCTCCCACAGAGGCAGAACTTTCGCGTCGTTCGTTATCTCCTCTTGTATTACTTTCATATCTACATCTTCGCATTCGGTCTTGAAGAAGAACCTGTAACAAAAAACAGAAACGTTAAACGTTAATACTTCTCGCGATGGTTTCATTTTAGAAATGTCAATTGTAATATTGATATAATTTTAAACGTACCGATAGCTGCCTTTCTTGGGGAGGTATTCCTTGAATTGTTTCAAGGTAACGTTGCGTCCAGGAATTTTGGTCCTGTAGGCCAACGGCTCGTCGCAGAAGGTGAACACAGCGGTAGTGAAATCTCCGGAATCTTGACGACTCTTGCGAAGCGTCGATTGATTGGACTGTACGCCCATTTTTGACATATTTATTCCTTGACTCTGCAGCGTGGGCTCGTACATATGTTTGCCAGCGGCGGCGTGTCGCTGTCTGCTACCAGCGCGAGCCTTCTCTTCCTCCTCTAACCTTCTCTTTGCCTCGTCGATCAGCATCGCCTGCGAAGAATTTAAAAAATATATATATCATTAAAAAACTGTCCTCGGCATTGATTTGAGTGCGAAATTGGACAAAAAAAAAAAAAAAAAAAAAAAAAAAAAAAAGAAGAAAAACTTACAGGCTCGGGTCCTGGCAGAGGTGGCATTCCCGGATCAGCGACGAACGGATGAATATGAATTCCTGACCTTTCCCTGCTGGTCCTCTCGAGAGAGCCACTTCGAGTGCTCTTCACGTGTCTGCTGCTGCTGCTGCTGCTGCTGCTGTGCTTCAAATCGACCTTTTTCTCGCATTGCGAGTGTCTCATCATTAGACGACTATCTTTGCTACAAGCTGTCGAGGGAGCGTAGCTAACCACGCTCACACCGCTGTCCGTCAATTCGGTCATAGATTTCTTAGTTCCCGATCTTCGTAATACATCCGATCTCCGTAATCTTTGCTCGTGACCTGAAATTTAATAACGTTTGTCATGAAATTGATTGTTCAATAAGATCTCGCACAAAAAAAAATAATTTTCGACAAAGGTTGGAAAATATTATTGAAAGATATCACTAGGCTCAAAGTTTCATTCAAAGATTGAACTTAAGATCTAACTTTTGTTGAATCTAAAGTTCGTGATATCCTATCTAAATTTTAAATTTTTCGGATAAATCTTACATTCTATTTTTTTTAATGCTTGACCTTAAGACGTATCTCTCGAAAAAAATAAGTATTTAATCGATTCGCAAATGAATAATTAAAGAGTAATTGTGAACGTACCTTGGAGATAAAGATCCTGTTTGTAAAGAGAATCGGCATGATCGGACGGCACTGATTTCGACTTGGGTATGTGAGAACCGAGCGAGCTCATTGAGCAAGCACCGAGTAGTTCGCTGCCCTCCGTAAAATCTTGTATATTGCCGCTGTCGACAGAGAAAGTGGATACAACGTGATTGTCCTTTCTCTGTTTGAGCTGCCGCATGTAATTGTGCGGTACCGGTTGTTGTCTGCGATCGGGCGAGTGAGGTCGCGGCGACGCGAATTCCGGTGATCTCGAGGGTGTAGGATCGGACCATACACGCGACACGTGATCGTCGAGAATCGCTTGACCATTATCGTCTTCGAAAAGAAAGCCCTTGGCGGAAAAAGCATCGCGCAACGCGGCACTATCGTCCTCCTGCAATTTTCTCTTAGCCTTTTCATCCTCCTCCCGCTCGCGTTGAACATTCTCTAATTTTGCCATCAACAATTTAGCAAAATCCATCGGTGGCTGAGGGTGCGTAGCGTCGCGCGATATCCGCTGAGTTCGCGGTATCACGGACTGCTCCGGCATTGGATCCGGATGAATAATCACTGACTCTGGTATCGCTCGGCATCTTCTTGTACTCTGCTTTTTTCTGCTACTAGGCTTTCCGATCGACATTCCATCACTGTCAGCACAATTAAAAGTTCGTTATTAGAAACCGCGCAACATATAGTACAAGATAAGTTACCAAAATTATTGATAAAATGTCAATTAAAACTTAATAGTGGTATTGCTTTTTTAAAGCAATAGTTTATTGCGTTTTAAAGCTGATTTCTATTACAGCATGTGTTTATAATGTAGAGAAAGAGCGATGGATTTTTAAAAATATTAACTGTTTAATGAAAATTTCGCACGAAGAGTACTCTGAACATAAGTAATTCTCTTGCGTTTGCGTATGTCCCTCGATACTTACATTCGTGTTGAACGTCAGCAGATTTTTCGGCAACTACTTAACCATTTGTACTCTTCCATATAAGTGTTTTATCAATTTACTTACACTGACGAATCGGTGAGAGACAAATTGGATCCAGTGCGGGCATCGCTACTCATACTTTGAACTTCCGAATCCTGTCTGGATACTGGATTGTACGAGGAATATTGTGCGTGCAGTTTGGACGACATATGGTACGGACTAGTTCCAGGTTGCAAGTAATATCTAAATGCAAACGCCACACAAACAAAAAAAAAAGGGTAAAAAAAACGGAATAAAAAATAAAAATTAATAAAGATAACAAAAGCGAGAGTAAAAAATTAATTAAAAAAATAGAAACAGAAAAGATACACCAAAATAAAATGATCGGTGCTCAAGCGATTCTCTGCATTTTAGTATTAAGCGAGGATGTTAAAAAAAGCAAGTGTAACCTACCCGGCATACGCTTCCGGTTCGGGTCGGATGTCCAAGGCTCTCGCGTTCTGCGTAGCCCTGAGCACGTCTTTGGTCAGTCTTAATTCGCTTCTCAATTCAACGGGCGTCTCGTTGGCCGAATGCGAACTATGCACCGATATTACGAACTCGCTGTCCTCGTGGAGAGTCGGAAGAGGCGTTGGTCCGCACGATACCGATACCTCGCGGCTTGAATCCGAGCTCGGGCAACCACCGTAATCGGGATTCTGGCTGGATTGAACGTACTGAAGATACATGTCCGATTGGAGGAAGTTCGGATAGGTCGTTTTGGCCATGAGCTGCTCGACCTCCGACTGGACGGCATCGAACACACTGTTGTCCGCTCGGCCCTCCAAGACGCGGCGGTGAGCTTCTTGACGCACATCCTTGTCTATTGCTAGCTGCGACCTGACGAAGAACCTATAAGAAATTTTCATGTATTTTTTTTCTTATTAGATCTTTCTTTATTAGACATATAGTTACACAAATTATTACCGAAAAATAAAATTTTATATCTTTGCATATTCCGCATTATTTTCACTTCTAGAGGAAAATAGTTTGAATCCTTGTTTAAAAAATACATAGAATTAAATAATATATAAATTAAATAATTTAAAAATGCTCTAAACTTTATTTGCCTAAAATCGTTCAAGTCTTCCTTGACCTAAAACAATATTTTAGTTGCAAAAAAAAAAAAAAAAAAAATTCACATTAATTTTATCGATAAATCTGATTTTTCTAAAATTGATATTTTACCTTCTGTGTATAACTTTAATGAGATGTTGTATAGTGGCCGGATCTTCCGAATTTTTGAGTCCCTCGCAGGCATACCAGAAGTATAGCGGCCTCGCGACAGACTCGCCCTCCTGATCAAGGTATTTCTTAAATAGCTGCGAGCCCTCGTGATCTTTGAGCAGGCAGTAAACATTTTTCGCCCATCCAAGACACGCCGGTGGGGTGTAGATTTCCATGGTGGTGGTACCGCAACAACCCTCTGGCTCAAACCCAAGGGGAGCCGAAGCATCGCAAGTGTCCTGAGCCGATCTTGACGCTAGAGACGATCGCCTCGGCGTCAAAACCGGACTCTGAGGACGATACCTGCTGACGTATCCTTCCGTCTCCTCTCCTGAGAAAGCAACCAAGGCACAGCGTTTATTCATTCGATCTATCTAACAGAAGTTCGCAAATATTTTATTCATTGTCGCTATATAAGAGGACGTGAACAAAAGAATAAAAGAATTATTGTCTTTACCAGGCACTGGGGGCCTTGGAGAGTTCTCATTAAAGCTGCGTGCTTCACTACGACGAGATCCACTCATCCTATCTATCGTGGCTCTCTCTTACTACTTTCCAGTCTACACTGAATTTCAATCCCCTACGCCTCCTAGTTGACATGGCTAATCCAAGCCTGTAACAAAAAGAAAATAAAAATATAATTAAACATTTATCATTTGTATATCATTTTCATCTTTGTACAATTAAATTAGTATTTCTTTTTATCTCTATGTATTGTTTGCAAATATTGTTCAATGCAAACGTAGTATCGTTTTTTTTTTAATTTATATTATTATAATTATGCCATTGTAATTATATAAACTGGTTTTATATGACTTTCTGTAAAAAGTCTTTTGCTGTAAGTTCTCTTATAAAATAAATATACAAAGACTCTGAGCTAAGAAGTCAGGAGTCAAGATGGGTATTTGAGAAGTTATCGTCACGCCTTAGGGGGGCTGTTGGAAATTCTATTGATCGTTGTGGAAGCGTACAAGCCAGCATTGCTCGGATTGGTAGCAAAGCTCTTCAACAAAAGCCCTCTTTTCTAGTCCTGCTTGGCGGTTCAATGAACCCTGGCTATGAGTCATGTTTAAGATGACGCAGGCATAGGGAGGCCCTTTCGTCCAGATGCATCTCTGGGTAGGTTCGATCGAAGCGTACAACTCTCAACCTGGATTGGGGTGCGCATCTACAGACGCCACTTCGATGAATCTGTATTTGGTCTGCGCAGCTTTGGGCTTTTGTCTGGTATTGATCGTCAAACAAAAAATTATGACTATCTATTGAAACCCTGAATGCCCTACACGAAGGGCCAAAAATTTCTGTTTATAATGGGAGCCTAAGAATCCAGACAGAGCGGAACAAATATTAATCGAGTTATGAGGGGTTGCCCAATTATCCTCGGGGCAGAAAAAAGAAAAAAAAATACTATTGTGTTCTGGAAGACCATGGGTTCTTTGTTTGGGATAAGACACAGATGTGCAGAAAAAAAAAAAAAAAAAAAAATTACAACTTAACTTCTAGACAAACTGCTCAATTTAATACAGCATGGAAATTGTTTTAATTGAAGATCCACTGTTTCTGATTATAAAGAATATTTTTTTAGAATGAAATAAACAGAAATAACAGAAGAAATGAGCATTCTCTGTGGGAAAAAAACTTCCTGTGAAATAGCTTCAGGATTGTTCAAATTATTAAGCGTCTTAATTGTTTATATAAACAAAGACAACAGTCTCAAAGGGTAAAAGCATAAAAAATAAAAGATGAGCGGTTGGTAGAATAATCTTCTTTGGAAATAGGAAATGAGCATTATGAATCATAGAGAGGCAAAACTACCTGGGAAATATGATCCCTTGGATCGACAAAAGGCAAAATATGAAATGAAAAGCTGTCCATAACAATCATCTTGCATCAGCGAACATTTCTACCTGAAGATAAATATGTGCATTACATACCATGATGATGAAAAGCCTTGGCAGGCAAAATTGGATCTTTCAAAAAACTCACAAGAACCTAGTCGGTAGCTAGGAAATTTTATTGAAATTACTATCAAGACTGCGTTATACGATTGCTTTTGTCTGATGAGAATAGAAATGTTGACGCAGCGAGACCATCCAGAGAGCGGCTGAACTGAAACTGAGCTAAGGCAGCGTCCTGGCCAGGATGGAGGCTCGCACAGATGCTAGAGAAGGGTGCCGAGCTAGGGGTGGACTTTTGGGATCCTCGAGCATCGATTGGCGAGAGCAAGTTACAACAATAAAACACTTGTGTTACCCGGCAGGCTAGCGCTGTTATTGATTTATATTCTCGTACATTTGAGGATCTTAATTTGAACAACCGACATTAAAGATTTCATGTGTTTACAAATGTTTTGCATCTCTTCCTTAAGCTATCATTCAAACACTCAAAAATATCAAACAACAAATAACAATTGTACGTAGTGATTCAAATTGTTAACAGAAAAAAAAAGACTTGAAAATAAATGAGATATCCAAGTGATTCACTTGATGAAAAATAAAATTTAATAAATATTGTTAATTGGGCGAAACTATCGGAATAACTTACTCAGAAATATGACTAGTTGTTTGACAAAAGGTTGTTTTCATTGCGAAAACGCGGGAGAATCACTTGCGACAATTTCGAGTATAAATCTTAACTTGACAATTAATTACAGGCTTCTGTTACTAATTTTTATTTTTAAGAAGTCTATAGATATTGTTATTTTCACTAAATGAAGAACGTTGAAATAATTTACCGTGGGTGAAACGTCAGTGTAAAAATAAGGTTATTTTTGTAACGAAAAGGCGGGAAATACTCGCGCGAAGATTTCAAGTGGTAACAATTACAACAATGATTAGTATTTATAATTTAAGATCTATATTTTAGGATATCGGAAATACTATCCTAAATTAATTGTTTTTATGCTATAAATAATGACACTTTAGTATAAAAAAAACAAAAACGGTTGTAATTTACTGAGAAAAATGAAAAAATGTATGATTAAAAACTTTGGGTTTGCATGAAAAGGCGGGAAAATAGGGTTGAAAAATTTCAAGTGACGATATACGTATATCATGAATATTCGAACAGTGAAATGCTGCCGCCTGGCGTGAAGTAACTGCACTCTGTTAACGTTGTAGAGCATGTTTTATCGATTAGTGATTGGTTGGTGAGGGAGATTTCTCTAATGGATATTACGCGCGCTTGTAAATAAAGCACGCAGAGGTGAATTGTTTTTATTTTTTTTTTTTTTTTTTCGTTTTCATTATGTACGACCGTACGACGCAGCGTTATTATTGTAATTAAGCGACATGACAAATTGTTGTTATAACCTGACGGGGAAACATAATCCGTCGAGCGTTTGATACACGCGTCGTTGGTTATAGCGGGATCAAAGTTGGGTGGCGCGCCTCGTCGGTTAATAGGAGAAAATAATAATATTAATACGTGAAACATATTCGCAGTGTTTTTCTCTCACTCATTTCGCTGTGAGCGCAATTATTTCTATCCCTCTCGCACCCGTGTTTAACATCGTCTTAATTTGAAGCCCACGAGCCGCGAAGCGCTCTCTCTCGCTCTTTCCACCCTTCCAACATATTTTGTACTTGCTTAATGATGTCCGTAAGCCTTTGAGATGTCGTGCCGCGCGGGCTCGCACGCTCACATCGCCGTAAGACATAATTAAATGCTGACGTTAAATTAAAAATATATATACGTATATGGTAAAGAAAAAAAAGTTATTCTGAGGTGAAAGGTTTTGAGAGAGTCGCACACTTCGCACACTGTTGAATAGATCTCACAAGTATCATCAGCTTGAATTTCGTGTCTTCCACCAAGGACATGTAAAAAATATTTTTTAAATAAATAATTATAGCAAAGGAATAAACATGCTGGAGATTAATGAAATACATGTGGTATTCCGCACGAACTGGACCACGCCTACTTCGCGATGTCACCACAAAAGTTCAACGTTTTTTTGTCAGTTGTGGTAGAGTGTCTGGAATATGTACAAATTATTTCAGACTTTTTAATCGTACATACAATCCCAGAATTACATACAAATTTTTTCAAACTCTAATAATTGTGAATAATTTAGAGCTATTTTTTTTTAGAATGAATTATAATTTTTTGTCCCTGTAATAATTCAGATTTTTTATGAATAGTATTTTAAATACATTCTTATTCTCATTGTTATTTTTTTTTTGCGTGAAAAAAAAAAGAAAATAAAAAACGCCGACATAATAAAATAATTGACAAGAAGAGTGGCCACCTGCATCTTATTCTCCTCGATGAGAGTGTATAATAATCGCGACGATACAAAATATGCATTCCCGCGAGCGGTCAAGTGCGTCCTCGAGGACGTTGCAATATGATGAATCGCGTTGGCTACCGGCGGTATTTCAGATTGGAACGCATTCGTCCAAAACGCGATACCCAAGCTAAGCTAGTTGAGATTTTTCAATAGGATGCGCGCATTCGTCCGAGTGTGATTCCGTCGAGGCAGATTCCGAACAATCGAAGCGAACGTAAAAAGTATATATTCGTTGTGGCGTTCAACATATATTTCTTTCGACCATCTCGGCCGTAACTCGCCTATTCGGCCATTCACAATTTCTCGAGCGTAAAGCACCCAAAGTCGAATATCGCGGTTCCAACGACGTGTGAGAGTCGAAGGCGTGTATTTCTACAGACCGGAAAGCCAGCGGTTGAGAGAAATATGTAATAATAGAGGATTTCGCATCCTGTTGTATCAAATACTCGTATATACGACTACCTTCCATCGATTTGGTTAGCGATATTTTTCAAGGTTTTTTTATAGTCTTTAAAAAAAATTCGCTCAAGGATTATTAAGTCAAAATTTTCTTTCATTGACGCAAAAAAAGGATTCTATTGACGAATGCAAGATCGACCTTTAGATTTGAAACTACAATTCACAGTGACGTTTTAATGTTGTAGATTTGGTAAAAAAAAAAAAAAAAAAATCGAGAAAAAAAAGATTATTCTTTCGTCTATTACACGATTGATCTTTTGTCTTTTTAAATAATTTACAGCGACTACTCAAAGTAGTGGAATCAATCTTAAAAAAGGTGTAACACCGATGATGTTTATGCTCTTCAAAGGAAAAAAATGAAAAAGTCGATATAAATATAAAGTAGTTTCGTAACATAGATTATTCTGTCGACAAATTCGTCAATGATTAACGGTAGATATCAGTTATACGATCTAAAAACATTGGTGACAAATGCATTTGACATAAAGATAAATCTTCTCCCAATAATCGTTTCCTTGAAACTAAATTCGAATTCACAAAAAGCTTTTTCAAAAAATCTCAATAATTGAAGTACAAAAAAGAAAAGAAAAAAAAAAAAGGATTCTCGCAATAAGATCCACAATCGTCAAGTCTCACACAACCTTCTCGCTGGATCTCGTTGAAGTGCGAGAAATGCAGGATGCAACACCATAGCAGGGTCTTGCATCGCGAAGTCACGAAAACAATCAATGGTCTATGACCGGTTCGTTCGCCACCACCAGAGACAGAAAGAGAGAAGCGAAATAAGTAAGTTAAGAGGAGAAGAAGAAGAAGAAGAAGAAGAAGGAGAGAACCCGAAGAGGGCTTCGTTCCTGCTGTTGCTGCTGCTTGGTTCGCGGCGTAAGCTGCCAGGCGGCATTCTTACATGAGGGCTACTAGTTTTTCAGGCCAGCGGCCTCTCCACCTTCCTTCCTCCTCTTAATCTCAATCCTTCTTCGTTTCTCTCTCTCGTGCCGCGCTCGTGTTTTCTCGATCGCGCAGAACGAGAGAGAGAGAGAGAGAGAGGGAAGAACCACACGAGCAAAGTAGCAAGGAACAGTGCAACAGCAACAGCAACATCAGCAGCATCAGTGAGAGAAGACCCAACGTCTTACATCTGCCTCGCTCTCTCGTTTCTTCTTCTCTCTTCCTGGCGGCTCACGGCGAGCGGCCGTTACAAAGCGTTCGAGGCAACTATTTGCCATAAGTGCGAATGAGATAGAAGAGAAAAGAGCTCGAGGCAACTCGATGCGGTATCCAACACGTATATATACTCGCTCTCTAATACCCTCGGCACCGACAGACCAACCGACCGACCGCACTGTACATATACATATATATTCTTTTCTCTTGCGGACCTTGCTTATCACCCCTTCGATTAGCATTCTTTCGGAAAACAAGGCACACCGCCTACGAAACCCAACGATGATAGAAAAAGAAGATTGTGAAAAAGGTTCTTTGCGACGCCTTTCATATATACACGCGGGAGATACCGCGCGCGGAATCTCAAAAGAACGAGTCCCCCATCCAAACATGTTTTTACTGCAGTCGTTGCAGAAGCGGCTTGGCTTATGCGTTTCACTCTCTTTCTCTCTTTATCTCTGGTGTCCAGCGTTACGGTATTTGGAAATTGCGATCCTTAAAGCCGGCTTCGAAGCACTCTTAAGAATTTTTCTCATTCGAATCTTTGTATAAACTGCAATACGCTGTCTCTCGGGTTTTCGACTTTCTCGTTTTTTTTTTTGCTGCGAATGAAAACTGTCGGGATGATAAACGGAGAGTCATAATTGCAGGGATATCTTGTTAAAGAAAAGCTCCAATGATTTTAAATGAGCCTATTTTTTTATCGGCAACTGGATTATCATGAATTGTTTAGATTTTTTTTCAGTGTTTTCTATTTCTTAAAAATGGGAAACCCTTTTTTTTATTCTATTGATTTAAAAAATACTTTACTTTTCATAATTACGTCGAATCTTATATTTCTGATTGACACTTGAGATTTCAACGAAAGATTGTTTCAAGTTGAATGAATTTTTCCAAGTTTTTCTCAACATTTTTTTGTAATTCCCAGAATTGTGAAAATTGTTTGATATATAGACCTTGAGATATAGAACACTTGTGACTGTTTCAAATGAGAATTCCTTTTTTACAGCCTCGTAAAAGGTGGCCGAGCCGCGTACACGAGTTTCTGTATCTAGTTTTAGGCTACCATCAAGCAACTTGGATGATGATGAAACACAGACAACTGACGTCTATTTACGAGTCTCGGTCTTAAATTTATTATAGGCGAAATTGTGACTTGTTATTTTACAAGATAACGTTTTTGATGTTTGTCGTACATGCATAAAATTAACGAGTCTGTGGGCATTATGCCTACTAAAATCATCCATGTTATCTCAAATATCCATTTTTTTTCTTTAGCATGATTGTCGAGTCTGAGTCAAATGTCATTTGCTCAGATGTTACGGCTGTCAAGATTACTTTTTTTTTTTTAGTGTTATTTTAACCAAAAACATCATTTTAATGGCGTATCAAAAATTAAAAAGAACAGATAACATTTTTTATTATTCTCAATTCACACCTAAGAGTCGAAAGCCACAAAAATTCAATCTTTCTGTACTTAAACTTGGAACACATCTGATTCTACATATAAGGCATTCTTTATGAACTGGAACTCAACTCCAGTTTCTTTTTCTAAGTATATTTCTTTTCACCAACTTCCTCACTTTTTGTCTTGCTCTTCATTTTATAAAACCTATAGGTGTTTCTTGAGAACCGATAGATAAATTAGCAGAGTGAAGAAAACATGTTTGCATGGTTAAAAAAATGTTTATAAAAGTTATAATGGCCCAGTTGATAAGGAATGGCGCCTACAAGCGCTAATAAATTTATTCAAACGTTTTCAATGCCTTAAATATTTGTATTGAATGCACTAGTCCTAATTTTCTTCGAGCAGTGTTTCAGGTGTTTTATATGCGTCTATGCCAAAAATGTTAATTTCCTCTGCGTTACAGCGTATAAATTACCGAAACCTCATTACGCATACAACACGTACCAGCAATCATCACTTTCATCTCCGATACCGATTCCCATAAAAATCTAATTGATAAAAAAAAAAAAAAAAACCTCTGGAAATTAACAGATTTACGATGTTAATAAATTAATTAATAATCGCAGCGGCGAATATCAAATATAGTGAGCGCACACCGTACGCCCACTCGTATCCTACCGCATTTTTATCCCAAAGTAACCGACTCGAAGAGCTGCGAGTTGTAGCCGCAGTATCATAATCATTGAAAGTCTCCAGTGGAGAAAGAGCGAAAGCAGCTGGAAAACGACTGAGAGACTCGACGCGACATAGCTCGCGGTGTGTTCCTTTGATCCGGAACGTCGCGCATCACGAGAGGATTACCGCGCGAGTTGAAGGTGAATGGTTATAGAGAGAAGAGAGGAGATGGAAGGACAGAGAGAGAGAAAATGAGACAGAGTGGGATAGTCTTAAGCGGCGGTGGTCCACGATCCACCAATCTTTTTCATCCTTCCCGTGACTGGCTCTCGAGAATGTGGATGAGATACATACTTTTGTCAAAAAATAAGTCGCCGCTTGTGCGCCGCGGGCCGTTAAGAAATCCTGCTCTCTCTCGGTGCTGCGGGATCAAGCGTTGTATATAAGAGAGGAGAGCGAAGGGAAAGAGGAGAGAACGAGCAGCAGCAGCAGCAGCAGCAGCAGCAGCAGCAACGCAGGTAAGTTGAAGCGAGCAAAGAGGGAGTCGAGCAGAATAAAACGAAGACAGCGAGAACGGGAAACTGGGCAGAGGGCGAGCGTTTCGAAGCAAGAGCGAACAGAGAAGGGTAGAAGGGAGAGAGGTGGGGATCTGCTGAAGAGAGCGAGAGGAAGAAAAGAAACGGATAAAAAAGTGAGACGGAAGACTCGCGGAGGCCTCGACGGCTGGCGGCTCTCTCGGCGGCGTCGGCACCGCTTGATGTACTCCGGGTTCGTAATTACAGGTTTTCGGAACGCCTCGGTTCTCTCTCTCTCTCTCTCGTTCCCTCTCTTTTACTCCCTCTGCCGGGAGAGTCAGAGAAAGAAGGAGAAACGAGCATGCTGCGTTCGAGAAACGAACAGCAACACCACCGGCAAACGTACCAACAGAACCAGAACCTCCAGACCTGTGTACATCTAACTACTACTATAACTGCGATATTTTATATAGGCTGTTACAAAAGTAAAGTATCATCATGGACGATGAAAAAATAAAATTATTTTGCAGAATCGGGGTGCTATTTTTTGAACTTAAAGAATAACATTCTTTATTTTTTAATTACATCAAATAAAGAATGATTTGATTATAGACAAATCATTCGAAATTATTTTGTCACAGTAAGAAAAAAATGTGGTATTGGTGACCAATATTTAATGAAAGAAAAAAAAACCTCAACTATTTTTTTCACGTTGCAATATTTTTCCGTTTTCACTCATAGATGCAAACGGTGTATTTACTATAAAAAAATGTCTAATGAAGAAACATTTAATAGTTGCCGCGTATTATCACTAATTGAATTATAATTCTGATGATATTATTGTAATTTTAAAAAATCACTATATTTGGGTCTCTTTTAAGCCTCTGTTTCCTGATTGAAAGCATCGAAAATCGCTGCTCTACGATACCGCTGAGTGTTTCCCTTATTTTTCTCTCAATGCAAACGAGTTTTATTCTCGATCAATGAAAAAAATAAATAAATCTGACCCAATTTTATTTTTACAATTATTATTATGAATACAAAAAACAATCTTTTTTCGAATTTTTTTCAGTGGTGCTCCCTTCCGCTGATTCACACGTCTTTAAGCTTTGAAAAAAGAGTTGTAATAATGAGTAGATTATTTGTTTTTTTTTTCTCGAGAATTTGAAGTTTAAAAGAGCGTTTGAGAATTATGAACCTTTTAGTAGAGTCGAAGGAGGGTCTTTGGAGATGAGGGAAGAGATTTCGTGGAATCGTCGAAATTTCTAAGAAACACGCGAGGTTGGTATAACGCACTGCCTCGATCAGGTATAACACCACAGTGGTGAACTACCTAGAATAGTACAGTTTAGAATAGGATGCAGCAACAGTTTAGGGATTTAAGCTCGCTCGACTCGGTCGTCACGAAGATCAACGCGGGGGAGAAGTTTTTTTTCTTCTTTTTTTCTTTTTCCTATCGTAGCCACCGCTGCATCGATACTTCTCTATACACGACTGAATGGAAGACGAGGACGATAAAAAAAGAAGCGAACGAAGCGGAGGAGGAAAGATGAGAGATCCATACGCGCTGTAACAGTAGAAGCATAACGGCGAGAAAGACGGAACGCCTTGCAAGAAGACGAGGGCGATTAAGAGCGAGAACAGAGGGGCCAGATACGCAATTACATTAATTGCATGTACCGCGTTCCTCTTCTTCTTCTTATTATTGTCCTCGTGTACGAAATTATAATTCCTGTTACTATAAGAAATAATACTTAAGATGAGACCTGATAGTTTGTTTTTAAGATTTCTAATTGTATTGTCCTCCTAATATTACATTAATTGCCTATGATATTAAATAAACCGGAGATTAGCAATAAAATTTATTACACGAGACATTTATTGGCCATTAAACCAAGTGATGGATTAATTAACTGTTATCTTAAGTGTCTTGTCAGTTGGAGAAATAGCGCGTACAGCAGGTAATTATTAACTAACAAATATTAATTCTTTGTACGTGTGACTAATTTTATGTTTGGAGCCATTCCACGTCAAATTGATTTGTAATATTCCATAAATGTTACTAAAATATTTTTAATAAACTTGAAAATTTGATAAACGGTAAACTAAATTTGTGACAAATAACGAAAACCTCAATTATCATCTCCACCAATAAAATAAAGTGTTTATTCGAACCGCTTCACTTTCCATCTATTTAAAAAGATACCGACCAAAAAAAAAAGAAAGAATTGGCAAGAGATCTTCTACCCTATGTTGCCGCCACTGTTTTATTCACAAGTTCCGTCCCAGTGTCAGTCATCTCCGAGCATGTACTCTAAATCCACACATATATATATATATATATATATATATATGAGGCTTAGAGACACGGGCGAATAAGTATGAAACGAAGTTGAGGTAAAATCGATGAGGGCGTTGAGATTCGAAGGGTTTACAGGGTGGCCTCTCTCATTTTGCACAGGTGTGTAGACTAGTTTACACTGTGAATGCCCAACAGCGCCTAGGGTTAGGTGTGTATATATAAGCGCGCATCAAGTTTTTTCGAGGCTGCGCGCACGGTAGAGTGAAAAGTGCACGAACGTGCGATATGCCGACGAAAGTCACACACACTCGCACACACCCACCCACATATACACAGAGGTCGTGGATTGCGGTGAGGCGGAGGGCACCCTGGCACCTCAACACGGCACTGGGCAATCCGGAGTTCCACGAACGAGAAAAGCATACACACGGCTCCCATTCAGCTAACCCTTTCAGGCCTTCTCTCCCCCAACCCCCACTGCCCACCCCTCCTCTCTCTTTCCCTCGTCAACACTCTCCTTCTCTCGCTCTCTTTCTTTCTGAGGTTCTCTCCTATTTTACTTCATCTCGCTCTCGCCCACTCGCGCGGCGCGCGACTTCTTTTCCGTTCCGCCGGCTCACCCCGCGAAGCCCGGCGAGACCCGTCTCTCTGTACTCTCTCTCTCTCCCTCTCTCTCTAGCGAGAGCCCGGCGACGCGCGGTGTCGGCAAAATCTCTTTTACTCGCCCAGCAAGGGAAAAGAAAAGCCTCTAGTATATGCACTATAGAGTATATGCGAATAGGTATAGTACTGTAGGTAGTATAAGCGTATATATAAAGAGAGCGAGAGAGAGAGAGAGAGATAGAAAGGTTGTACCCTCAACTTGGTTTCCTAGGTTCACGCAGCTGGATAATTCCTCATGGATCTTCGGGTGGTCCACGAGTCTACACCGTAAACCCCAAAGGTGCACCGATAGTGCCGTAGTACCCTCGACACGTTCCTTTCTCGACTTTTCGTTTCGTTAGGGATTGCTTCAAGATTGGATAGAGAAAAGATTTTTTTTCTAGCTCCAGACCGATCTTTGAATCTTTATGGTAATTACTGACTTCGGGATTTGTGAAAGTGTGGGCGCTGCAGGTTTGGAATGAGGAATAGTTTGATAATTTTAAAAACATTAAATCTTTTTTTGTACCTTTAAAAAAAAAAAAAAAAAAAAAAAAAAAAAAAAAATACAAAACGAATTAAACGTATACATTTTTTTAAATTTATGGTCCTTACAGATTTGTTTCGTTTCTTGAATGACATACGTGATATTGAACTTTGGTTGAGTAATTTTTACTGCACAATGCATGTTACTTGACGAGATTTTCAAGCAAAAAATTTGTCAAGATATTCGTCAAAATATTCTCTGTTAAATAATTATTCATAGTTATTCCAAGGAAAAAGTACTTCGAATACTGTCTATTCTTGACTTGAACAGCATGGCTATTACAGGACATTCCGAATTATTGTTACGTTAGGTATGAAATCGTCCTTAAGGTGCTTTTAGCTCGTTGTCCTGCCGCTGTTGTATACGCCCGCAGACTTACAAAAGTGCGTCTCTGCGGCTAGTACGCTATATATGCATGCAGCAACCGTTCGCGCCACGTTCTCAGGAGTTCCTCCTCTCGGTTGCCGGGCCGCAGCGGCTCGCTCGTTCGCTCGCTCGGCGTCCCGTCGAGCGAGAGAGCCTTCGCCTTCGCCGCCGGGAATCTTTCAAAGAAACTTCTGAGGGGCCGCGCGCGCGCCTGACTCCTCCGGACGCTGCGAAGGCTCGGGCAACGCTGGCCGAGGGGGATGACGACGAAGGGGGGAGAGGGCGGCACCAGGGGGGCAGGGTAAAAGAGCGAAGTTGAAGAGAAAGAGAGAAAGAGAGAAACGGGACCACGTAGGCACCGTCCAAGGGTGACCCAGAAGATCCTGGTGTGTGTAAAATGTACCCAAGAGCTAAAGCCCAAAACTTATTCTTTCTCCACTTCTCAGAAAACTCTGCATTCGTCTCTTCCGCAAGTCCACATAAGATCAAAAGCTACTCATCACTATGTATTATTACACTTAACCCGAATCCATCAAACTTTTTTCTTCTTCAAAAACGTACAAAAAATACATTACATTTATGTAAATTTATAAAAAAACCCGGAGCCGAATATAAAGAAATTTAGATCCATAAAAAAAATTAAACACTTAACATTTTTTTATATTCGAATTTGGGGATTTTTATGCTAATAATAATAATAATAATAATGATAAATATTTAAAATAAATTGTAAATAATAATTAAACACGTTTTTTCAGACTTTGTAGTGTAAAATTTGAACCTGATTAGGTTTAAGTGATACCAAATTTTAGGTTTCCTCGAATTCTCAATTTTAAAGTTTCACAACTTTTTTTTCTTTACCAATAGCGCCGTTGTGGCCTTAACTTAAGGAAGGGAGTTATGTGAAACTTATGGACTTTCGAAGACTAATATCTCATTTAAATGGCCGCTAGTATAATTTTTTTTAAATATGTACTACTGCACACTTTTGTAAAAGAATCAGTAGACCAAGTACTCCCAAATTCTTCAGATGTGCTTGAGATTAGTTTTTCTGGCATGAGTACAGTGATTTGAGACAGAGCTAAAGTTTAAGCAAAGCCGTAGGTTTGAATGGTTATAAAAAAAAAAATTACTTAAATTATAACATTACCAATTTTTACAAAAAATAAAAATCTACACTCATGCCATAAGGGCTTAAGCTAAACCTCAAATTATTTGGGAATATTTATCCTACTGATTCTCGTTCAAAAGTGTCCAGAATATAAAGGTGAAAAATTTATTTTTTATCGGTGACCCGTATTTGTTTGTCGCACGTTTGTCAACCGCCAAAAAAATAATGTTTGAAAATCCGTAAATTTCACGCTCCTCTTAAATCACACGGGAAAATTAAATTTCAATATCATTAATTCCACATTTATAATAATAACAATATATTATATATTATTAATAAGAAAAAAAAAAAAGAGGATAGCTCCACAAGACGTTTTTTTTTTTCAACGTGCCCAAAATGCAAACGGTAAGTCGGAAATGCATCAACATGCGCACATTTTGTGGATTCACGTGAAAAACAGATGATTGCGTGCGGTTAGCCGCGCCGTTAATGACAACGGATAATGGGGCCTGAAGGCACACATGCATGCATATTGTAGCCAACAGCGGTCATCGAGCTCTTCCGTGCTCCTAAAACGAGGCAAGGCCAATATGTAGCACGTATGTCAACAGGCCTACCTTTTCAATATAAAGTATGCTATATATATATATACGACCATTCGTATTAATTAACTATCCGCGTTTGATTATTGATATACCTTTGATTCGTTCATCGCAATGATCCTTGATGCAACAGTGCTTTGTTTACTTTTGAGCTTTATATGCCTCCAAGGCTTTTATATGTTTGATTTAATTACTTTCTCTTTTTTTTTAATCGTGTTTGTATTAACTATTTGAGCGCCAGCGCTGTTCCTATATCATCACAGTAGTGTGGTACGAGCGTTGAAATCTCCGATGCACTGTTTTATCCTCGCACAAGTTTCCACTGCGTACACGAAGAATTCATTTTCTTTAGTGTATTAAAAAAAACTCACAGGAAAAAAAACCTGGTGATTCTAAAAGTAACACTTGTTTAACATTTTTTTTTATTTTCTTTTTATAAGTCACGGCTGTGTTGTTTATTGTTTAAATAATTAAAAAAAGAAATTACAAGAAATACGAATACTGTGTATTACGTATAAGAATTAGGTGCTAATTTAAAAATTTAATATCGTCACTGTCGTCGATGTTTTCAAGTCGTGTCCGGGCCCTTCGAATGAGAATACGAGGAACGCGATGCGAGCCAACAGGAGGAGAGACGCACGCTCTTTTGCTTGTTGCTGCTTGTGTTCGGGACGACGCACACGGTGAGACTGCGGGATCCATGGCACAGTGACCATAAGCAATGTGCGGGAGTGCGACGGAGATAAAGAGAGACGAGAGAGCCAGCTGTCGTTCGGTTCCCTCTCTTGCTTTCACGATTTCTCCCACTCGCTCTGTCCCATCCACAGAGAGAGAGAGAGAGAGAGAGAGGTCTCTCGTCCTTTCCTCACACCAGTATAGTAGGATCTCCCGTAAGTTACCGATTTTTATGACGTGTGTGTCTGTTTTGCCGATCGCGGATTCAAGCAGAAACGAACGCTATCTACAAAATGGGGAAAGATACAGAAAACGGGGGTGAATTAAATAATTTATAAACATTCACAACCAAAATGATTAATTCTACTAGAACTTTTGTAGTTTAGGAAGAGCGAAAAATGTTTTTAGAAATCAACTTCATTAGAAGATACCAAGAACATTTCTTAAACATAATATCAATGCCAAAAATGTGTTAATAAATTAGTAAACACAACATTTTTAAACAAGTTCTTTTTCTTTTTATCTGAAAAAAGTCTGCTAGTGATTAAAATTAGACGATGCAAAAAAAAATGCATGTAATTCTAAAAATCGCTAAATCTCCACCATACAAAGAATTATAAATTTTGTGAATAAAGACGTTAAAAATATTTGCGACGATTAAAAATAAAAATAGAAGAAGAAATATTTTTTGTAACGCCCGAGATTTATTTATCGATACTTAAAAATAGGTAAATAAAAATGGAGAACGTATGCGCCGTGCGACTGTACAAAATATTCCTTCTGTTGGTGGAGCAAAAGATGGTGAGGCTGGCTGTTGGTTTGCCGCACGAGGACGGTACAGTCGCGGCAGCCTCGCGCGTCTCTTCCGAAGAAGGAAGAAGAGAGAAAGAAGGAGCACAGGACGAGATAATCGTACGCTCGGCGTCGGCAAAGACCCGGAGACGTACAAGAGAAGTAGAACTCTGTGCGCGCAGGTATAAGGGCGAATTCTTCGGAGAACCTTTAAACGAAATAGGCAAAGGGAAAGAAAAAGAGAGAGGATATATATTTTTTTTCAACGTTCGGATATGTTTACGCAGTACGACCTCTGTGCGGTTCGTGATGGCAGCCGTAGCACAAATAGAGTATATAATACTATTTTCAGGCACAGGGGAGTCAGGCACATCTGCTATTTATATATATTAAAGGTCCTACGTGCATCACCCGTCGAATATACTAATTAAAAACTAATTTAAAATCCTGGACCTTCAAAATTGTTTCCTTATTATTTTATACCATTGACAAAGCCACCTCTATGAGGAAGTTGATCTTGATGAATTTTGCATTCCTCATAGAGGAAGCTTTATCGAAGACATAAAATAATGAGCAAGGAACTAATATTATATACACAAGGATATATTGCGAAGTGAAGTAAAATAATTTTCGTGCCTCCACATCAGCTTAAAATGTGAATAAGGAAATCTCGTTAACGCCAAAAAGGTATTTTCTTGTTTTTCATTTTTCAGTATATTTGGTAGTGTGCCTTCGCTGACAGTAAATCTGGTGCCGCTTCAGATTCGCAGAAACTGCATGCACACAGAGTCTACAGAATTCTTTTTCGACAACTTGCGATCTGCACGAGACAGCCAATCTGGCGAGTGTCCCGTTCAAAAGGAAAATGCGCCTATCCAAGAGAGAGAGAGAGAGAGAGAGAGAGAGAGAGTAGAGGTTCACGGAAGGAAGACACGTAGATTTGAATGTAATGTGTATATGTATATATAAAGTTAGACATCAGACATGTCGTTGCGGCGAGGATGCGGCGAGGACAGAGCGGAGGAATACAAGCGGCTCGTCTCGTGCCTGCAGGCCCGTGAATCCTGCTAACAGCAGCGGCATGAAAAGCATTTGTAAAACAAAGACAAGGAGAAGAGAGGAGAGGTGGATTAATTACGTGAGTCGTCGTAGTTGTCGTCGCCGTAGTGCCGGTACAGGTGAATCGTCCCGCACGCGGAACTCTCTTACTCTGAGCTGACGCTGCTTTAGAGACGCGTCGTTGAACGCAAAGACGCGGGGGCCCTTCTGTTATAATGACACGCGGCTAAAACGTCGTTGTAATATCGTCACATAGACCAGGCGTTATTTTTACCCCTTTGAAGCACAATATTTTTTTTAAATATTTTAACATTGTTTTCTGTTTAACATTGAAACATTTTTTAATCGAATGTATATAGTTTAGATAATATAGAAATCGCTGGTATTCAAGTTGGAACATCGATCATTGGGCGTAAATACTAAAAAACGTAATTTAGGTTAATTCGAGATATTTCTCTCAAACTTGATAAAATATTTTCAAATCTTTCTGCCGTCTCTAAGTAATTTGTTTTGACAAAAATTATTAATTCATTACCCCTCTTCATATGCGCGATTGTATTGCTTTTACAAACCCGTCTTTTATTTTAGCGAATTCCCTAACCGATGTGTCACGGTTAAAAAATGTTTTGCCTCTAAACGTATGTTTATCAACCGGAAAGTCCGAAAGAGCTACATAATTGAAAAACAAAAGTAACGAAACAAAAAAAAAAAGGAGAGAAAAATTTATCGGGCCAGAGTGAAGTTGCTGCAGTACAGGGTGAGATCATGTCAGCTTGTGGCGGGCTATTGAGTCGTTAGAGAGCCTATCGAGAGGAGTCTCGCGAGGGGCATCGGGGCATTGGCGTCGTCGACGCGTTTCACCTCTCCCCGCGTTCACTGATGCCCGTACAGTATGGTATACACGCCGCGGGTGAGGCAGCAACGGGGCGTCAGGCGCTGGTACATACCGAGTACGTGAGCGCAACGGAGATAAACAACTGGGAGGCGCACGATTGTGCGACCGAGACAGAGTTATTTTCCTTTGATGTAGCCGCCGCACGCGATCCCACACACGCTCGCGCGAGCCCGCGCGCGCGAAACTCGCGAGAGCGCGACCATTCGACGAGGGGAAAAGGGGAACAGAAGCGAGAGAGGGAAAAAGAGATAGAGGTAGTCACAGCAAGCGCCTTCCATGAACAAGTCCGCGAGCAAGGATCAAATGCGTGAGCGAGTGAGAGCTAAACTGAAAAAAAAATATATATATATATATATATATATATATATATATACATGTAAAAGAACGGAAAGAAAGGAAATGACGGTGAGTGGGGGAAGCGCCAGTTTTCTCAGTGTGAATCCGCGTGAACGGATCTTTTCGTACACGCACAATATGAGCCAACGTGTAGTACAGTAGAATCTCCATTAAAGTATTATATTATGAATTATTAATGATAACGATCTATAAATCCTCAGATATGAATTCTGTACATTTCTTTTGAAATATTTTTCTTTCGTCCGAAAGTACTAAAATTCTAATAAAATCAAACTTTTAGTCGGGAATGTATGTGCAATGCATCGGTAATTCACTTGAAGAATAATTCAAACCCGGTTAAACGCGCTTCTACTGTATATCATAAATGCAGTCATTGGCCATCGGCCAGATATTGTCCGTCAGTCAGCGCTGAGAGAACTATAGTGAATAAAAGGAGAAGCGACTGTGCTATTAACTGCGTGTTTACAGGAGAAGGGAATAGAGGAGTGAGAGGCGACAAGCGTGCAAGCAAAATCGCACTTTATATACGTGTATTACGAGATACATGTAGATACGTCGCTGGCGAAGGAAAGGAAGAGACGGAGAAAGAGAGAGAGGAAAAAGTATTTAATACCATGGCCCGTGTAATAAACACTGAGAACGCGCAACTCTTCGCAAAGTTGCCTGTAATTTCTCGCTGAAAATTATATGTTAATGCCGGCCTTAATGGCGTTGTTCGTTAACGGCATATAGCCGCGAGTCAAAGAGATCGGAAAATAAGGGAGTCGGCGTACACGAGGCGACCAAACGATACCGAAGTTTTGGGGTCAATGCTCATGTCATCATACAGATAGTTTAAAATGATTCTTAAGATCTAGAAAATAAAAGAAAAAGAAAACTCGTTGCAATTAATGCAACATTTCTATGTCGCATTTTTAATGGGTTCTTTAAAATTATGACAAAAGATGTGTTCCAATTCCCTCTAATTCATAAGTTGGACACTTAAATAAACGATAGTTCCACAATATCTACTTTTTCCTTTTGTCTTGAATTTTTTTTTTTTTTCTTTTTACAGTTATTTCCAACCGGGTAGATGATTGTGTGCGACGTATAACGTCATCGTCGTACGTCTAGACGAGTCAAAAGTATAAATTTTCTGGGACACACGAGAGACAGTGAGAGATAAAGAGATTTTTGTACTTAAACGCTTTTCTATAGGTGCACATGAGTAGGATATACATATATGTATATCAGTGCGGAGTATTATAGGGAGAGCGATGTGACGAAGGAGAGGCAGATAGAGAGAGAGAGAGAGAGAGAAGGATAGAGGTATCCAGCCGAGGACACCAACTCTGAACTTCAAAGGACTCTTTGATGGTTTCCGCTGCTGCCATTGCGGGATCTTGATAAACCCGCATTATACGCCGGTAGTGTACAATCCCACAGAGAAGAGAGGAGGTAGAGGAGAAGGAGGACGCACGCCGCGCAGCACGGCCGTTAGTATCGCGCGTATTGTGTATGCCCAAACCAGTTTTCGTTCGTTTGCCTGTTTGGCTCTCCTAGCGTGGTTCGCTCATTCGCTCTTTCTATCTCTCTCACGCACACACTAGCGCGGGTAGCTTAATTAAATATGTCAGGCCCGATGGACCATGAACCTAGAGAGGGATTTCAGGGCCCGAGCGTTTAAGGCCCATCGCCGTCTGCGCTATTATTATACGCCGGAATATTATTATACCGGAAGGTGTGCGCGTGTGTGTGCGGGCACTCTCTACTCTCTATTATCGCCTCTGACTTTTTTTACTGTAGCGATATACGATTTTATGATACACCGGGGAAAAATGATTTGTTTAAGTTAAATGAGTATTTTCAAGTCATATTTACTTTTCAATCACAAAATGTTTGTTTAAATCAGTGAAATATTTGTTTCAGACAAATGGAAGAAAGACATAAAAATATCTTTGATTCAAAGAACCTCATCGTTTGTCAACTCGACTGGATTATTTTTTAAAAATTTTATAACTCAATATTTATTACGTTAAAAAATACAAGACTACGGTAACAAAAAAATTTACAAAAGAATGAGAGAATCCGAAATTATGTTATTTTTGTTCTTCTCACTCTTGCGAAATGTACGATTTTTATGACCTACTAAAACAAGGAGAAGAATTATTTGTTTACGGTATAAATAAATGGGTCTAATATCGTTTATGTTTTAAATCCGTAAAATATTGATTAAATGTGAAATTCAGGGAATAAATAAAAAATGCTTTCATTCAAATCAGCCTTTTTTCTGTCATTGCAGACGCACAGCTGGTTCTTGTCCTCTTCTCAACTCGAGTGAATAAATTACAAAGTGTGCGAGTTGTAAAGCATTAGATACGATAGATTTGATACGGAGGCAAATGATTTTTGGGCGAGTCACTCTTCACCGAGAAAGCTGTCAGACGAATGTCGAAAAGAGAGAGAGAGAGAGAGAGACACAGATATTGAGAGAGGAGTGCTCGTGAACAATAGAGGGTCGCGACTGGTGGTCTGCGACAGCTGAGGTGGTCAGCGGCAACAGCACGCCTGCAGCAGCAGCAGCACCAGCAGGCGTGCAGCAGTAAAGCATGCCGGCTCCTTTTCTCTTTCATCTTTGCCGCCCTTCTGATCCACTTCACACGTATTTACCCGAGCGTATAGCTCCTCGTCGTCGTCGTCGTCGTCGACGTCGTCAGAGGAAAAAGAGTGAGAAGTAGGTGTACGACAGCCCAACCAACAGAACGGTGTATATATATATATATATGTATATAAGTTACAGCGTTGAAAGCTAGCGAACAAGACCAATGGCATGTCCGAAGAAGATAGACATAAACTTGTATATAAGAAATAATCGACTTCCGCGATAATATCGTGATAAAAGAAAGTCGTAAGAATTTCTCGCAGGGCGAAAAAGGTTTGTTCCATTGATTGTACGTAAATTACCATGTGAAATTAATTGCATAATTAGAGAAACTAATTAATAAAAATAACAATCAAGAATGCAAAGTAGAACTGAATACATTCCACATTGTCTTTTATTTTTTACAAAGTTACCTCTATGAGGATGTACGTTTATCGGTTTTGACTTCCTCATCGTGGAAGCTTTTGTCAAAAATTCGAAAATCATGAGGAAGCAATGTGCAAAGTTTTCCTATGCATCCTTTTTTTGTAGATCAAGTGGGATTTCTTCAAACCAGATCTATCTTACTTCACGCTAGTTTTTCCTTAAAAACGTGTACAATTTCAATCTCAGTACTTGATTGACTTTTCATTCTACCGGACAGCCTTAAAAAAAAAAATCGAAAATCAAATAAATTTCACACAATAGTCAATCGACAGTCCCTCGGGTCTTAAACGTCAGAGAGTCAACGACGATATTAGGTTCACAGCCGGCGAAACCAAACGAGACCCGACATCGTATAGTTGCCCTTGTACACTTCATATCCTCGCGCTCTCTCTCTCTCTCCCTCTCTCTTTCCCTCAACCGTTGTATACTCACGAATTGTTTGATCATCCCTGCACTGCAGCCTCGTAGGCCCGTCGCTGGGGAGCAAAACGAGAGAGACGTTTTTCTTTTTTTTTTCTCCTGGTCGCGAGGGGTTGCTAAAGAGAGTTTACGCGAACGCTGTGGGGTAGTTATATAGCGGTACTCGGGGTACAGAGTTGAGTATTGTGCGCAAGAGAGACAGAACGCGGCGGGTCCCTGTCGCCAAAGAATAAAGGAAGAGATCAGTCCGGTGAAATAGAGAAGAGAATTATAAAAAAAAGAAGAAGAGAAAAAGAAAAGAAAAAAAACAAGAGGTTGAAGAGCGGCACGAGGTGCGCGACGAGGCGGCGCTTTTGACGTTTTTTTTTCGCCCTCTCTTCTTTTCGCTGCATCCACGTCTGGCCCGTGTAGTTCTCTTTCCCCTCTCTGAGCCTCTTCTGGTCTCGTTCTTTCGATGCTGCACCGGTGCGCTGCGAATTCGTTCCTATATATGTGTATGTATGTATATATATATATTTATTCTGAAGCTCCATTGGAATCGCGAGGTATCGTGCCGGGAAAAGTCGAAAGGTGAAACTGCGGCACTTAAGAATCTCGAGGGATAGGAGAGGGATCAAAGACAGGCAAAAGTATACACGAGATGGTATATAGCGTTTTGCGCTGTTTCCCCAGTAATCTCCCGACTCACTTGGTCTCTCTTAACTCACTCCCAAACAGTTTTCATCCGACGCTTTGTCGATCTCTCGGTTGCGACTGCTCAAGTTAATCTTTCAGGAGCTGTAAAAGCGAAATCTTATCCTTCTGTATGTAGCCCGAGATACGAGGGGAAAAAGCGATCGGAGGTAAGCTATATGGCAAACGAAGGAGAAATGTTGCGTTAACCCTCTCTCGAACCCAACGATCACTGAAAGCAACAAGAGATACTACTTCCACTTCTTTGCATAATAGAGTTTGCGGGGTTGTAGGGGAGATTTCACGTCAAATCGGAGGAATCGTAAACTCGACAGTTCTCAGTCCGTTGGGAAAATGTGCAATTTTTAAATACATTGTGTTTAATGTATTTCAAAATTTAGACACTTCAATTAACACATTTATTGTGAATATTCTGAACTTTTGCTTTGACGTTGATGGCATTGGTTTGACGTGATATGACCCGTATAACCGTTTTTATAAAACTCTTTATTCTTTATAGACGTTTCGTCAATCCTTATCCGCGAGAAATCTTATACTGCACTCTGGTGACACCAGGTGTGAGTGACATTGCTGTATATACGACCGGATGAGGAATAATGTGTATAGAGTGCAGATGAAAGGAAACCGACAACTCCTAATTTCTTTTTATGCTATATAAATGTAATACATGCACGACAGTTGAGAATCACTCGTACGCTTTAACGAGGTGAAAAGTTGTAAATGGAGAAGAGAAGAATCTATCTCCGAGAAAAGACTGTGGCATTTTCTGTGACTGGGTCAGTCGATGCCGCGCGTCTCGTCTCTGCGGTGAGTCCAGATGTTGAAAACGCGATTGGACTCTCTGTCCTATCCGTGACGATCGAGGAGCCAGCAATTGTGACGCTAAAATGAGCGGCGCACCGTTGGCGGCACGCATTGAAGGCAACGAGGGAAAAGAAATAATATGTCGGGTACAACGAGATTCTAAAGGAGAAACCGATTGAGAGACGCGTATCGAATTTCCATTGGTTCGAGAGTGATCTATACAGGCATTCGCGACTGTGTGAAGGATCGCAGGAGCCCCTCAAAATCTTAAGCAGGACGAATTGGTCGCGCGAAGGGATTCTTTCGAAACGAATTTTTTTTTCATCCATATGATTGATCGAGATTGGAATTGGAGAGATAACGAGAGGATCGCTGACTATATTCATCTACGAGAGTGGGCTATATAAGACTATAGGGATGGGCAATGGCTTGAATAAAATTGTATTTAAAATACTTGAGAATTCGAATAACTACGAATACTTCTTAAAGAAGAAAATGACCTTCCCTTAAACGTCAAAAAAAAAAAATAAATAAATAAACATTAAACAAAATCATCTAAGTCGAAGCCAACAGTTGAACCAACTGAATATAAGTGGTCCGATATCTTTGCCCAAAGTTTACTGTGAATTTCGCCATTCTACACCCCAATACAAGCCTAAACAAACTCCACAAAGTGAGCCCAATTAAATCAGCTTTAAACCAACTCAGTTCCATTAGCGAAAAGTAAATTTAGTCAGCTTAATCGAAGAAGAATTTTCTTAACGTACTTTGTGATACTAACTAATAACTTATCAACTGTTAGGTTCATCAGAAATTGCTCTCGGAAGTAGTTCCTCAAATCGAGCCCTTTGCTCTCTGGTTTTGCGTGTCCGACGTGTAGTCAAAGCGATCTGACGGCCAAACCATTCGGTATAATGCAGACAGGACGTGCATTAGCAGAGAGAGAGAGAGAGAGTATACAGAGTACGAAGTGCGAACGGGTTTTGGATTCCTCTCTTGATATTGCCGTAGATCCCGTGGCGAAATTCTCTCGCTTTCCACTTCTCTCTATCTCTCTCTCAATGTGTTTGTGTCGGGAGTGGCGCGTCTCTTCGACTCCGACGACGATAGACCAAATTATTGTGGAGCATCGGGCCTTCTCGTCTCTCTCTCTCTCTCTCCCTCTCTCTCTCGCTCACTTGTACCAGTGCAACTGAAGATAATACGTCAAACGGGCAGTTGCATCTACTGCTGCATTTCGGCAACGCTCGGTGACTCGACGTTCCGCTTTGCGCTTTCCCACCTCCTCCCACTCCATCTCCTGCTCTTTGTCCGTAACGTTTGTCGGGCTCGAGGTAAACGACTGATGACTATTGTGCGCCATTCTACGAAGGGTCGTACCTCGACTCTCCGCATTTCTCGCTAATAATGTACTCCACGTACGTATCAGCAATCGTGCACTCGGATAGACGAAGGTTCTGGCTAACCATCCAAATTGCTACAGGAATCGAGACAACGAACGACCAATCTCCACAGTACTAACCTATACGACGGCACTTAATTGTGCGCAATCTGGAAAAACAAAAGTGATTATAATCGTGTAAATGAGAAATTCGAAATTACAATATTTGATTGAAATAAAGTTTTATTCTATTCAAACAAACTCATATCCCCCATTTTTCTGTGGGTGAATATTTTCATTAGTCCAATAGCTCATGTTTCTTTGATATGTAATTTGTTTCTCTCTCTCTCTCTCTCTCTCTCTCTCGTTGCATGCACCTACATAAATATCTCACTTGGGCTAATACAATAACAAATTAAGTTGATTTGTTGGACACGTGTCAGCCAGTATCAGCATTCGAGGGTGGCAACGGGTGTACAAAGAAGAGAAAATAAAAATAAAACTAAGCGAAGGGTTGGAGTACATAATAGTGGATGATGGGGTGCGGCGGCGGCGTCGTAATACAAAAAGCGGTGGCACGAGGGGGCAAAATTAGTCTATTGGCTCACGCACGATCGCCCACTGAGTGATGGAGAGAGGGAAGAGCACGAGGTGTATTATGCCCTAATATGATATAGTATAGTATGCATACACGCTTACAAGGTGTATATATATATATAACCTGTGTACCTTCCCACGTGACAATAATGGACGCAGCGTGTCGTGCAAGAAGCCACAGGGAATCTCCAATGGAAAGTGGGCCGATGAGTGGCGTGAGGGTGAGACTGAGAGAGTGAGGACATAACAGACGTGGGTTTTCAATGGAATCGGAGCGAGTGAGATATATATATATGGGGCATTCCGTAATGATTCCCATAGGACGAAACCGGAAGCTCCTTAATATATGCAATTTTTTTTCTATATTGTTGGTATCACTCAACAGAACCTTTGTGATTTTTATTACATTTTTATTTCGGGCTTGGTGCATAACACACTTAAATATACATTTTAAAAATGTAGAACTTGAATTAAAAGCATCATTTTGACATAAATAATGCGACCAATTTTTTCTAATGCAACACAGTTTAATAATTAAAGCGCGTTAAATAATGAAGAAATTGTCCATATTATTTATGTAAAAATCATGTTTTTAATCAAAATTCGATTTTTTTTACCATAAATTGAATTAAAAAAAAAATAAATCAAGCTCAAAATAAAAATTGAATAAAGTTCAGAGATATTCTTTTGGCAACAATGACAACAACGACATAAAAAAATATTAGGAAAATTCAAGATACTTGGATTTCATATCTCGTGTAAATCACCGTGGAATGCCCCATATGTGCGTATATGTAGAGAGAAAAGCGCCGAAGGGGTTCGGTTTTCGTGCCGTGTTTGATACCACGTGCTACTCTTGTACATGAGCGCCCGACACACACATAGAAAAGAAATATATGTCGTACATATAGTACCTATATTTGAGTCGTACAACGCTCTTTCATTTAGATATCAAAGTCGGCGACGTTGATGGGGTGCTGCATCGTGCTAAACGCTGCCGCTTTTCGTCTTGACAAGAGCTGAACTTTGTCTTTATCTCTCTCTCTCTCTCTCTCTCTCTCTGTCCTCGCCTACACTTGGTACAAGTCACCCTTCGAGCCTCATTGCACTCTTCTCCGTTTTGTGTCGTAACGCCTGCATAACGCGCGGGGATATAGAGAGTAGACAATATAAGCTGCTTTACGTATATATTATAGATATATATATGTATGTATGTAGACCCCAAGGCGTGGAATCGTTAACACTTGGCATCTCACTTTCGGCTTTTTTGTAGTTTCGAGGGGACTCGCTTACGCCCTCTTGAATTAGTTCAATACAAGTTCGTTGATTTTGTTGGCTAATGATTAGTAGAACATTATTGTGTATACATTTTCTATGTGAGGTATTCTTTATCGACTGGACCAATTTTTTTTCTAATTATACTTTTTTTTTTCTCACTTCCACACTAAATTAAGTTGGATCCAACAAAATTCACATAGCTCCAAATAAATACAATAAAGATAACTAAATTAGCTTTAAATTAACAAAATATTCAGTTGACTCAAAACAAATTAGTTAAGATAACAGAATTTCATTCGATTCAGAAAAATTCGCTTTAATCAAAGTAAATACAATTGAGATACCTGAATTTGGATTGAGTCAACTAAATTGAAAGGACTCAAACTACATTTAAATAAAGATAACCCAATAATTATATTAACATTGAGCCAATTGAATTCAGTTGGTCGGAACTAATTTCAGTTGTCTCTGACTAAACAGCTTTTTGTCAGTATACAAGCTGACCCGGCATCATCGTGAATTTACCATGTGTGTGTGTGTGTGTGTGTGTGTGTGTGTGTGTGAAGTACCGGTATAGTAAACGCGATCAATCGAGTGTGCGTATACGGATGAATAGCCGCTGTGCCTCCTCGGACGAACTTGAGTGCGGAGAGTGACGACACAGTGCTTATGCTGCTATATACTCTCGTGGGCAGCGCATCGTGTCGTGAGCGGCTCGCGACGTTCAAAGGCGACCTTTGACCGTGGTAGCGTCGGGGTCCCGCCAAGAGTCACTCTTTCCCTTTTCCCCTCTCCCTCATAAGAAATACTATATACCACCAGTATAGTAGAAAGAACAAGCTTTTCGCAAGTGTGACTAAGAACGTCACAACAAAAAAAAAAAAAACTTGAGATATCCGGCTGCAATTTTCGACGTAGCCTTATGATTATTGATTATCAAAGGTGAATTTGGTACAAGGAACGGTTGCTGTGTTTGTAATTTTTTATTTTACTAAAAAACACATGTGGATTGTCTCAGAATAAGTTTTGGGTAAAACGCGAGTCGGTCGAGCGGTTAAAAATTTATAGCATTTTTTGAAAACTGTCTTTCGCGCATTAACTTGTTCAAATGATGAGATACCGAGTTCAAACTTGGTTCACATATGGATTACCAAAGAGCAAGGTTTGAGTTAAAAATTTGACCCAACTCGAGCGAACGATTTTAATTTTACGAGATGTTACATATTTTTTAAATATCTATAGAGCTCAAATCCAAAATTGATTTGCAAGGTTGTACTTTGCAGGCTTTTTTTTTAATGTTTATAGTCGAAATTAGTGAAAGAATGAATGTCGGGTAGGCGGGAAAAAAATTGAATGTCAGGAGCGAGGTGTCAATTGGTGTCGGTCTTTCGAGGGACTGCAAAGGATGACGAAGGGCGCAGGAGGAGAGGCTAGCCCACAAGGATATATACTATAATGGCATTAAGGCTTAAAGAGGCCTTAAGGCTTTAACCTAACCGTTAGTTTATTGGCGTGAAGGAGTCGCGGAGCGTGTCTACATCAAAGGCTGAGCCGCTTCCGAACGCGGCTTCCTCCTCTCTTCCCTTGGTACGCCTTTTACTCCCTCTCTCTCTCTCTCTCTCTCTGTCGCTTTTTTTTATCTCTCTCTCCCTCTCTATCTCTCTTCTCTTCACAGAGTCGTCGCCATTGCTGCTGCATCAGCCGCATCTCGTACCGCGAGACACTACGCTGGTGCACGTCTACTTCAACCTCTTCACCCCGCGTAACTTCTCTTTCTCGCCTCCCACCTCATCCTCGCATCATCGTATGGGCTCTGGAACTCGTCGAGCTCCATGCAGCAAATCCAACATCAGAGCACTGCACTCTTCTTGACTTTAGCCCGCGTGAGAGAAAGAGAGAAAGAGAGCGTGCGCGCTTCTCGCAACTTTATACAGGAGTTCCGCGTGCAAACGGCAATCACTGCACTCTTTCTGCTCTGATGCTAATGCAACGACCCGGCTATTAACATTTTCAGAGGAGAGAAGCTCCGGGGCCTTTGCACGCCGGAAGAGCGTACAGTCGATGTAAACGGTCCGAAAAATTGACCTGTAAGAGGCTACAAAGACAACCAAGTTTCTTGAAAGAGTTTAAGGATGAGGAATAAGGTCAGAGGCAGGTCAGTTAGGTGCCTTTGATTGCTGTTAGAGGAAGAACGATATGAACTTTTTTTTTTCTCTGTTCGCACTACTATTAGGAATTTCGGAATTTGGACTCTGAATTTAAAGTCAAGGACCTTCAAAATGCCCAGCTCGCGATTATCATAAAAATCGATTGGTTGAGGTTGAACGAACGTCCTTGGTAAATGTAATTAAAGTAACACCCCGTTGTTGACCTGTAATAGGGAGGACGAACCAGCACAACGAAATGCCCGAACGAAATTCAACACGATTTTAAGCTGACTTTGGTCAGAACTACGCCCCGAGGAAAAATAGTTATTATTGACGGAACGAGCAATCAGGGAGTGTCAAATATTTTGTTAAAGATATTGGTTTTCGACTTACTACAAATTTAGTGCGCTCGATCGAGTAAATCTGAGATATTGCTAACCAGCATTCAATATTCAGATCTTTTCTAATCTCAAACTATTTCAGCACTTGAAGAGTTTTATTTATTTTCTCGACTCATAGAAGCTTTTAATCTCCATCAAACAAATCAACATGTTATTTCCAATTTGATAGACAATTACACATTGCAAATAAATATTAAAAAAAAATATATATATATTATAAATTTCTCATTTGTAAAAGTTGAAAATATACAACTCCGACGCATTCGTTTTACACAATAAATAAGTAAAGGTGTAATATTGTTCGTTCAATGAATTGCCCTTTTTCTCATTTCTCGCTTTGTGTCTTTGCTTTGCTCGAGATTTTTCACTGAATTCAAGGTAGCATAATGAAATCTCAGGAAATGAGTATCTCCCTCCTTCTTCCACATTCTTTTAATACATATTCATGCAAAGTTGACCGCGTTCCACGTCGATCCCTGCGCTCCTCTCCTCGAAAAAGAGCTTCGAGGCGTACGAGTGTCGAAACAAACAATAGAGACTCCTTTCCCCTCCTCCGGCTCCTCTCGTTTTCTCGTAATTGCAGAGTGAAAAAAAAAGGTGAAAAGAGTGAATAGAAAGAGAGAGAGTTGCAGGGGCAAGTGTCGGTGGAAGCTGACGCCCGGCGACTCTACCCAACGTTGCACACAGAATTACGAGCTCCCTGTGTTACTCACACATTTATATATATACGTATCTGTATATCATATAAATATCTCGCCGCCATCGCGTAGGACAATCAAATGACACACCAACGCCCAGATTTTTCCAAGTCCATAAGAGACCACTTCCAGGGCCTGATTTTCCTCCCAAAGCCAGAAGATCCTACGAGAGACCTTCCTAGGGCCCGATTTTTCCAAGTCCCATGAAACCCTTTTCTCAGGTGCTAATATTTCAAAGTCCCCGTGAGACTTTTCTCCCAGGGCCTGATTTTTCTAAATGTTCCATAATAGGTCCTCTCTAAAGAATAAAATTTACAAAATGTACAAAATCCGGATAAGGGGTTTTGGGCACCGCTAGTATATATATATGTATAAATGTGTATTATACCTTATATAAGATTTTTCTTCTGTTCTCGTGTTATTTTCGACGACCTGACAAGCCGCGCTCTGTCTCTGAATGAATAAGAAGCTTCGTTATGCCTTCCGACAAAGCGTTAATTTATTAAATGTCTCAACGCCGAAATAGCTCGACTAATCAATTCGAACCTCCTGGTGTATCATCGCTTCCATTCACTTTACTTTCAAATTTACTCTCTGTGTATATGCGCATACGAACTTGCGTGCGCGTGTGTCCCAACACACGAAACGTGCTCGTGCTGATGATGTTTTGCAGAGCCCGAGAGAGAGAGAGATACACGCACAAAAAGTGTAAACCTATGCGCCAGAGCCAACCAGCCGCGCGTATAGAAAACTCGTCTCTCCAGCCTCACGCACACTTTTCTATATTGAAATAGAGAGAACGATGAAGTTGGTCGAATGAGTTTTATACGAGCGTAGCATTATGATACGCATTTTAACATTTTTCGCCATAATTATTCATTACAGGTGGAGCAATATTTTTCACATAAACTAGTATATTAAATGTAATATGTATAAAGCAAATGTAAACATACAGTGTTTTATAGTAAATTTTATCATAAATGTAGCACAAAAATAAAAGTTGATCAAAACGACTTTGCTACAAAGAAATTGCGCTAATTCTCTGGACTTTGGCCTTATTAATTCGCTGTAAACAGTCGCTTGAGTTTTTGCACAAATATATATACACGCACACTCGTCTATGCATAACTTGTAACATAAAAAAATGCACCATATCTAATAATGAAGTACGTGCCGCAGGAGCATCAGTTATGTACATGGATGCTCGTTAGCCTCAGCACGCCTAAACATTATCGTTTCTAGTCAACACTGCCACAACAGAGACAACAAATCCTAGTTTATCTCCAAGTATTTCTTATTTTTCACTCACCTTCCACTTTCCTTCTCATTATTATTATTATTATTATTATTATATACCCCCCATAATGACAAATAATAATAAAGAAAAAAAAACACTCACCTATGCGATTTCACGGTGCAATCGGGCAACAAAGCTCGCCCAGAGACTCCACTGTATTCCCTCCCTCGTCGTCGTTTGTTTTTTCACTTCTTTCTCTGCAGCAACACACCAGCAGCGTCGGGTAATATCAAAGAATAATGTAATCGTAGCTTTTTTCACTCCAAGTCGTTAAAAAAAAGGAAAAAAAAGAGTCGTGTTTGACTGCGGGCTAATGACGAGACGAACGACTTATGCGCGTGTTGCTTTGCTGCTTGTTTTTTTTTTTTTAGGCAAGGAAACGACGGAAAAAAGAAGAAATGAAAAAACTGAAAACTTTAGCGAAAGCACCTCTGCGGCGCCGCCTCCTCTTTAGTAATATCCTGAGCGAGTCTCAGGTCCCATGCTCGATTGTCAACTCTCGTTTTCTTCTCTTCTCTTGTCTTCTCTAGCATCACCACCAACAACAGCACCAGCAGCAGCAGCAGCAGCAGCACTAGTAGCAGCAGCAATTGCGATAACGATAGTAGTCGTAGCACACTGCGCGCACATGGCGCGTCGTTAAACGGCCCCACCGTTTCAAGTGGACGTGTCGCAGCCGTCCAGGTCCCTGAGGACCACACAACCTACAATATTTTTCTGCTTCTCTCTCACTCTCGCATACACAAACACACGCACACGTACACTCTCTCTCTCTCTCTCTCTCTCTCTCTATTCTTGCACTACAGTTATTCGTTGTCGCGACCAGACGCCGAAGACGCGGCTCTCACTCTTTCGAGAGGTCTCGCGTGTGCGCGCGCGCGCGCACAGCGCTCGCCGCCTTATATTTTATTAAGACGCATACACACGCACACACACACTCGCACACTCATCACGCGGTGATCTCACTCGCTCTTGAATCTCTCTCCTCGTTTCATCGACTTAGAAACACGGTTTTAATTCGCGTATTAAAAGTAAAAGAGCGTGCTATAATATCCGTTAGTTAGGTATTATATTTGAGAATGAAGAATACTGCGGTGGGGACGGAACGTGCATCGGCAACAAGAACTACGAGCACGACAGCGGCTGCAGCTCTCCGAGGAGTACCAGCAGCAGCACGGCACAGCACTACACCACAGTCGCCATCAACTACCATCGTGCTATCTTTGTCTGTCTCTCTGCTGCGCTGTTGAGTGTTGAGCTTGGAGCTCGAACGCTTTTTCTCTCTCTCTCTCTCTCTCTCTCTCCTTCTGGGTTTCCTCCACCTCCACCGTCGCCTTCCTCCTCGCGGGCGGAACGCGCCGACAGTCCCTTTTGCGCTTACGGCACACACGGGGCGAGGATTCTGTAGAGAGGAGCGAGCGAGAGAAGAAATAAAGTTGGGTTAGCCGCCCTCTGTCGGACGTTGCGGATAACCCGGAGGTTTCAAAGTGCGGCCAATCAACAGGCCGTATGCCCTGTGGCCCCGTTCAACCAAGTAACTAGCGGAGGCGCGAACCCCGAGTTTTTAGCCTCACCAGCGCAATCTTACGCGCTGCGCGTAGGATTCACACTTATTTTTCTTCTATATTATTCTTTTGCTATTTTTATTATATAATCTCTACTATATATTTCGCGGTATTATCTTATTTCTTTCGGTTTAAATTACTCATGTACGGTCCAAAAGTGCGCGCATAATAGATTCAGTAGCCAATCAGAATGACGAGTTAACGGCTTCACTTATATATCGCACGTCGAGATTTACATCTATTTTTTAATTAAGGATGTTTGCGAGAAAACTAGCTGCTCAAGGAGGAAACTATATATTTGAAATTCTGTTATTTCATAATATTCCGAATTTTTTAATTATTTTTTTTTTAATGAATTGATCTTGGCAAATATTGAGTTCCGAACGAAAGAAAGATAGTTTATTTGTTGCTGAAATTTTTCTTCCTAGAATAAAACGATATATTGTCCATCGAGCAAACTGTCTTTCGATCCAATAATTTTCATTTCGTTTCGTAATATCAGAAATTATTTATTTATTTTTGTATGCATTGTACTCGCGGAAATATTGAGTCCCGAATGAATCTATATATGAGCCCGCCGGGATGATTGCACATACTTGTCGATGCGAGAGCGAACGTCGGAGCGTAAATCGATGATTATTGTCGAAAAAAAGGGAAGAAACTGCGGTTTTTACATAGCGAAGTAAAACGAGATCGCAGAGTAGGAGTGGGAGTTTATAGACACGGGGGCAACTCTACTTGTACTTGTAGCAAATACCCATTTCTTTGATCTTCCGTGACCCTTTGATCTCGCGACACTACCATCCCTCCGTTCTTCTCGCTCCGGACTTCCTCCCCGGCACCTATACACGAGTAACTCATCCTCCTTTTCCTCCGACGGCGCGAGCAGCACAAGCAGAAGCAGCCTAGCGCTGCTTCTGCGACTCTGTACCACCCCCCAAGTGGTGCGACTGCTGCCGCTTCGCCTTCTAACAAAACAATTTCAAAGCCTCCGCAACTCCTGTGTACCGCGAGGCATTGTGTATTTGCCTCAAATAAAATATATAAGTCTCTCTCTCTCTCTCTATCTTTTTAGCTCCACTTCGCTCTTTGGTGGAGTGAAACATTCGAGCGTACGCTGTCTTGTTTCCTTCGTCCTCCATCCACCCTGGGACTTATAGCCAAGGTCTCCTCGAGAAGATGCGATGAACGAAGGAGTTCGGTGCAAACCATCTCGATGTACCTCCAAAAGGCAGATCCGTCTGTCCTGCTTCAACTTCCCTCTATATCTATAAACTTTTGTTTTACAACTTATTCCTCTTTCTTCGGCGGTTGTTCATTTTATTGCTCGATTGAATTCGTTTTCCATTCAAATTAAGCACTTGAATGTGGAGTGACTCTACTTTGGAATGCGGAGGCAGCCGCAATTGCCGCTGTGAATTGGCGGGCAATTGAAAAATAGCTGTAATAAATAAAAGTCATAACGCTTTCTAGGAATACATTTTTTTTTTTATGTATTTGGAATAAAAATTGGCGGAGAACTTGTTTGGATGCTTGAATATTAAGGAGGTTGAACGACAAATAGTTTAGCTTTTTTTCTTTTTGTAAAAATGTTTTATCAATTTATTAATTGCAATGAAGGAAACACTAATAGTAATTGAACTTTTTGTATTTTGTTCCGTCATTTTGAATTTCTAAATATTGTGATGAGATTTGTAATCAGCGACCTCAAAAACCTCCGAGTACCAAATTACAAGTGTATATTTTATGTAAGGAAATAAAAGCACCTTAAGCCTTAAGATGACTGGTAAATTCGTCGCTGTAGATCCAATTGCAATGAAAAATGTCTATAACAAAACACGAGTTATGAAGATCACTTCAGTAAGTATATTTTAATAACAAACACTGTAATACCATTTTGACAGATATTTTTTTCTCAATATTTGCAGAATATATTTTCTGCAAAAAAAAAAAAAAAAAAACCCAATGTCCAGAGTGGAAGAAACCGGCCTTCCCACTGGCTACTAAAAGGTTCCAAACATTTTTAGAAGAAAATAGAAAATTCTAACAAAAATTTATCTCATGTATTTCTAATCTATGACTTCTTAGTTAATTCCAGCTAAGATTGCTGGCAATTCGTGAAAAGAGAATCAAGAAATGGAGAAACATTCACCCCATCGAAGAAGGAACCGCGATGATCGGATAAACGGAAACGTAGCTGCAACGTATCAAAGGAAGTGCAATAAACAACAATCAGGTTTGAAATATCGACAGACATAAGCGGTATATTTTCTAAGCACACACTTTGGGGGTGGTCTAGTGTAATATCATTTCCACGAACTCAGAGATGGCCTACGCGAAGAATAATGAAAGATCCGAGTTGCGAGCGAACGTGGTTGCCGGAGTAGATGAACTCAGTGAGAAGCAACACGACGAATACGACGAGAGACTCGAATATCGTTGTCCCGGAACAATGGACATACTGTCCGGGAGAATGGTGCCTTGTGGCGCAGCACCGACCCTCAGGGAAATAGCTCTGGGTAGAAGAATGCGAAGGACTGTCGTCGACGCTCCCGAATGCGAGCCTGCTGAAGAAACGAGCGTTCCAAGGCTCTCCAAAGCTCACGTAATCATCTGTCGATAAATAATACAAAGATTTTAGGCACTTGATAAAAATCTTGTTTTCATTCCTTCTTCCTTTCTTTTTTTGTACACAGAGTGCGAAAAGAAGTGACGAGAAAAATGGTGAGTGTCCTTGCAAGAGGAACAAGAATAATTCGAAGAATACAGCAGAGTGCATGATTGAAATGAAAATTAATCAACGAAGATCGCCTGAACCATGTTGCGCGAGGAAAAGAAAAATTGCCAATCAAGGCAGATGTGTTACTTTTGATAGATAAAAAAAATTGTCAATGGATAAATAAAATAATTCGGGAGATTGTAAAAAAATACCGGTGCACGTAAATGTTTTTTCCTTAAACATAAAATTTTAATTTTTTCATTTGTTTGTTTATCCCTTTTAGATGAAATCTTTAGAATTGGTTGCCCGGTATAATAATCAAATAAAACAGTCGGCAGTCATTTTTTTTTTGTATTCTATCAGACACCACAAATGATTTGACAAGTCAAAATCCCTTTTGGACAAAACCATACAAATTTACATTCCGATTTTGTGAAAATCAATTTTCTTTTTCCTTCGTATAACTTAACTATTTTAAGGATGAGTTGTTGCGGTGGTGGAAGTGGGAACGGAGCTTTTCCGAAGCGATACGAGGGTGGCTGCAATTGCAGCAGAGGTCAAAGACACGCAGAGGGATGTGGAGAATGTTCAGAGCCGGAAACGACGAGGCATCGGTCGAGGGGACAACGAGAAACGACGCCCCAGGGTCCCTCTGGAGGATGTGGAAGGCCTGGGTGTCCTAGAATCATTTACCCGACTCCGGAACCACCGGAGGTGGAGTGGGAATGTCAGTATCGCGATGCAATAAGTAATAGAATATGGTTTAAAATGTCTTCTTCAACGATGAGATCACATTGAACGTAATAAAGGGAAATTATGATACTTTTTAACAGGTATTTTCTGAGAGATAGAACTTTGATACTACTGCCGCGATATATTTATGAAAAATGAAAAGTATTTTTTTTTTTCATGACTTTGTTTCAACAGTATAGTAGAATGCAGCTTTAAATATACATTTCAAAATTGGTTCAACCACGCCCTCGTTATTTAATTTCGTAAAGTTGATATTTTCCATTAGAATCGCAATAAATTTAGGATTTAATTTCGTGACAACCAACAGATACCAATTACAATAGGAATAACCATCAGTGGCCAGTGGGCACAATGAAAAATGATTATCATGGCCATGAGGATGATTGCTTTGATGATAAACAGGATTATCAATCAGACAACTATGAAGAATTCGAAGGGGAATCAAATATGCAAGAAGATAATGTCTATTATAATGGGCTTAAGGACAACGATTATCAGCAATCCTACGAGAGATTCGGTGGTGGCTGTGATAATTGTACAGAAAATGAACGGACCTATTTCGATTATTACAATGAGAAAGAGCCAGTGGATGAACAAAGTATAATTGCATCAATGATATAAGAAATGGTCTTTGGTATGGATATTTTTTGAAAATTCAAATATATTTCAGAACCGAATGAAAAACGAGCCTTGCAAAGTTGCAGAAGATGCTCCGAATCGCGAGCATGGAATGATTCAGACAACGATGACACCCGAGGAAGAAGTAGAAGAGTACATTTTTAATGGGGACAAAAATCATGCAATCGTACATCTTTGAAGTAACATGTAACCAAGCGTTGACGAAAAATATACAATTAAAATTGAAACTTTCATTCTTTCATAATTTTTCATTCAAATTAACCCATTTGAAACCGACGGTCAGCTGTATATGGAGCATTCCATATCGATCGGTTCAACGAATCAATAAAAAAAACAAGTCCCACGAAATTTCTAAAAATATATATTTTTTTAATTTATGAGAAAAGCCAATTATATCATGTCACCGTTTCCTGCATTTGCCGCACGATTTCTCTTTGTTCTTTGAACGAGAATCCTTTTCTTTTTTTGATTAGCCGACACGACAATAGCGCTCCCAAACAACGTTTTCTTTAACTAACACGAGCGCCACTCGACGCTTACGCCGCCATCAGGATTATCTTGAAAGCCTCTCTCTGCTCTCTGCCTCTCATCTCTCCTATTTGCAGCGTTCTTAGTGGTTCATAGCTCGCAGCATTCAAGCGATTTATCCAGTGTCCGAGAGTCCGGTGAAACGGGTAGCTTTTGCCGGCTTTCGAGGATAGTGTGTTGTCACACGTTGTGCTTTTATATCCGTCAATTTGTGTGTGATGCGGAGAATCGAGCCTAGCTCGATAATATCATCGTCTCGTTTGCAACCACGCTAAAAAGTCCAAAGACTCGAGAGACGCCCGTCTGGTAGCGTCGTAAAAAACAATATAAAACAGTCGTTTCTTCGTCGACGCCGACAAAGGACCAAATCGCGAATTCGGACTCTTCATTTTTTGTTTTTCTTCCCTTTTTTTTTGTTTCTCGCTATTCTTCTCACGATGCAGGGCACCATAATTGAGAATTTGAGCGGCAAGAAATTGTCTGTTTTGGTTTTGTTGTTGATAATCGCACAGATCGTCTGTTTTCTTCTTGGCGGTCTTATCGGTGAGTAATCTAATTGCCTATTACCAAAAGTATATATTCTTTATCTTTGTCAAAATGATGTCAAATTGAATTAGAGACGAGGCGCAAATTACATTCCTTTGTTCTCGGAATTTTAACAAGAAATTGTGTTTTCGTGTTTGAGTTTGCAAAAAAAAAAAAATGAATTACATTGATCTTTCTTGCAATTTCTTGTTTACTCTCTTCTTGAATTCTTGGCATTGGCCGATATGTTCAATATTCAAGAATAAATTGTCAACACTGTATATTTGGTTTTGTTAATACAGCACCAACTCCAGCAGGTAGTCAAAATATACTAGGTACAGCCTGCGAGGATATACGTATCAATGGTACAGCTGGTGCTGGAAAATGGTTCTACTCTAGAGGCAAAGGTTCCTGCAATCCTGTTGACATGCACGAATTTACCTATGATAGCCATCACAAGGCCTATCAAGTTGTGTATGTTTTTCAGGTATGTTATACCTCTTTGATTTTTCTTTTTTTTCAATCATTGTTTCACAAATTATCTGTACATTTGCTGTTTTCTTCAGATGCCAATACCTCGGCAGAACAGGGATCTTGATTTCTCCAGATGGCAGCAAAATCTCATTGGAGTACTGCAGATCGAGGTCGTTTATCACAATCAATTCCAAATTGGTAAAGATTTATTAAAAAAAAAAAAAATTAAAATCATAGCTGATGGATAAAAAATTATTTGCTACATGATTGGTCTTTTGTTAAGCTCCAAAAACCAAGCTTACTTTGGACGCCAGACTGGCCTACAGGAACAAAGAAGATGCAGACGATGATTGGAAACCATATGCAGCTTCCATAGTAGAGAGAAATTTGGAGTGCACAATTGATAATGTAAACAGATGCAGATTTACTTATTATTTATTAAAGTATTTTTAGTTTTACTTAAATAGTCTGTCAATATGCTTTTAATAAGAAAAATATGTAATACCTCATTTTTCTAATATTAATATTTTCTGTGACGTTTAAGTTTCTTAAGATTACTGTCTTTGTGCAAATCTGGTTTTTCTTTTTTTACAGCAAGGAACAAAAGTATTAATGAGCAGTTCTTTCGAGAACTAAAATATTCGTTTAGCCACCTCACTGCATTATATCACGGATATGTCCATTAAAACATACTTTATATATTTTTTTTTTACAGGAAATGGAGCAATACAACTACAATTGCACGGTGCTACCGCTCTTCGAGTTAGGTTCGCTTCACCATGATTTTTATTTATTGAACATTCGTCTTCCCGCTGATACCGACAAAAACATTAACCAGGGTTTGGGTCATGTAACGGATTTGTGGCTCACGGTAAAAAAAAAACCTTTTTTCTCCTTTAAACCGGTGACGGCTCATGATTTCCGACTCGGAAATATTTAACTTAATAGGCCATCAATCAAAACGGAGGTTTTACGAAAGTCTGGGTCAGTCTGAAGACAATTTACTTTCCGATCATCGTGTGTCTCCTCGTCTGGTACTGGAGAAGAGTTCGCATGCTCTCGAGAGAACCCGCGCTTTTGGAGTATATGCTCTTAGCTCTTGGACTTGCTCTAACGTTACTCAACAGTAAGTTATTCTAACGATTTTCGACGTAAAAGTTGTTTTTTTCCCTCAAAATTGATTAATATTTGTCACTTGCAGTACCTCTGGAGTATCTGACACTTGCTTACGACATGCCCTTCATGCTGCTTCTTGGAGACATAAGGCAGGGTATCTTCTATGCAACTTTATTGTCTTTCTGGCTCGTTTTTGCCGGCGAACATCTGATGGTAATTCTTTTTTTTAATAATACAAAACATTCATACCAGTTCGACCTGGGTCAGACCGTTGACCTCTCAGATTCGGTCCTTGATTTTTTATATTATCGATCCACCTCTGAAAAGCACTCAAATTTCTTTTCCTAAATTCGACTTAGTTATCATGTTTTAAAACTAACATTTTTTCAAAAGAATAGCGCCTAAAATATTTTATATTCGTACCTGGGAATTTTGTTACATGATCGGAATGCTTTTTTTTTGTTATCAGTAAATCTGAAGATTTTCTTCCTTTTAATAAATTTCTACCGTGCTAATTATCGTATGTAATGTTTCCTTACATTATTTTTTATTATAGATACAAGAGGGAGACCAGAGAAACACTCTAAAATGTTACTGGCGTCATCTTTCCGCTGTTGGAATTGGATGTCTCTCGCTTTTTATATTCGACATGTGTGAGCGCGGTGAACAGCTTCGAAATCCCTTTTATTCGATCTGGGTTACCGACGTTGGCACGAAATTGGCTGTATCCTTTTGTATAAAAGATTTGTCTATAAAATACTTGCATTTTTTTTTGTTTCCATATTCAAGCGACAATTCTCATAATTATTTATCTTAACCGTACGACAGTTATCTTTTATCATTCTCGCTGGTGTATCGGCAGGTTTCTATTTGATCTTCCTCACTTACATGATCTGGAAGGTTTTCATGAACATTAGCTTGAAGAGAGCGGCTCTGCCAAGCATGAGTTCAGCGAGACGTTTGCATTACGAGGGAATTATCTATCGCTTCAAGTTTCTCATGATAACGACATTGCTCTGCGCATCGCTGACCATTATTGGTTTCATTCTTGGACAGGTATTATTTAGAGTATTCTCAACGCAGCATTGCGTATAAATTATTTAAAAATTTCGGAAATGAGAAATATTACTAGATGTTGATGACAGTATAAAATAAAAACCATAATAATATAAAATAGAAACCATTCATTATTCTTTTTCATTTGCGTAATAAAAGTAATATAATGTACAAAAGTAATTGTAATATATTTTTACAGCGATAACAATATTTACTACATTAATTTTTTTCAAAGGTCGCCGAAGGTCAGTGGAAATGGGATGATGATCTCGAACTGGAAATGACTTCAGCGTTCTTTACGGGTGTTTACGGAATGTGGAACATCTACATTCTGGCTCTCCTCTGTCTCTACGCACCTTCCCACAAACAGTGGCCTATAGAGCCTTCCGGTAATATAATAGTAATAATAAACAATTTAACCGGCACCAAGTTGCCTATTGCATGTCCTCGGACCGTTGCGATGTTGGTCCTCCGCCCTCGAGCCTTATGTTGACACATGTAAAATCGTATAAACTTACAATCAACGGTGCTTTTTAATTATAATATTTACCAAAAACAGCAAATCGATTATAATCTGGTTTATTTGAAAATTCATTAAATGTACTTTATGTCGTAATTGCACAGTCAGGCATAATTCTGCTCGGGTGAATTCTGGTTTTTCCGGCGCGTTTAAATAGACGATTTCTCGCTTGGATCTTAAAATCGCTATAACTTTGAGAATATTGAATAGCTATATATATTTTTTTTATAAAAAAAATAAAATCTATTTTTTAAGTATTAAATTATGTTTACAGCTGAATCATGATGTTTTTCTTTTTACACAAATCAATGAATTAATAATTACAGACCACAGTGTGAGCGAAGAAATTGAATTCTCGAGGCTGCCGACCGAGCCTAACGAGATGCTGTCGCTGACAGCATTCGCGCGAAAAGCAGCTATGGACTAAAACGAATAACACAACAACGAGAGTTACTCAAAACATTACACTCATTTATTTTCACACTCGATCCATCTATTGATAATCGTGATATTACTATAGACTTTCCATATTTATTTAATTAGATTATAACACTAGCAGAACGATAGAAGTTATATCAACAACGAAAATAAATGAAGAAAAAGAAACTTGGCGTGTAGAGACTATAGAGCAATAATCGAAGAGCAGCTTATTATAGTATCACATATCAATATCGGGCATTTAATAACAATTACTGTAACACAATCGCAATGAATGCGCACTGTAATCGCACAGAGTCGTAGTACTTAATTAATTAAGAGAAAGCAAACAGTATTCTTAACCTATTGTATCCCTAGGACAGTCGAGATTAGTGCATCCTGATTATTGAATTTTCATTTTTCATTTATCGCCATTTTTAACTTAAGCCATCGACATGCTTCCGGAGTCCTAGTTAGACACGAAGGTGCAATATTCTAGAAACTTTTTATAGGGCCTGAACGACGTTAAACGGCGAATAAGATTTCGACGCAATAGCGACTTGTGTCAAGTATTTATAATAGATCGTAATCTTTCGCTATTTTTCTATACAAACTTTATATCTTTATCCTATACTTTATTCATTACTCAATATTTAATAAAAATTTACCTGCAACGATATACAACTGCATTTTTTATCTTTACGTAAAGCCCTTAAAATAAATTTTTTTTTTAAATACTTTCATGAAAAATATTGAAACAATAATAGTATAATAATAAAATTACGTAATTGAAAGTAGCGAAAGATTCTCATCTCTAAATAATAATAGCTTCTCGTAGTTGTCGAGGGACCGCGTGCCATTGTAATTCTTTTAGTCGTCTAATTCCCAAGTAGCGAATAATCCATTGTGCTACGTCTTTTGTACGAATTTTTGTATATCGACATATATATTAACGGAATAATAAATCGTTTCGCTATTTCGATCGTTTCGTTATCTTTTGTTAAATAGTCCTGCCAAAAGCGTTTGAGGGGAACCTCAAACCTCGCGAGTTTCGCGCAGTTTACGTCGCCATCGAAACTCTCTTGTGCACGGCTTACATTCTATTAAAGAAATTAAATATTTTATGTACAATAATATTCGTTGATTATGTCACGAAAAGGAAGAAGAATAAACGGGCTTTTGGAGAGAAATTGCTAGTCTACATTGGCTAAATATCATGCAAGTATTGCTCCGAATCTGAAAACTACACAAATTTGAGGTAAATTGTACTCATATTTCACGAGTGAATTCAAAATTTTCGCGCCGCAAAACGATATCGTAGATTGAAAATGAAAATTCGGATTTTCGTTTTTAATCTACGGCTTTATTGGCACATGTCTTCGGAATCTTCAGGAATTCCGAAACAAGTAATCCAACAGATCTGCAGAAATTAAATGTAGAATTAAGAGAATGAATTAAACATCTTCGAGTGGGGAAAGCGCCGTTCATCTAGTAAGTTACAATCGATAGGAGGCATTAGGATATAAGGTACAAGTTTTTCGAATTTTCGGGAATTTAAAAACGGGTTTACAAAAGTTAATTTCTATGATTATTATGCAGGTTTTACTCCAAATCTCAAAAGTACAAATCCTAGACAAATTTTATTCAATTTTTCGAAACCACTGTGAATACTAAAATTTCACTCATTTTTCATTCCACACGAGCTCATTCTTCGTTTTTTTTTTACTTCATAAAGATAATTGATATAACATTATTTTTACTTTCGTGCTGTGTAAAAATTAACACATAGACACAACCTGACTCCAAAATAAATTCAAACTATCGCGCCTTAAAAGCAACGTCATCTCTAATCATTCAAGTGAAACTGTAGTTCGCCAGTACGGTCGATAAGCCAGTTTTTAATTTCGGGAGCAACCAATGAAAAGTAGGACGGTGGGAGTATCGTGTCTCCCGTCCTAGGAGAGTCGACTATTGGTTGTGCACGGTTGTGCGTTACATTCAGCGCAGGCTCGTAGTGGAGTCGCATGGAGTCGCCACAGACAAAACGCACATACACATACATCATCTGCATAATCGCAGCACCTCCTCTGCGCTCTTCACAAGCAACACACAACACAGATTCCCATAGAGAGTCTCGTGAAGGGGACGTGTGTTGCTTGCACTGGTGGCTCTCCGAACTTCAGTGTGCGATGCTAGACTATATAGTGTCCTAGGTACCAAAGAGAGGTTCCCAACGTCTCTCATCGTGAATTGAGAGTCAACGAAGAGCAGTGACGAGTCACCCGCAGAGTAGAGGCATAGTGCGCGAGCGTGTTAAAAAATTTAGGAGGACCTTGAGTTCAAAGGGCTGAAAAGCTGGTCAGATGGTTTCTTAAAAATGTGCAATCGCGAAACCAGTATGCAAGTGAGATAGACACGCAGGACTTTAGCTTATCGTCTGACTACGTCAGAGCGATAGAGAAAGAGCAACACCAAGAATTGGTATCGTTTCAACTCTGTCGAGAATCATAAGGGCACAAATTCGTCCCGATATCGCAAACGAGATCGCTTAACGAAAAAAGCCCTTTTGTTTTTTTTTTTCTCTCGGTCGCGGTGTCGAATCCGCGTCCGAGAAATACGAAAAATTACGTCAAAACGTCGTCGTCGCCGTCGTCGTCGTCGTCGTCGGGAGTGCACGAGAAACGACCCGATAGTCAAGGACGGTCGCACCGTGCGCTCGGACAAAGGGAGATCGAAAAGGTGCGCGCGGTCCCGCGGCTCTTCGGTCGAACGACGACGAGCATCATCGTCAAACGAGGACTCGTAATAACCCTAACAACAATAATAATAAAACAACCGTTTTTTTCTTTCCCCATCTGCGTAGTTGCGTGTCATCTCCGTAACACTGTTTCCCTACACTTTTCACACTTTAGTGTCGCTTTTTTTTTTTCATCGATCATTATATTGTCTTGAAAGCTACACAAAAGTGTAGCTAATGCAGACAACGTAAACTAAAGCTATTTTTAAAAAATGTACAAAAACGTGTAACTAATGCAGACAACACGAAAATCTCTTTTTTTCTCCCTCAAATGTTGACAGCAGTATAGTATTAAATTAGAAAGAGAGAGGGACAGACAATTGTCAATGCGCTGTAACTGCAAAAACAATCGCGTTTACAGTGTTTGTGTGCGTCGACATCGTTGTTTTCGAATTGAGTTGAGGGGGGACTGATTCTTAAACTGCCCACGCTTGGACTTGGTGGGTTTTTTTTTTTTTTTTTTTTTTTCGTTTCCCTCCCCTCTTCTCAGTTGCTGGATATCGCGGTAAACGAATCAAGGAAGGAGAGGAAGAAAGAGTGGGAACAAAAAGGAATAGCGAAGAAGGGAGTTGGAGAGAGAGAGAGAGAGAGAGAGAGTGAGCAAAGATCGTGGACGCTGAAATACTGAAAAGAGGCAATAGTGGCCGCCGATCTCTTTTGCCAGCAGCCAGAGGTGGAAGTGAGAGACCCGAAGCTGGTCTTCGGTGATACTCGGCTCAGCTGATCCGAGTGTTGGGGGGACTCTATATAACGCTGTGTACGACTGTGTTGCTTTGGCTCTGCTGTAGGCTCTCTGCTTGTGGCTTTGAGCTATAATAAAGGGCCTCTATCTCTCTCACACCATTAACGCGTGGATATCATCTACGAAACTTGGATAAACATGTCGTCTCCAAGTGCTGGAAAACGACGTATGGATACGGACGTTATCAAGTTGTATCCTTTTTTTTTTTTTCTTCAAGTCATGATTATAATACTTGTTATCGTGTCGTTTAATGTGTGGGTGTGTGGCTGATTTTTCTTTTATTTTCTTTTTTCTTTCTTGTGGTGCTGAACCAATGGAGTCGATAGACGCGAGCGAATGGTCGTGAAGAAAAAAAAACGAAAGAGAGATTTTTGTAAGGCTTTTTGAGAAGGATGTTTTTAAGAGCGATACGATGACGGGACACAGCTGTTTTTAACCAGCTGACTGGCTTGGTGTGCATGAGGCGCCCACTTCTATCAGTGTATACCGAGTTTTCCCCTTCTTTTTGCACATCTACTTCCCCCACCGTGGATTACAGCACACAAAACAATGCGCAACGCGATGTTCTTTATTCTCTTTCTTTTTTCCTTTCTTCCGTATACTCGATGATTAATGATTTTTTTATTGGTTTTTTTTTTTAAATAAAGGAATACTTACAAACATTTGTGTGTTGGTTTTGGAGGAAGGTATAATTTGGGTTTAGAAAAAAAAAATGAGGTTTTGGAAAGAGAATGGCGTTTGCTGGCGCACGTGTTTCTGTGTACTGTATATCTGAGCAATTTATCGGGTAACGCGAGTTTACGTTTATTGGGCGATCGTAAAATTGGACGTTGGTATAGAAAGTAATCACGGACTGTCGATTATGAGGTGTAAAAGTTTTGTTTGTTGGGTCGAGTCGGACATGAGACGAGCCTAGAAAAACAAAAAGGCAACTTTGTGATTCGTCCTTGGAACGAATGATTACTTTTGCTTTGGGATTTTTCAGTTATTTCAGGGCTGTGGTTTTTGTCCTTAACTGTTGGTTCAATACAGGATAGAGAGCAAACACGAGGTTACGATACTTGGAGGCCTCAACGAATTTTCCGTTAAATTCTATGGACCACGAGGAAGTAAGTATTTCATGATTTTCGTACTTTTGTTATATACCGTAATTGTATATACTCATATCTATCAAGGGCAGATATTGGTTACTGCAATTCTTTCGACAATTTAGCACGTACGTTCTATGTCTTGCGACGAAATTTCAAAAGAAAAGAAATTCTTAATTTTGAGAAATGGTTGAAAAGTCGCAAATTTTGAATATTTTTTTCTTAGAAATCGACATTACATATAAGAAATTTGAAAATAATTAAGCGTGCAGTTTAATAAAATAAGCTTTGAAATATTTTTGATCAAAAAAATGGTAAACAATTTTTTTCATGACTATTCATTTTTTGGAATTATTATTATTCATCAAAATCAATGTTTTCGGGTTTTTAAAGAACGTTGATTTTTTGTTTTCCAGATATTTCTCGTTTTAAACTTTCCAAATTCTAATTCAATCAAGCTTTTGGTTGCGAATGTACAAGTAGTGTATCCTTAAGAGAGGAGGAAACGGCAATCCTAAATCTTTAGAGTCCGTTAATATATTAGGTAAAAGCAAATTTAGTGGATTTCATCTATCTATACTGCAATGGTACCGAATTTGCTTTTTTTCTCAGACATGAATCGTCTCTGTGTAGATTAGATTACATTTTCCGAAGGTGTGTCACATCGCCTAAAGGACAGGTGAAAGCTCTGTTTTACCGACAAACAAAGATTTCAATACATTCCACAGAAACAAGTTAAAATTTTGATACATAATTAATAACTGGCATTTACAACTTAATTCGTGGTTTATTGTCCTAAACGATTTTTAAAATTTTTTATAATTTCCATTGAGCCGAAAAAAAGAAGCCAATTTCTAAACTATTACAAATTATGATTTAAATAAATCACAATCAGAACTAAAGTGTATAACTAAAAACAATGAAGTTATTTAACCATGATTTAACACCGAGGAATTATCACGTGGTAACAAAGTGATCACGTTTTGGAGAATAAAATTAGTATGGAGAAATTAATGTTAAAGTTAAAAATAAGTTTGCCAAATTCTCGATAGTCTGTGTTTTCCTTATTGTATTTCAGGCGTGAAGAGTTCAATCGGTATACCATAATAACTAATATTATAATCTGTTAAGACACCGTCGATGAACTGACGTTCTATAACGCGGTATAGCTCACACGGGCGCTGGTATCGCGAGCTATCGATTCCACAAGGCATCACCTCTTCGTTTCCCGAAATAGATAAAACGTGTTAGATACCTTAAAATTATTGAAAAACCTATTAAACTCATCACGAAGTCTATGTTCCTAAGAATCAACGTTATTTTTTTTTTTTTTTTTCACAATCGTTGGCTCTTCGTCTTTTATCGATCGGTTATATTATATTAAAACTTTTAAGGATATTCCATAAATAAGTAATTTCAATCTACTGCAATTGAAAATCGCAGATGCTATAAAAAAAATGAATGAAGATTTTTTTTTAAGAATTAAAAAATAATAAAAATTTTAATAACATACGTTATTATATAATAGATATGATAAAATAACCATTTAAAATACTAATTTATTTTTTTCCAAAATTTTTCCTTTGTTATTATTATAAATTCCTGTCAGAAAGCGTATGTATGTACGTATTTTGAATCAATATGCCTATCAATATAGTCGATTAGGCTTATTTGTTGTGAAATGGTTTAACAGTATCCATGAAATATCCTTAAATCCCCTGTACATCTTATGCTACTGTAAATTTTTCATATTTGGGGCAAATGTCACATTAAAATTGAATTTAAAAAAGAATATTGCAGCGAATAGTGCGTACAGTAGATAAGCGGGTCACTGGGTCAAACGTAGAACGCATCATAGTCATTGCACACCTCTGAGAGCGAGGGTCTTCCGTTCGTTCGTATCGACTCTCCTCTCTCTCTCTCTCACTTTCTCATAGCCTCGGGACACGCGTATCTGCATGGAAAAAAAAAAAATTAATTGCCGTCAACAAGTAATCAGTTGTATTTATCAATAAATTTTCCGGATTGTCACGTTATTAGGTTGACAAAAATGTCTTAAAAAAATGTATTTTCCGACTATAACTTTTATGTTCAGAATTTTTTTTTTTCTGTGACTTATAGTTTTTGAGATATGGATTGATTTACAAAAATGCAGTCTTGTATAAAATGTTCGATTAAGAAACAAAAAAAAAACAAAGCTTCCTCTCTAAGGAAGCAAAACAAAAAGATTAATAGTACTTCGATATGGTTAATTATGAGAAATATTTGAGAGGGTCAGAAAAAAGTAGTTTAAATTGACAGAGTATGTATCGCATACGCTTTATTTTACCGATAAATGGAAGCTGCGCATATGTTGACAAAAATAGGGAGCAAGAAGATAAGCTTTTTTTTTTTGCAGCTTTGAAGTTTGCGTGTACTCTCGCGAATGGGCGAAATAACCGGAGACTGATCATTTATCGGCTTATCGATTCCGCCCTCGTCCTCTTCTCTTCTCACAACCGAACCGCGTTCGAGAGACAGCTTTGGTATACTTAGAGAGATCATCGTGTATTTCGTTAGTTTCCAAAAGCATTAAACTCCCGCTAGTTCGAGGCTACTTGCTTGTTAAGTTAAGCAATCGATGCACTTTCACCGATTTGAGTACCGTTCGCACGTACGTGTGTAATCCACGCCCGTTACTCGCCAGTAGCTGGTCTTCCGCCACCTTCAATCGTTTCGTACAAGCAACAATCAAATTAACGACCGAGAAAAGACGAAAAAAATAAACAAATAATAATTCTCAGTTTACCGTCAGTCGAAACGAGAATTTCTTCGCTTCTCCGACTGTACACAAGGCCACCGCGAAGGAATTCCATATCTCATTTATTTTAGGTATGCTTGACTAGACTCCAAAGGCATTTTCAAGCCTTTGGGGAGTCTGTATAAACTCACGTATGTAACCACTTATATATTTATCTCGGCGGATTTATTTTCGACATGGATTTTTCAAAAAGAATTATACGAGCCGGCAGCTGGCAATTTTTCTAACAACGTTAAAACGACTATAAAACCGATTACGTAATTAGAGAAACGTGAGCGCTGAGATTGTTGAGCGAGTCTCGAATTGCACGGTCAAACGATCGTGCGGTTTTCCGCACTCTTAATATCATCGCTATCATGTGAGCTTTGTATGGATATAGAAAGAATTGCAGAGAGGGGGAGGGATGTTTTATTATTTTGTTTATTGTTTTCGTGCATTTTATGGAATAGGACTTTTTTGCTTTTTGTCACACGCTAAATACATTTTTTTCTGTCTATTTGCAGCGCCTTATGAAGGCGGTATATGGAAAGTAAGGGTTCACCTTCCGGAACATTATCCCTTCAAGTCGCCTTCGATCGGCTTTATGAACAAAGTATATCACCCGAATATCGACGAAGTCTCGGGCACTGTGTGTCTCGATGTTATAAACCAGGCTTGGACCGCCTTGTATGGTACGTTTATTATTAATACCGATAATAGTTAGATGCACTGTAATATTTGGAAAGTTAATATACTTTTTTAGTATACAATACATTTTACATCACTTTAAAACGGTGAAAGATTTAAATATACAGTAACGTGAGTGGGAAATGCTGAGAAGATTAAAAGTACGTTTTAGGGGAAAAATTAGCGAGTTCAAGTGTGCAAATTATCAAATCAATACAACAAAATTGAAAATCGTTATCTTGCCTATTCCTATTATTTTTTTTTAAAGTAGATTTACAAAATGTTATGCGAAGCCGGAGTAGCGAAAAATGTGTGTCTGCTGTTAGGATTAATCTTTCACCGTGCTTGGCCAAATTCTACAATTTTTAACATGATTATCTTGTGTTTCAGATCTCTCGAATATCTTCGAGTCATTTTTGCCCCAGTTGTTAACATATCCCAATCCAATCGATCCATTGAACGGCGATGCCGCTGCAATGTACCTTCACAAACCTGAGGAGTACAAGAAAAAAGTCGCAGGTGCGTTTTAACTACATAAAATAACTTAATAAAATGATGATTGTTAAAAAATCTATACAAAATGTGTTTATTTTAACAGAAAGTAATTATAAACAAAAATAGTGACATTAAACCTTGAATAATTTTTAAAATCCTGCTATGTAGAGCCTTGCACATTGCTTTTTTCACTTTACACAATTATTCTTCCAATTATTTTTAACTCCATAGCAAGTTTTCAAATTGCATACCAAATGCCATTTACGTCACAATGCTAACGAGATTTTTACATTTTTTTTGCGACAGATTACGTGAGGAAATATGCGACGGAAGAGGCTCTGAGGGACCAGGAGAACGGTGGCACCGGCAACGGAATGTCGTCGGACAGCGAATCCTCGATGAGCGATTTCAGCGAGGACGAAGCACAGGATATGGAGTTGTAACCAAAAATGATCCCGCAATCCATACCACCACCACTACCACCACCACTTCTCCCAATGTCCCTCTCGATCGCGATACCCTGTAAATTAGGATCGATCGTCCCACCAAATAGAGCCGATCTAACGAGCCTACATCACGATTCGTCGATTGACGAACAACGACGTCGAGGACGAGAAAATGCAACAGTGCGCCGCAAATCACAAAAGATCGATTCACTTCTGCTGCAGCAACGGTTGTCGCTGTGTCAGTGCTCTTCTCTTCATATTCGTATCGCCGCGTAAATCTCAATAACGAACGGAATTTACTTTTTTTTCCCGTTCATCGTTGTTCGGCTAACGACTTGTCGTTATTTTTGTTAATAATAATAATAATAATAATAATGATAAAGTACGCGCTGGGATGATCAGGGTCGCCTCCCTGCCAACGCGCTGGCTAAATCGATACGTCGCGATGCGAGGAAGAAATCTGTTGTCCACCAGCCACAACGCATGACTCTTCCTTTAAAAAGAAAAAAAAAAAAAAAAAAAAAAAAAAAAAACAAAAAGAGAAATTCAGACGGACGTCGATGGGTTGAAAAGCCAACTGCAAGAAAAATTGTTGTTCGTCGAACCGTGAGAAAAGAAATAGCCGCAACATCATACGTCGTCTCGTTAAAAACGTTTTGTGTGTTTTATTTGGTGTGGAGCCTTTCTTAGGTTTGTAAGTAATTTTTATTAGTTTCGTAGCTAACGAATTTAATTGTAAATGATTATTAAATCAACTAACAATAGATAGATATGTTCTTTATGAACGCGCAGGCACACATGGCGAAAGCGTCAGAACCTCGGCTCTAAACGGGCGACTATTTTTTCATATTTTTTAAACGATATTCGGTTGCGAAGAGAAAAAAAACTAAATAAATATAAAGAACAAAAAGAAAAAAAAGATTCATAAAGTTTACAACGAAGATACTATTGTAGAGATATTTGGAATACATTCGAACGTATTTTTTTCTCTCTGCTCGGCTTATTGCATGAGATATTCCACAAAATTTATTCTCGATTTTTTTTTATTACGAGGCTCCGCAATCGTTCGTCTGTTATTGACTGCCAAAAGAAGCACAGACCGGTAAACCGCGATCGCGAAACGCGAATCTCGCTCGCGCCTTTTCTTTACTTCAACTTTTATGCTTAGAATTTTTTTTTTTTTGTCACGTCACCTTTTCGTTCTTGTCTTTGGAAAGAATTGATATATTTACGATAAACAGAAAGAAATAATAAAACCCACTAATGGCGAGTATCTGGGCGAAGAACCGTGCGATGATGCATTATTTCACTGCGGAGGTACGACGCTGGAAATTCGTACCACCGGATGACGACCTGTACAGCAATGTATTTACTTATCATGAAGATTCATTATTAAAGTTTTAGAAATCATACAAAAATTCCGAGTCTTACGTCTTATTGAGCGCACGTAAAGCAGCGCATCCATTAGGGTGAGGCAAAATAAATCAAAGGTTTTATTTTTATCTTTATTTCGTGAATTGAGTTTGTATGAACCTTAAATAAAATCTGTAAAATTTATAATTGGAAAAAAAAAATTTGGAGGTCGTTCAAACTGATTGAAATTGACGATTTCGGTCAAAATCAGTATTTAAGAAAAAATCGATAAACCGTAACGCTTAACTATTCATTTTTTGTTTACGGGCGCAATGTCTTTTCTTTCTTCAAATTTTGTGAAAAATTGAAATTTTTCTGATCCGGACAGATTTCTTTTTTTTTATTAGTAATATTCGACATTTCCTTTATTAATCCATACGAATTTCAAGTCAAATTTGTTTTAACTGCGTTACAGTGGATTTATTTGCATTTCGAAAGCCTTTGTGGTGATTTTCTATAAAACAAAATAAAAATAAAAAAGCTTGCGATATTTGATACGAATAAAAAAACTTTAGGATTCCGGAGCGACCTCTAAATATTTTCTGAAAAATGAACAACTGCGTGTCGCGATTTATCGCCTTGAAAATATAGATTTTCCGCCTAAATCGAGAATTTCAATTGAAGCAGAACTACTTTTTTTTTTTCTTTTAAAAATCATATTTCACGATTTTTATTTTAGATCACAAATGAAATTCCTGTTAAAGAGCGAAAAGTAAAATTTTCCACTTATTTTGCGTCACCTTAGCCTCCATCGCGAACCCATTGACGTCTTTTCTCCGTTATGCGGTACGAATTTTTTTTTTTCTTTCGTGCTCGAGAGATTGCAAATTAGCTCGTGCGCTAAAATTGTATTTCGTTATGTGGTCAAACGATTCAGTCGTATCGGTCGTACGGTTAAAACCAGCAGCAATACGTATATGTTAAAACTACTTATAAATATATTACGGACAGACAAGAGGAAGAATGATAGAATGGAGAAAGGAAGAAAAGCGAGAGCAGAGATGAATTCGTTCCTCGCGAGACCGGGCACAACCGGATTGACATCGTGTTCCCCAGATCTCACATATTGCGATATTTTAATATATATACATAATATGTTATAATCTATTGCGTAGTTATTAAATTGTACCGTTATTGTACGTAATTCGTATGGCTCTATAGTAAGTACGATAATTAACAAATTGATCGTATTTGTCTAACAAAGTGGAAATCTAGTTTATCAGTAAACGATTATATTTTCTTTTTATCTCTCTTCGTCGTTACTTTTTTTTGTTCTTTTTAAACTAATGAACGATTGACGACTGTGTTGTTTTTAGCGGAGGTTTGACACGTTTGTGTGGGTTGTAATCGGGGCTGCGATGCCGACTACGGTGGTGGGGAGGACGTGGAGTTTGCTTTTTCTTCGCTAAGTTTATCGAAGGAGAAACGAAAAACGGGTGCTTCGTTAAATTGAGAATCTGTAGAGTTTCTTCACGGGAAAGAAAAAAATAATAATTCGTCCCGTGTGTTAAGGAAGCGCGATATCTTAGACAGTTTGGTGAACTGGTGTATCAAAAGTTAATTACCCTTTATACACATTTTTGAATACCAGTCGGTATAAAAATTCTGGTTGCTTCTTTGAGTTGACGCTGTAACATAAAATAATCATGGAATGCCTCGTATATTATTTACTATGATTTTTAACGACACTTCGTTCAAGATAATTCATCACAGAATTATTGCTATCGATTGGCTTTTTAAAAATCGTGATTTTAAAGATTTAAACAAAATTTGGTACTCCGTTCATTAAATTGTACCTATCGAGCCACCTTAAAGAGTCCAAGATTTTTCAAATACGTATATAAAATATTGCTACGCGATTGCGGCGATTGATGGATGTATATTATATAAAAAAAGAAAAACAAAAAACAAAAAGAAAACAGCACATTGTCAATAGGATTTGCATAAACACTGACGCGTCGCGTCCTCGACGTTTCAAGTTGATGTTGGCTTAGTTGTGTATCAAGGCTTTTATCTCTCAGGATACAGCCACAATTCTGATATAGATTATACCGAGAGGGGCACGGGACGTGGGAATCTAGAGCAATCAAATCGAATTGATAGTCAATAATACATAGTTTTTGAAAAAAAAAAAAAAAAAAAATAAGAAAAAAGAAATATTGGCAATCGACGCAAGTCTCGTGCCATTTGGAGAGAGGAAAAATAAAAAAAAAACTTTTGAGGTAAATCGGGGCCTTCTATTCGGTTATAACGACTTGCGGATTAAGTATGTTTGATCTTAAAAAAAAAACAACACTGCAGGTGTATCCTCGGAAGAAAAACAGCATTGGGACCAGACACAGTTTCAATCTATAACTTGCTCCAAAATGCTATTATTCTTCCAAAAAAAAGCATTAAAAAAATCTTGCAAGTCGTACCGGATAATTTGTGAAAAAAAAGAAAGCAATGCCGAGTCATAAACTATGCAAAATTTTCGAACTCACGTAACTCTCCAATTCGTGAGTTTGTAAGGAAAAAAAAAGTCGCGCGATTAAATTGAACAGATCCCAAAAAATTGAAAATTGAAATTAAAAAAAAAAATTAAAAACTCGTTAATTCCAAGTTCACGTGATAACAAGATAGCAACAATAAACAAGGAATACACTATTAAAAATATTTATTATATATAAAAATAAAAAATATAACGATTATAAGATACGAAAAAACAAAAAACGAAAAAAAAAAAACAAAAAATATATTATATTGAATCAATGGTGATTAAAGAAATGCAATTTTTTGGTACAATAAAAAATAAACAAGCAAAACTTTTTGAACGTAGTCAATGAATCCTATGCAACACGTTACATCGATATTCAAAGTATGCTCTAATATGATCGCGCAAAGGGGGGGAGGGGGGGGGGGGGAGGATGGACATCATTTTTAACGTTGCACGCGCAACCCATTCGCTCTACGAAAAACCTTTGTCATGGTCAATTCTTTTTTTCCAAATTTTTATGGCAGAATACTTAAAATATCTCAAATAGTCAGCTATCGAATTAAATAACTCTTTAATTTTACACTGTTAATATTAAAAAAAAAAAATTATTGTAAAAAAATCTGAATTTCATTTTTTAAAGATTGTAAAATGGTAAAAAAAAAAAAATCGCGACCGGTGTTTTTACAACTAGACAAGTGAATGTTTCCGATTTTTACGATAAAATAATGAAAGTAAATTTGATGTTATGACAGTAAGTTTTGAGGAAAAATATGATATCGGTATTTTTACATCATTTAATATTTTGAGAAAATATATTTTGGTAAAATGCTGGATTTTTATGGTAATTTTGCAAGATATTAAAATACCGGTATTATCACAGCTCTAATAAACAGAGACTTCTCACACTTTTCTGTCTCTCTTCGTGGAAAAGACTCTCGTTTCTGTTTTTTACACAAGCATCGAGAGCTGTGGTGACCACCACAGCTCATTAAAACAGGGAATAATGATGAGCAAAAGGAAAATCAGATGCGACCTTCGGGTGTTAAGGAAAAAAGAGATAAAATCATGCATACCGTGGAATCCCCATTGCAGCATCGTTAAGGTGGTTCCAGCGCTTCAACACCAGTCGAATCAGTAATTGTACTGGTGTGATAAATTATTCTTAACAACATCAAAAATTATGTCATGTGAAAAATTGTTAAAAACGGACACTCGGCAAACAAACAGGAATATATATTTTTATGGGTAAGTATATATGAGGCATTCTCTGACAATTCATCCACTTTTTAAAAAGATATTTCTCTTAATTAGATTTTATTACTTTCTCTAAATTTCTGTAGCTATTTAAATCCAGTATTTTAGACAATGATGCATTTTTTTTTAAGTCAACATTTATTGGAAAATGTAAGAAAAAAAAAGATTTGTCAAAAACTTATGGTTTTATATCTGCTTATCAATCAAATTTTAAATATAATTTTATCGACCTGATAACGTTTTTCTTGTTTTACCAAAATATGCAAAAAATGTAAATTTGTCTATCATTATTTGCTTGTAAAATTGACAGAATCCTTAGGCGTTATTGGAATAAAGAAATGAAAATCACGCAAGAATCGTATAAAACTGATGATTATTTTATTTTATTTTTTGTGTCACTCGCGATTTTGTTTAATGAATCGACAGTAATGTCTACAGATTCTGCCAATATTAAAGAAAAAAAAAATGAAATCTAATATAATAGACGTAATAATCGAATAATCATTCAGTTACGAAAGTGTTTCGAATACATTTGCATTACATTATGTAATGCCCAACCCTGTTTTGCACCTTTATCATGGAAAATCCATAGATCATAAAAACGATACATCTCTGAAATATATTTAAAAAAGATATATATGCAAAAAAAAATCTCGTTCACAGATACATTGTATTATCATACATACCGTCAGGTCCGTCAGTGCTGCGCTCTCGCCACTCTACTGTGGCGATAGTATGTAGAGCAGAAAGTAAGGAGCAAAGCGAGGGGGCAGTCCAGCGATAGGAAAAAAGGAGAGAGAAGGAGGAGGAAGAGCTTTACCAGTGTGTGCATCGCTGGTGTATCGCCAACCAGCTCTATCCATAACCCACACAATCGCAGTATTCGCTCTGTGCAACACTCACACAACCTTCAAAAGAGCTAAGCATGTGTTGCTGTGAACGTGCAATCAATCAGCGCCCTCTTTTTTTATCCGATAGAACTTCACGTCCGTTTTCTCGCTTGCACATGTATATAATAAAAAAAACACTCATCTGATAGCTTAGACTGTTTTTGAGTGTTGTACGGAGCGAATGCTCAGGTTTTTTATCCACACACAGTATTCAACAGAAGCTTTGCTTTATGTAGTAGTAGTGGTATGTACATTGGTAAGCCAGTAATAGTAGTAGTGAACGTAGTCTCGTTGCTTCTGCTCCTTCTCCTCGTCTGGAACGAGCGGCAAGCCAGATATCCGAGCACACTCGTCAGTCGTGTCGGAACCACCGTGCGCAGAGCACCGTCGGAAGGTCGATGATTAAATATAATTGTGCCCACAAACTAAATCCACATTTGCAGTCCAAAAGAAAAGAAAAAAAAAACTTGTAATACATTCTGGAATAGTAGAATCTCTTTAGGCCTTAAAAAAAGGCCCACGTAAAAGAATTTTTATTTCTTTCGCGGTGTTGGACACAAGGAAAAATACCAAAGTTCCGGGTGACTCTCTGGTTTATATATCTATCGTTCGGCTCTGCATAGCACCGTCACTCTCTCGTAACGCACACACGCACACACTTGCTTACATACTTTTACGGAGACTTTGACGTGAGCGCGAAACGTCGAAAAACGCTTTATAAGCTTCATCGTTCACTTTTTCTCGGTGTATTATCGTGGAATGAAGAAAAAACAATAGTGTCGTTCGACTGTTTCCGAGTCTCGTTTTCCAAGTGTTTTTTTTTTCGGCTATATTGTGCGAAACTGACTCTCTGGAAGGCATTCGGACAGGCAATGAGCGAGTATAACCAGTTGGTCTGAGCAACGAGCTCTGGTTGTGCGATTTTTGTGACGATTTTTCGTGTGTTCTCAGATAGAAAGAAGATGAAAAGCCGAGATAGGGAATTTAAGTGACGGGAGAATAAGAGAGTGAATAAGCGCGCCGGTGTCACCGATTGGACTGGTTGGGGATCTCAAAACCTGGTAGAGATTCAGAAAGAGAGAAAGATCTCTGTGGTAGCTGTTTGTCATTGGCTTCGAAATTCCACGATTAATATTATAACAGACACACGTAAATCCGGTATTTAATTATACGAAGTTTTTCGTTTTTTTTTTTATTATCAAGAATTGGGGATTCCCGCGTGGATACAAACGAACAAAGACTTTAGTAGCGAATATTTCACTTTTCACTCGAGTGCTTCAAGAGTGGACCCTCTCGTGTGTTTGCTGGAACAGTAGTTTTTGAAAAATTAAAAAGTCAAAACTATCCAAGAGCCAAGGCTTACGATCTGATGATTTAAGAAACTCTTTATTTCTCGATTGAGCTTACCTGTGCCTGGATATATTGTGACGGTCATGGCGTGAATCAATGCGATGCGAGGGGAATGCTCGACGACGAAGGAAGTGAGTAGATATAGTGAATATATAGTAGGGCGGAAGCTACTAGGAAGCTAGGAACTATCAATTAAGAGCGAGTTATTAGTTTTGAATTATAGGTTCGCGATATACTGTCATTCTGGCTGTTGCAGTTTAGTACAATTCTGGATTGTATGCCGATTTATTATTATTTTATGTATGAGGCGTTCTCCACCAACCACTTTTTTTTTACCCTCTCGGATCTGTTCCATAATTGGCCATTGGCCATATAGTAGTGCTGCTTAACCCTTCGTGGTCACACCTCCAAATTCAATCACGATGGTCAATTGGTCACACTGTGTGGATCGATTCTACCCAGTCAATTTTCAAAAAGGTATTGTGACCAAACTATCCGTCCGAAGTGGTTCAAAAAAATTACGAAACATTGCCAATTTTTTTTTTCTAGATATTTATTTTAAAAATCCATCTCTTACCTGATCAAAGGTTCTATTTACTAGGATCTTTCTTTTATCGTCTACTTTGGGGATACTTGCACAAAGCGCGTTTTCATTTGCGACTCAATTCTCTCTTGCAAATCGGCCCATCCGTACAAAGTGCGATCGTCGCTGTGTTTTTCTTTTTGCTCTCCTCTTCAACTGTGTTTTTCTCTCATATATTATACAGGCGCGTTTTGCACATGTGCTGCGTGCACCAATATGGGGCGTGATGCACGAACGGAGCGAGCTCTTTGCGTGTCTTTGGGTCTCGCGTATTCCCCGAAATCCGATTTCACGCTTGTGGATTATTACACAAGAGGATTATAAGAGGCGCAGCAAGGCTTTGACATCGCCAGAGTCTGTTTGCGCTGTTTCGCGAGATATGTGTATGGATTTTGATAACACAGCTCACGAGTAAATCTCGATAGAACTTAGACCTTTCGGGTTCCACAGTATGGCAGTATACTAATTACTATCAGTAAGACCGATTCTTATTTTCAGTATGGTACTCGAATGATTGTTAATCAAATAAAACTTTATTTAAATCACCTAAAATATAGTTGAATTAAATAAATTCTCTCAGGTCAGCAATAAAATAAATGGATTCATGGTAATAAATGCAAGATGAAACCCGACACTCTTTTATGTCCCTAGTTTATTTTTCATATTGTTATTATCACTGAAAAGAACACCTGTGTTTTTCGTTCAATTTTTATAAATCTGGAGCGACTAAAAATAAAAATCATAAGTGTTCCGATCAGTGATAAGAATAAAAAAATATATTAGAGAAATTGAAGAACTTTATTACATAACTTAATAACTAACTAGTGCTTCAAAAGTCGAATGCTTTTTTAGGACATGATAGACCTGAAAATAGAAATAAGAGTAGCATGATAGATGCATTCTAATGGATCCTTTGTTGTTAGGTAAGAGTGGCAGGCACGACTCGAATGGAAAACCAGAATCAACCCTTTAAGTAGAGGTCTCTGGTTTCTCGCCGTCTCTACGATCAGGCTTATAGATTAGTTTTTCACCACATTTACTTTGTCAATTATTTTTCCATTATCTAAAGTTGTAGGTTTTTATTGTACTTTGTATATGTAACAAAATTTTTATCAAATTTCGAGGAAATTTAAGACGACCCTCCCAACGAAATTTCTTTTTGTCTCAGGGTCGAATTTTTTTGGGATATAATCAAATGAAACCATTTTTAATAAACAGCCAATAGAAAAACATTTTGGGTGAAATATATTATTTTAAAAAAACCCTAAAATAAATTGTACGTATTCTAGATATTCTACACCATTCTCTACACAAATGATAAACGTGGCCCACTTTGTGCGAAATGCCTCATATATATACTTAATGAATTGTACATTTATGACCGGGTATTTTGCCTTAATGACTTAATAACTGGTTCCTGTTGCAAACAACGCTTGAAATTTCACGATATTGGAAATTACGTATTCAAAGGAGTTCATCGGTCCCGACGTAAATTCTCGCGCGCTAACCTAACAGAGAGAGAGAGAGAGAATTTCGTCGATAGTGAACGTTCGAGTCACGAAGTTAGTAGATTTCGCAGGAAATGATCGGGCAAACTTTTGCCTCGAATTCAGTAAAGCGTTAAATTGCTGGGTAGTAATTTTATCCGCACTTCTTCGTATCGTCTATATATATCAGACGCTACTATTTTTGTTATATTAAATTTCCATGATATTATTATTTTATATATATAAGCAAAAAAATAATGATAAAATTGTTATAAACGGTTTCTATTATTGTGAATCTATAATAAAATCTTTTTAGTTATTTATGAGAAGACCCAATTCAGAATCATTGGGTTCGTTATTGTATAGAGAGAGAGAGGGACGTTTCCTCTAACTGAAGCTGTTAATTCTCTTCACGTACTCGCAAATGATGGTCTAACGTCAAGCATCGTAAAGTCAGCAGACACGATGCTTCGATGTTACACGCTCGGTTTCGTTATTCACTCGCACGTGAGATATCACCTTGCTTTGCATCATTATCTAGATAACTCTCGTGATCTTACATCTCGCACAGGTGTCGAGGAGCTTTACTGTGCCAGTTGCATTGCTCTGAATTCGAAGTACTGTTATATTAAACGCTGAACAAAAAATTAATCATTAATTCTAAAACATTTAAACATTTTTACACGAAATTGAAGCAATAAATCAAAATATGTAAGACTTGAATCGTTACAATTACATAGGAGATTGTGAGAATTAGATGTAGAAATTGAAATTGAAAGTTTCAAAATTATTAAATGAACAATTTGTGAATTCATGTTAGATTGAATTAGTCAAGATAAAATGACAATTTGGTCAGAAAGAAGTCAGCAAAATATTGTCGTTGTATAGAAAAAAAGGATATCAGTATAGTACGAGCAGTTAGGATGATAATAATCGTTTGTAAATATTTATAGAACTTCTGTTGTACGAAACACTTGAAAAAGTATAATTAACTCCAAAAAAGTCCACGTTTCGGAAAATTTTGTGGCGGGCAGTCGGGAGTAAAAATGATGGATTTTCATATAAAAATAGAAATTTTAATAAAAATTGTTATTGTCATTTCCAATGAGCTATTAAAAAAAAAAAATTGATTTCGTAATTTTCTGTCTTTTAATATCATTAAATAAATGAAGATAACAATAGAAGTGACTAACAAGTATTATTAAAAACGTTTTATCTCGGCGAAGACACTTTTATTGAGTCGGCGTATATGTTTTCAATTGAAAATTATTGTCATTGATCCGACTAGAAGATCCCATCCAAGCAAACTCGTCTCGCCGAATGACGTGCCGTACGGACATCACGAAATGCGAGCACATGAGAGGCGCGTTTTCTTTTGCATTGTAATGCCAACTCGCTGTCAATTAATATTAAGTGGCGGGATCGCTCGATGAGTGCCCGATCGACGTACGTTTCACGCTGGCTTCAAGTCGCGCGAATACGAACGCGTTTGCATACGCGCCTCTGTCCAACATTCGCTAATCGAGCGCGATAGAAATACGAATGTACTCCTATGGCTCATTCTAAAAATATAACTTCTACTGAAAATTTAGGTATTAATTATATAATTAATTTTTATAATTTTATTTACTTCTGTACTTTTGTTTGTAAAACTAAACCGATAACCAATTTTGACAATTATGAAGTTCAAGTCAAATTAAATAATTTTTTTCTGACGATTTAACGACAGAATTATTATTGTTTAAATATAAAACTATTGTTTTCCTTCAAATCTGTATCTACAATGTATTCGATTTTTGAAGAAATTCTATGCTAAGCGAAGTTAACGTGAAGTTTGAAAGTATTTATGTTGATTGAATGGAAACAGAATTTCACTTTTTATTTCAGATTCCAATTTCACAGACATCAGTTTTTTTTTCTGATGTGGGCAAAGAGCGTCTCCAAACTTTATACATAGTCACATATTGCAAGTCACAGTAAATTACAGCAGTATTACATTTCGCGATTGCGTGCAAATGCGGGTTCGTTGCCTCCCGACGCTTCTCTCCCTCGTGTTAAAACACTTGGTACGACGTGTCTACCACCTTCAGATAGGCTTCGGTACCTGGCGCAGGATTTCCACTATAAATTAGCGTACAATGTAGAATGTATATTTTCAGTCACTCGAATGAACAGTTTTTAAATTATCATATTTAATCAGATGTATTAGTATTAATTTTGACATATATAATTTATTATATTTATGACTTTAACATCAATTTCTCGAACTATAAAACAACTCTTCTACGATGTACTTCCAGAATACATTTCTACTCTATTAAAACTTTACCGTGCGACAACTGAACGACGTTTCCTACGGAAACAAAGGAGAAACTTGTCGCCTGATAGAATTATAATACAGTGAGAGTCGTAGCGTTGTACAAAATGAATAGTAAAGTCATAAATGAGAATTTGATTTGACATAACAAATTACTATTTTATATAGAATAATGTTTCATACCAATTGTCTTGTTCAATTGACTAAGGCTCAATTCATTATTGAATTGAATTTTTGAATTAGAATACACAATTGTATTGATTGCTAGCACTAAAAGATACAGTATGAATTTTGGTCAGAAAAACTTGAATTGGTTTGGAAAAGCCAGGATATTTTTTTTTTCGGAATAAAATCGTTGCCATAAATAATAAACCAAAGCATTTATTACACGGAATGTTAAATTAATCTTTGTATTATTATTTTTCAGACAGAGGGTGAGCAATGACGTCTGGATCGCTGGACTAAAGGGCCCACGTGAGGTCCTTTGGTTAATAAAACCGGGAAGCTGGAGTCCAGCTACGCTATGGGGGAGATACTGGGATCGGCGAGTTTCCTCCACCTCGGCGACATTGTCAGCCTCTACGCCGAGGGAAATGTCTCGGGATTCCTGTCGACGTTGGGGTGAGTTAAAAGCCTCTCCGAGATTCGTCAATTTGTCACGTGCGAGGAAATACCGTAACCACTCATCAATCTCTCTCTCTCTTGCTTGCTGCCGAGTATCAATATATAAATTGCAAGAGGCACGAGCCAAGTGCATTGTACCTCTCCGTTACTCGAGAACCAAATTGATATGCGGCACTTGATAAGACGAGAGAGAAACTCAACACAAGAATTTTATACTGTTTTAAGACTACAGAGCCAACGAAGACGAGGTAGTAATCACGAAAGTGCATCAGGCAGACTGCACGTCGTTTAGCAGCGTGAGATCCACTTCACTCTGATCGTAACAAAGAGATAAAACCCATTTTCATTCACCGACACACGAGCATCGTCCAGGCAGATAACAATCGCGGGAGCTTCTTGCGATTGCAATCAAAAGCAAATGCCACCGATTAAGGATTCAAGCAGTTAAAAGAATTTTCTGCAACAAGCATATCGCTTCTCTGCTCACAGCGAAATGGGTTGATTAATTCAAGGCCTAAACGCTCGACGTGTATAACTGGAAGAAAGAAGGAAAGAAAAAAAACGAGTGAGCGATATCGTTTCTTCATCTCGTACGAAGATCGCCTTACATTGGCACTACGTGCACTCGAGAAATCTCTGCTCTGGCCCTTGTTACAAACGAGGCCATAGAGATGTAGAACGAGACATTGTTCTTTGTGAAAATGCGTCTTTGTTGTTTCACAAGGAGCATTCGTGTTTTATTCGTCAAATCGTAGAATTTTCGACGTCTGAACGCATTTCCAACGAAGGCAATTGAGATTTTGGCAAGGCCGCTATATAAGCTCCTGAACGAGAATTGAATTTTCATTTTATTTTTATTTTTTTTCTTGTCCTTGGAATGTCTCTACTGTTCGTGACATAAGTCTCGTTGTGTAATTGCGCAGCGGGGAGACACGAGCATTAGATGTCAATTTTCTTTTTGTTTTGTCTTGAAGAGTCTTCAAGAGCGGAGTGGAAAACCTGTCTCAACTAGAGAAACCGAGCCGGGGCATTGGGGTGAACTCGAGTTACTGACAACTTACAAAATCAAGAACAATGACGCTTTTTCTTTTTCATTCTCTGGCGACTCGTGTTACATTTATACTCTTGATTGTTTTTCGTCTCTTTGCTGCTTCGTGGCTGCGGTAAGATAAGTGGATCAGGGAAAGTGCACATAGAGAATTCGTTTCGTTAGAAAGAAGCCATCTTTTAACACAGAAGATATCGCACAAAGCGATATTTTCGTCTTTAATAAGTGTTTTTTTTCCCTGTGAATCTACTTAACACAAGATAGTCGTTGTCAGTAGAGGATAATCTTGCAGAAAGCCCCTTGACCGCATCAACATTTTTTTTTCTTTTTTCGCTTTATTATTGTTACTTGTTATTTTTATAATATTCTCCGATAAACGTTATGACTCCGGGGGGACTCTCGTATACTTTGTGCCTTCTCAGGGGGGATGTACACGGAGTATCGCTTGCGTTATAACGCTCTTCGGGCGATCCTCGTCTCGAGTGAGTGGCGAGAAGGAAAACTCACGTGTGAACAGATGATCGCGCGTAAGGCAAACCTTTTTATAGAGAAGAACGCGCGCTCTCTTGCTCTCACTTTATATACTCGTCGCCCCTATTGCACTGGTGTTGTTATATATTATACAGCCAATATTATTATAAAACATTATAGTAGTACATAGTAAAGGTGTTGCTGCCACACACGTGGTTTTATCGGTAGAGATTAACCGAGTTTCCAAAGGGCCTGTAGTATATATAGACACTAGAGATAACATGTTAATCCTCCAACGAGTTATCCAGCCGGAGAATCAGGGAGAAAGGGTGTGCGATAATCTACAGTGGATTATTTTTGCATGCACTTGACACCAGCGTTATAGGAAACTTTGTCGAGAGAGCCAACGCTAATGTTAGCTTATTAACGCCTGTGAGAGAAACTGTTGAGTAAATAAAAACGTCGAGATTTTATTTCTTAGCAGTTTTCAGGATGTACGATTTATGTAGGTTTTACATAGCTGCAAAAAAAAAAAATTCTATATCTTTCGTATATTCTAAAAAAATAAATTACGTGGCAATCTTTGTCAGTTTAGTCACTTTTTCATCTTCTGTGGCTCCTTCAGATAATTAATTACAGGAGAGATTAGAATTTCAGATTTTTGAATCCTTGTTAGAAAGCGCTGTATTTTTTTTTGTAACTTTTCTTGTGTTAACGACATTTAGATCACCGTGTGATTGTGTTGGTCAGGCTTAAGGATTAAGGAACTATCGCTTTGGATTACACTTGCACTTGAGTCGTGATTGAAAGCGTGAATAGGCTTCTTTGCTCGATGAACCTCGACACGCTTTTATGCTTTCAAGAGACATACATTGCTTTTTATGTCTGTTGACCTGTTTGCACAATAATTGAACTATAATTTGAATTTCACTTAAACTGATATTTGTGCAAATTTTAATAGTATTCACATCGATAATTTGCTAAAATATCTGGATACCGTATATTTATTTTTATTTAGTAAATTATTATTTATGTAATTTATCAAATTTAATATAAATTCTTTAAATTTAATGAAATATTATCAAGAGATCAATTATTTAACTTTGATTTCATGCTGCAACTCTGAAAAAGTCGTCTTAAAACATGAAAGAAGACCAGCTTAGTAAAATTCGCATGAAAATAGAGTCCTCTATAAACACTTCCTTCCCTTTGAACATTTTTAGCAAAAGCTTCTCATTATACGTCAGATGGTCCATAACGATTTCTTCTGAGAACGTTTCCGGAGTCATCAGAAATCTATTTTAGAACAATATGTTATGTGTATCAGGCACGCTCGGTCGTCCCAACGTCCTCAGTTCAAATCTGTTTCTTCAAACACTCAAAATTACACATTCAGCGGCTATTCTCACATAGATATCTCAGTGTTTTAGTACGACATTCAACCAGATTTAGAACTTTATTTATTAATTCTATCTCTTTACTTTCCCTTATTTTCCACACGAATATTTCGCTCATTAAGCAAATACTGGCAAAACTATTCATCCAAACTGAAGATTAGATTTTTTATGTGCTAATCAAATGGGAAATACAAAAGCTCATTGCGCCACTTTAAAAAAAAAATCGCAAAAAGTTTTTCTCTTACGCGGTTCAATTTGATGGTACAAGCTAATAGATTAATAATGTGGGAAGTAGTTTTTTTTTGTCGGACAGTCCACTGGTCATCCATTTGAATTTAGAACTATATTTACTAATTTTTTTTCCTCCATCATTTATTATCTAATTTTCCGAAAGGTATTTTTCGCACATTTGGCAAATTCTACGATTAGCCGGGCAAAACTCTCTCGCCACTTTTTATTTTACTTTGCGCATCGTGTGCTCGTATGAGCGACTACTCGCTCCTCGCTTAATGCCTCACTGGAACGAATCGGCCAGAAATAACGCCATCGGTTTTTTTTCTCATACACCAATCCACACCTCTCTCGCACTCTTTCTCTCTATTACCTTGCAACTAACTATCCGGTACTTTTTACTCTCATTCTTGGCATAACTATATCTCGTTGTACCTTTCCATCCGCGGTGGTGTATTCAACCTACATGGTTTTTATTTTTTACTCCCTTTTACCGATGAGCTTTGAGCGTGACGTGTGCCAATCTCGTTCTTCAAGCTTAGCCTGATTTCGAGAACTAGTGAACTCGTTCGCATATGCCTTTTATTTTATCCTAGCGACATCCATATATGAAAAACTGGGTTGGCTTTACGCAACGTTTTGTGTAGTTCTTCGAGGAATTGTTTGATTCAATCCATTGAGTTATTAATGCATCACAGTGTAATAAATCTATTAACGAAATATTAGTGTCTTTTATAATATATTGTAAGAACTTGAATCAATAGAAACAATTTATAATTTTCTTCATAGAGTTGAGTGTATATGATCATATTCTCGTTAAAAATGAGAACCGACAGTTTTGTACTATACATTATTCACCTCTTCTATGCTTGAAAACATTTTTCATTTTCCCTCAAGACGAAAACTTTTGTTCTGGCCAAGCCTCTGTCTTTACAATAGTCTGAGTTTCCGAGGGCCCTGGCAAATCAGCCAGTGAACCAACTTTCATTATTGAAGCTCGCTATCGGGCAGCAGTTTTCATTGTTAAAGCTCGCTATCGCATTCCTGCTGTTATTTGCGTAGGCAGGATGTTCCAATCTGCGTTCTTCAAATATGGCAATTCCCCACTGATTATACTACTCGCTGCCGTGGGAGATTTATCTATCGCCATTGTCCACGATAATACCAGTCGCATAATCGTGATATGGAACATTAAACTTCCTCGTTACTTCGGTTTCACCGATGGCCCGTTTCCTCGAGACGGAAATATGTTTTCTCCAAGCGGTATCGATTTCTCGTGCAACGCCCGTGGTACTCACTGTTCGTGCTCTCACTGCTCTAAACAATTGATGTATGAAATTCTTTAAATTATTTCAGACTCGTCGACGACCGATGCGTGGTCTGTCCGGAAGCTGGGGACCTGACCAATCCACCAAAGAAGTTTCGAGGTACGGAAAAAAAAAAAAAAAAAAAAAAATCTTAAATAAATGGGAAACAAGATTATTCTGATTTTAATCAACACAATATTTTTGTTGATAAATGTACGTTCAAGCAATTAATTGAATATATTTTTCATCTATTCATACAAACTATTCAATCATAATTTTTGTATTCCAGACTGCCTGTTCAAGATATGTCCTATGAACCGTTATTCCGCTCAAAAACAATTCTGGAAAGCTGCTAAACAAAGCGGCAGTTCAACTACGGACGCTGTATTGCTCAAGAGACTTCACGTAACTGAACGTTCCGATGGATCTATCATAGTTCTTATCCGCGCTCGGTCTGTTTTACTAAGGATTAATATTGATTGCAGCATGCTGCCGAGATCGAGAAGAAGCAGAATGAATCGGAGAACAAGAAGTTGCTGGGAAGCGTCGTCTCTTATGGAAACGTCGTACAGGTACGAGGCGAGAATCCGGTATTCGCGATTCGGGCAATCAATTACCTTCTTACGAGCGCGACAACGAACCTTTTCTCTGACACAATCGTGTTTCAACATTTCTTCTTTCTTTACACATTCGCTAACGTTGATTGATATCTTCTGACCATATTTCAAGATTATTGTCTACAAATCTAAATTTTATGTATAACCTTATATTTTGTATTCCAACGCTTTTTTTATACGATGGATGTTTTATTAAAAAAAAAAGAAAACATTGAATGCTTAAACGATTAACTCAGAAACAATGTTCGGAAACACGAGTGCCGATTAGTCGCGCATTTTTTAATTGAGATATGCTATAAATAATTCACAGCTCCTTCATCTCAAGTCGAATAAATTCCTGACGGTAAACAAGCGTTTACCGGCTTTGCTGGAGAAAAATGCGATGAGAGTCTATCTGGATGCGAACGGTAACGAGGGCTCCTGGCTCTACATAATGCCATTTTACAAATTGAGAAGCGACGGCGACAGTGTCGTGGTCGGCGACAAGGTTATCATGGAGCCGGTTAACGCTGGAAGGCAGGGCCTTCATGTTGCGGCTAATTACGAGCTCAGCGACAATCCTGGCTGTAAAGAAGTGAATGTAGTTAATTCTTCGACTTCGTGGAAAGTCACGCTCTTCATGGAGCACCGTGAAAATCAGGAAGAGATACTCAAGGGTGGTGACGTAGTGAGGCTGTTTCACGCCGAGCAAGAGAAATTCTTGACGATGGATGAATACAAAAAGAAGCAGCACGTTTTTCTACGTACCACAGGAAGAACCAGCGCTACCGCTGCTACAAGCAGCAAAGCCCTCTGGGAAGTCGAAGTCGTGCAGCACGATCCTTGCAGAGGTGGCGCCGGTCACTGGAATTCTCTATTTAGATTCAAGCATCTCGCTACGGGACAGTACTTGGCGGCTGAGATCGACACCGATGAGCCACGGGAGACCACCAAGGGCAAACGAGGTGCGGATCTTCTTCTTTGAGCCCTAACCAGAAATCGCTAATGAGTTTAGGACAACAAAAAAATTAATAGATTCCGAGGATAGGCTTGAATCGAAGGAGTCCAGATTTGTATTGTATAAAAACTAATTTAAATAACTGTTCTATGCAGTCCTGTTAAGTAGAAGAATCATTTCACCAAATATTATAACGAGCGGAAAATTTCGATCGCTCCAATTTGGCTCTCATTTTTTTTTTTATCACGCACACCCCAAAGACGAAGAAAAAAAGAAGCACTAAAAAATTAACAGATAAAAATAAATAATACGAGGATTTGTTTTTCTTCATAGAGAAATGTTCTCCGGGGTATTTGGTACAAATAATAATGACAAAAAACTGGACCACCCTGTTAAATAGTATTTTGCTTATTTTTATTAATTGGCGTGTATGTTTTGCAGAACCACCAGGGCCAGTTTACAGGCTAGTATCAGTGCCGCATAGCAACGAAATAAGCTCGTTGTTCGAGTTAGATCCTACGACACTTACGCGAGGCGATAGTCTTGTTCCTCAATCGTCTTTCGTCAGGCTGCATCACATATGTACCAATACTTGGGTGCATTCGACGAGTGTGCCCATCGATAAGGATGACGAGAAGCCAGTCATGTCAAAGGTCCGTAAATTCAATTAGAAATCGATATTACAAATTTTCCCAAGTAAATTAAACCGAATGTTCTGTTTGTAGGTTGGATGTGCCATCAGCAAGGAGGATAAAGAAGCCTTCGCTTTGCGATCTGTTTCACCGGTGGAAGTTCGCGATCTTGACTTTGCTAACGATGCGTGCAAAGTTCTCGCTGCGATGAGCGGCAAACTCGAGAAAGGCACGATTTCGCACAACGAAAGACGAGCAGTCACGAGTCTCCTGCAGGACATCGTTTACTTCATAGCTGGCTTGGAGAACGAGCAAAATAAATCCGAGGCACTTGAATTAATTGTCTCGAACGCAAATCGAGATAGACAAAAGTTACTTAGAGAACAGTACATTCTTGGTCAACTGTTCAAAATACTGCAGGCCCCGTTTTTGGAGTCTGCCGAGGGCGAAGGACCGTTTCTCAGAATCGAAGAACTCAACGATCCCAGACACGCGCCGTATAAATACATGTTTCGACTATGTTATCGTATACTCAGATTGTCTCAGCAGGACTATAGAAAAAATCAGGTAACTTTTGTACTAAAATCTAGAAAAACCACTCTACAAATTTGGAAACTTGTCGATTTCAGGCAAAAAAGGGTAACTCATTTTTTTCAGTTTTGATTGTATAAAAAAACCCTCAGATTCGAATAAAAATAAAAAACGATCGATCATTCGTATGGGATTTTTATACAATTCTTTTTTCCCGATAAAAAATATTACGGTTTCTCTTTGACCTGAAATAGTTGCAGCATTTAATTTTAATTTAGACTTCGAGATATATATTAAATATTTTATTTTAGGAATACATTGCCAAGCACTTTGCCTTTATGCAAAAGCAAATTGGGTACGATATCCTTGCCGAGGATACAATCACTGCTCTTCTTCACAATAATCGTAAATTACTCGAGAAGCATATAACCGCCGCTGAGATTGAGACATTCGTGGGTCTAGTTAGAAAAAATATGCACAATTGGGAGTCCCGCTTTTTGGATTATCTCTCGGATCTCTGTATATCAAATAAGAAAGCTATAGCTGTGACACAGGAATTGATTTGTAAGAGTGTTCTAAGCGATAAGAACAAAGACATTCTGATTGACACGAGGTAGGAATCTCAACGTGTTTCATTCCTTATTTTGTTTTCTACTATTCGCATTTGTTTGTTTTACATTCGATTTACACTCTTGGCAGAATAATGAAGACACCAGTTGAAGTTGAGGAAGATATCGATGACAGACCGGAGAACGAGGAACCTCAGATAATGATAATTGAAGAGCCAGAAGTTTGGCTTGTTTGGAATGACGGCACGGTTCGTAAATAACCCCGTGATGTCTGCTGAATGTGTCTATAATTAGCTCATTGTCGTTATTTCCAATTCGCAGAGATCAATGTCGCTGAACGAATTGTCGAGAGGAGCTAAAATGGGAAATGTCGAAGACGCCGCGATACTTGATTACTATAGGCATCAGCTTAATCTCTTCAGCAATATGTGCCTTAACCGGCAGTACTTGGCGTTGAATAATTTATCGCCGCACTTGGATATCGATCTTATACTCAAGTGAGTGGACATTTTTTCGTTTAGTCATCCAATTTCGCGCATTAAAAGCAAATTTTCTAGATGAACCATAATTCTTGGATGGTTATGTAGATCAAACAAAAGTATCATTATAAACTGTAGTATTTTATTTAAGGATTTACAAACTACTGAGAGGCTGAAATATGAGTTCGTATTAAAGTTTGTTTGGCGGCTGAATTGCTATATATTTTTCAATATTGATTGACACATTTTTGGTACTAGTTTTCAGTTTTATACTTTTTTTTTAATTGCAAAATTTTAATAAGTTGGGGAATGACTCCGCCAATACCTTGTTTTATTTTTATTTTTATTCCAATCTTAATTTAACGCCCACCCTTGAAATAGTCTCAAAAATTTTAATTTTCAATGCAGAATATACAGTTTAGATTTTTTTTTTTAATCGTCGAAGATTTAATTTTGTTGTGATTGAGATCAAATCAATTTTCGAATAAATTAAAAAATTGGAAGTTACTATACATTCCACTAACAATAAGAAAAGAAAAGTGGAAAAGTGTTTTTCGAACTTATGGCAAATTTCTTGCTCGGAGCAAAAAAGTTATGCTTTAATCCTTTTCCCAGATGTATGGAAGACGAGACGGTCCCTTACGAGTTAAGAGCATCGTTTTGTCGCCTCATGCTCCACTTGCACGTAGACCGTGATCCTCAGGAGCCAGTTACACCTGTAAAATACGCTCGACTCTGGTCGGAAATTCCATCGAAAATGAGCATCAATGAGTAAGTGATTTACGGTTAAGAGGATATTACGTGAATTTTATTGTTTAATCTCCACATTGGTATTTGTCGATCCACAGTTACGACACAAATAAGATGCCTGACGAAAATAAGGAAGCAGTGCGAGCACGATTTAGCTCAACGATTATGTTTGTCGAGGATTATCTCTGCAATGTGGTTGCAAAAATGTGGTCTTTCGCCGATCAGGAACAAAATAAGCTTACATACGAGGTACGTTGAATCTCTTATCTTTTCGTAGAAAGATGCTGATCCTTAGAATACGAATCGCTGAAAGGAGTATAATTGCTATTGCGGTTGAAAAAAATAGTTGCTTCATTACGCAAAATCGTGGTATAACTGTTGTTTTTTTTACTTTGCAAGAAACTTCTTCTTTTTTTTTGTCATCGATTCATTAAGCAGGGATATTTGTTTGCAGGTTGTAAAGCTCGCGCGTGACTTGATATACTTCGGCTTCTACAGCTTTAGTGACTTATTGAGACTGACGAAAACACTGCTGAGTATCTTGGACTGTGTGTCCGAGAACGATTTCAACGATGGAAAGATACCTACAGGTGAAATTGATTGTAAGTTCGGCTGATAAGGAAAAGCGGTTTACAATGCTGTTGAAAATATACAATTTTGTATTTCTTTTTCGATTAATCTGCTATAATTGATTTATAGACGTTTACTTTCGTTACAAGTTTTTTTTTTTTTAAATAATTTATGACAATCATTGGAACCCGTTATTTCACTGTCTTCGTTCAATTTAAATGTCTGGCATGCAAAATCCTTATTGTGATAATAAGAGAACGGTCGTACCGGCAATTAAATAAATGGACGCGGTTTATTGATTCACACTATTTTTAATATGCTACACGATGACTCTTAATTAAACAACACCGCCGACTAACCAGCTTATTTTGTGAACGCTTCATTCAGCTGAAATAATGGAGTCGGAGGAGGAAGGTACGTTAATGAAAATGCTGTTCGTGAATAAACATGACTACCGTGATTTCTCGCGCAGTCTTTTGCTGATGAATGAAATCGATTCCTCTTGTTGGATAACCGTCTGCTAATCTTATTTGTCTACCCTCTGTAAATAATCGCCAGATTTTGCTGTAAGCAAAACATTGCTGGGCAAAACGGAAATTAAATTAATGAAAATAATATTGTAAATTAATATTTTGATTGAGTACTACTTCGGAGTATTATCTGTTAATTTTCTCAAGTTTCTGAAACCACTTGCAAATGTACAATTTTTTAGAATGAATATCAATGTATATCGAAAATTATGAGGCACAACAAAAAAGTCTTACCGTAAAAGGTGTGCTTTTAATATTATTTTGCCTAGCGATGTCAGTGAGCACGATAGCTCAGATGTATGAATGGTGTAAATAACAAATTGGGGAAATCATGGTGATTGTTCTATGCGTTGATCTTTAAGTGCAAGAACTGAAAATCGAATGATTTATTTTGTCGTAAATAGCGGAAGGCGGTGTTTTGCGTTGTATCGGTGACATGGGTGCGGTGATGACGAGCCTGACTCTCGGTTCAGCGGGTCAGGTAATCGCCGGTAGCACGACATCACCCAGACCAAAACCTTCCACCAAGAAGGAATATCCTCTTGTGATGGACACGAAATTGAAGATAATAGAGATTCTCCAATTCATCCTTGACGTGCGATTGGACTACAGAATTTCGTGCTTGCTCAGTATATTCAAGCAGGAGTTTGACGAGAACGAGAAGAGCTCGGGTGACGTGAATCTCGGCCAAAAAGGAATCGATCTCGAATCGATTGGCACACAAGCGGAAGGAATTTTTGGTAGCAGCGACGAGTGCGTTGCTCTTGATCTCGATGGTCAAGGTGGCAGAACGTTTCTCAGAGTGTTGCTGCATCTGGCGATGCACGATTATCCGCCTCTCGTTTCCGGAGCCCTGCATCTGCTGTTTCGTCACTTCAGTCAACGACAGGAAGTTCTTCAGGCGTTCAAACAGGTAATAGCCGATAATATTCTCTGGCCATGACTAAAATTATTACCATTATCATAGGTTATTATTTAATAATAAAAAAACAAAAACAAAATTTATTTTAAAAATATTATAATATGTATATATTTCTCTTTACTATCAAACTAAAGTTTTTCGCTTAACACGAAATTTAACAAAATAATATGAATGGAATTTACAAATAACAAAATGAATGTTATCAGTAGCAATGTTTCAATAAAATTCTCCGTGAAATATTTACGACTTCTGTATTCGTTACGACAAAAACAAACTTTTTATCTTTTAGGTTCAGCTTCTAGTTTCGGACAGTGACGTAGAATCTTACAAGCAAATTAAATCAGATCTCGACGTTCTACGACAGTCGGTTGAAAAATCGGAGCTTTGGGTCTACAAGTCGAAGCTCACGGAGGAGCACGGCGGAAAGAAGAAAAAGAGCAACAAGGAAGACGAGGAGGAGGGCACAACACCGCGAAAAGCTACGCCGCAACTTTCGTCACTCGAGAAACAAGGATCAGCGATTGATTTGGACGTTGGTCCACCGCTTCACGCCGATCAGGCCGAAGAGTACAAAAAGATTCAGCAGATACTTATAAGAATGAACAAGCTTTGTATCCAGACGCTTCCGGGTGGTCAGATAAAGCCACGAAAGCACGAGCAAAGGCTGTTGAGAAACGTAGGCGTTCACACGATCGTGCTCGATCTCCTACAAGTGCCATTCGACGCTAAGGAAGACGTCAGAATGAACGAGCTCATGCGATTGGCACACGATTTCCTGCAAAACTTTTGCCTTGGCAATCAGCAGAATCAAGTTTTACTACACAAACAGCTGGATCTCTTCTTGAATCCCGGTATCAGGGAAGCTCAGACTGTATGCTCGATATTCCAGGACAATTCGACACTTTGCAACGAGGTCAATGCCAAAGTTATTCAACACTTTGTTCATTGCATCGAGACACATGGTAAACACGTGCAATATCTCAAGTTCCTACAAACTATAGTCAAAGCGGAGAATCAATTTATTAGAAAGTGCCAGGAGATGGTTATGCAGGAGGTAATTTAATAAAGCTTTGTCGACAGTACGGTTGATCGTGAAATAATGGAGAGATCTCAATTTCGTGATATTTTTTTTCCAGATGGTCCAAGCAGGCGAAGATGTTCTTGTATTCTACAACGACAGAGCTTCCTTCAATCATTTTGTCGAGATGATGAGATCGGAGAGACATCGAATGGATGAGAGCAGCCCTCTTAGGTAAGCGAATTGGCTGAAAAAAAAGTTTAGCCCAAGAGGGAAGACGAAGAACGACCTTCGGGAATAATTTAACATACATAAAGGATGAATATTTGATAGAAGTAAATATTTCCGCAGAGGAACGAACATATTTCTGATCATAGGGCGGGAAGTAAATAATTTTAAACATTTTTAAGTAAATATTTCCAATGGCTGTCTTTCGCCGAAGCTTACATATCGTTTATTATTTGTGGCCACATTACCAACAACTTTTAGAAAATGTATAACTTCGCGCGAGTCTATAAATTTTGTTTATTACAGATACCATGTAGAATTGGTCAAGTTATTAGCTTGCTGCACGATGGGCAAGAATGTTAATACCGAAATAAAGTGTCACAGTTTATTACCGTTGGACGATATAACAGCAATGGTTTGTCATCAAGATTGTCTTCCGGAGGTGCGTCATATCAAAGATATATATACAATTTTGGTTACTTTTTGAAATTGTTTATGTCCAGAAGCGCCTTTTTTTCTGTGTCATTCGATATTTAAAATATTTAATTTTTATAAAGATCTTCTTGTAATCTACCGATCTATTCAACAGGTGAAAGAAGCATACATAAACTTCCTCAACCATTGTTACATCGACACCGAAGTTGAAATGAAAGAGATATACACTTCGAATCATATGTGGTCGCTCTTCGAGAAGTCGTTCATAGTCGACATGGGCCTTATAGCTACTTCGACTCATGATCGTAAGCACGCCGATACGGCTCTCGAAAATTACGTCACGAACTGCTTGATGAACATCATAACGACATTCTTTAGCAGTCCGTTCTCCGATCAGAGCACAACAGTACAGGTATTGGCAAACTTTACTTATATTTACATGATTATCATTGTAACACATCGGAACATGCGACGAAGCTTCATCATCTTGTTGCTTAACGGGTAACATTAACGGCAGAATATGGGAGAGAATGGGGAAGCGATTGCTCGGTCACGAATAATTTCGTAATAACTCTAATACCGTACTAATATCTAAAATTATACAATTTGTAGTATGATTGGGTGTTCGGATACCAATATTATTGGATTCTTGATTGAATTTATGCATGGATTGCGAATGGATTGGTTGGTCTCGTGGATATAATGCAAAAAATTGAAAATTATCTTTGAATCCGAAAAAAAAAATCACTAGTAAAATTGTTTAATTTCCAATTGTTTTGCCTTTCGACCGAAGTTCATCGAAATGGAGGTAAATTTATAGATCGGCTGCGATATTAATGTAAAGCTAGTTAGTTTATCTGGTTCGTAATAGATTATCTGTATAATTCACGTATAAATACACACAATAATTGTACATATTATGATATAACTTTTGATAAATCGTTGAATCAATAATACGACTGTAAAAAAAGAGTTAAAAAGTATCTAAATAATGTAATAGAATGATGAACATATTAAACATATTTCTAGGTGTTAATTAAAAGCTTTAATACAAATAAAATTTCATGTGGGTTCATAAAATTTCGATAATTCGATGTCCGCCTACTCTCATCGTCTTTTGGTCATACACTATACTTGCTTTGCATGGAAAATGTTTCAGTTTTCTTTGTATATCAAGCACACATCGTCGTGAATAAATACAGTAGAATTTTTTTGTTTTTTTTTTCGCTAGAAGTATTTATTGACTTATCGAGCTTTGAATTATAATTTAGTTAGCTTGACACTTTTCTTGTTTTTTTTTCTTTGCAAAACAATTTTACTGTGAAATTGGCCGACGTGTGCTTGGTAATTGCTGATTGCATCAGCGGCATGTTCTGTGTTTTTGGCATGTGCCCACCGGTCTCCTTGATCGAACGACACCGATCCGTCTGGATCGTCTTGGTTCTTGTGTGGTGCTGGGTTGGTTTACTAATAGAAACACCTGCACGAGGCAAGACTCTTTTGGAGCGTCAAGGATTGCAACAGGAACGGCGATAATCTGTCTAGTTATGTAAGTGAAAATAAAATTTAAAAAGTGTGTGCGTGATGTCTTTCCCCTGTGAATCCTGAATGTTGTACATAAGGTCATGGATACCATATACCGTTAACACGAAAATTTTCAGTATAAAGAAAAAAAAATTGTACATAGAGAAATTGTGATAAATCTCAAACTAAAAAATGTATTTTAATCTTGCTTCTTGTTTTATCTGCAATTACAAACAAAATTTTAAATGGCTGTTGATTCTCTTTGATAGACGAGACAGCCGATTTTCGTACAATTGCTTCATGCGGCATTCAAAGTCTCCGAGTGCGTTTGGCTCAATGCCGGACAGAGATTCAGCGTGGAAAATTGCATACGAACACTTTCCGATGTTGGTAAGTAGAGAATAATAGCAAAAAATCATGAAAATAACTTTAGTACTCAGATACGAGAAAGATCTGAAAAAAATCAACGTTATTTAAGATACCAACGAGTTTATTGTTTTTAAAGATTTTTTTTCTCGTCAAAGTACTTAAATGCTAATAAAATTAATCTTTCGATTAGGAATGTAATACACCATTAAGGACGAAGTTCACCGATTTCAGACATAAACGCGTTTTTTTTTTTAACGGCAGAAAAAGTTGTACGAAAAATCCACGACCTGAGAATTAATTGTTAACAACAATAAGTAGTACGTAATGGTATTTTGATCATGTGAAAAAAAATTGCAGTTCTAAAAGTAAACATTTTTAGGAACTCATTCTTTAAAACATTGTAATTTTTTTTTTTTTATATATTACAAATTTACTTCATTTTCACGTGCAGCTAAGGGACGCGGCATCGCGATACCCACCGATTTGGAAAGCCAGGTCGCAACTATGTTCAACAAAGCGGCGATGCTTAGCAGACAAACGAGCAAGTGGCTTCAGGCTGCCAAACAACCGAAGGTCGAACGAAGCCAGAGTCAGGTAAAGAAGAATATCTCCTTAAATCATTCAAATATGTCTTACGATTCGTCTAAAAAAAAAACCAAAAAAAAAAAAAAAACAAAAAAGTAGAAAATTGTTTCGTTGCACAAAGTTTGATAATGAATTTTGTCGATAACAAAGGGCGATCTGGTTTATGAGTGGAATCCAGGAGAAGAGGTAAAGCGATAGACGAGCGATTGAACCGTAGTTTCGACCGGTAGAAGATCTAGAGATTTTAATATTCTTTTGTACATATGCAACGAGTTGTATAATAGGCACTTAGGCATCGATCAAAATAGGACTTGAATGACACGCAAAAAGAGATACACTGCACACTGAAGGCACAGATATAATAATTAAAAAATAAGCACAGAAATGCTTTTTTTCGGCCATCACAGTGGTGCCTACTCTCAACGACTCAGCTCCGCCGCTGTATTACAATATTGAAATTAATTTCCCTTATAGTTGATGCGACTGGATCGAAGCATAATCGAGGGATTGCAGGACATTGTGTCGTTGTTGGAGGAGCAATTAAAGCCCTTGGTGCAATCGGAACTTTCTCTACTGGTCGATATTCTTTATCGGCCGGAATTGCTTTTCCCCGCTGCGACTGAATCGAGAAAGAGATGCGAAAACGGCGGTTTCATTCGAAGGTGAGTTTTTGAATTCTTTGATCGCTCATTCTCATATATTTCAACCATTCGGTTCGGTTTTTTGTTCCGTCGCTCATTTGATCAGGCTGATAAAGCACACCGAAAGACTTCTCGAAGAAAAGGAGGAAAAGCTGTGCGTGAAAGTACTGACGACGCTCCGCGAGATGATGGCGATTGATCCAGAATATGGCGAAAAGGTTTGTAAAAATGTATTTAATAATTGCATGGGGTTTGAGACGAATAAATCATCAATCATATACAAATATACGAGAATTCACAGCATTGTTTGGGAGAGATTCGAGGGTAGCCAGTATTTCGGAAGAAGCTGGACTCTCTTGCGCTTTCTAGCACATTTAGATATTTTTACGTTATACGTCGATAGAACGTTTTTTTTTCTTTAGCTTGCTCAGTTACGGAAAGTGTTGCTCTCTCTCGAAAACTTGTTATCTCGTTCTATTTCTGTTAATTTTCTCGAGGAAAGAAAGAACAAACTAAACGAAGAAAAAAAGAAAGAAAAATAGAAAATGTATCGTTAAGAGTGTTCCGAGTATCGCGGTGGCGTTGGTGAGTAAATCTCGTAGAATAGAACTGTAGGTAAGGGTGTTTTCATGCTGCGAAGGAGGTTGAGGATATCTTGGAGCAAACGACTGATACCGAGAAGGAGAGTGACTCGCGTCTCGGCACTGATGCCACTGATCAATTAACAACGCCACAAATGACGCAGCAACAGAGGGTAAAATAGCAAAGTAGATTATAGAAAAGTCGTTATAGAAACGCGCGTGATTAACAAATTATTATCAGTGATATGAGGCCAATATGTTGCAAAAAAAAAAAAGAAAAAAAAAAGAATAAATTATAAGAAAAAGTCTGGCCATGCTCATAATGCCATTCTATAAACGCCATTTCATTAATTATACGTTGTCTCGTGTACGTGATAAGTGTATTGTTAAATAACGCTGATTCTAGACTGTAAGTATAAAGTTTTTTTTATTGAAAATTGCCAATTTTTGCTTTGCAATCTTGTGGATTCAACTTACTGTACAGTAATACAAAACGTATTAAAATTCTTTTGGAGAATCAACAACATTAAAGATTTATCGGGAAAATTGGAAATTTTCAATATGTTTGCATGAGCCTGTTTGCCAATTTAGTACAATGTTTGCGCAATGCCTTTAATTTTTTTTTATATAACTAATATATCATTTTGATTTAACGGGTTTTTATTGTGTGATAATGTCGATGATCTTAAGACGAGGCACAATACAAGAACAAGATATTATATACGCCCTTAGTAGATGAGATGTACCAATACGTGATGCAGCCCGGACACACGAGTTTAATAACATCTCTCTCTCTCTGTACATAGTAAAAATGTTATACTGGCCTAGACTCTAGACCCTTTAAAAAAATAATGAAAATGAAGCTATTAATAATTTTGTAAATATATTGGCATTCTTTCCACCGACTCCTAAATTTATTACATTGCTTTGTAAATTCAAATTGCTAAATGCAAGCACAATTTTACAATATTTTATTCCAACGATTGCCCTTCTCTTCCACTAGCTTAAATTTTCTCACTGACCTCCACTCACATTTTGAAATTTTTTCTACTTTACACATCAGGTCTTCTCCTTTTCTTTTCTTTTTTAAAAAATTAAAACAATAATTTATTCCGATGTAATAATCTCCCTCAATGTTCTGATTGTATAAACCACATAGTGCAGTATTGGTACATCGTGAATCTTTTTTGTAATGTCAATACTGCGCGTCTTGTGAACCGTATGCCTGACTTTTCCCAGGGCGACGCGCTGAGAAACAATCTGTTGATTCGCTACTTCGGTAGATCGTTCATTCAGAAGCCGGAAAATGTGGAGATCGGAGCGCCGATTACTACTGCTGTAACGCACGGACCAGGAGGTAGGATACACTTTTCTTTTCTTTTCTTAAGATTACAACGCTTTACACTAATCAAAATAGTGCTAAATATTTTCTATGGTTTTTACAAAAATCTACGGATTTATTAAAACATGGGCCAATAACTCAGAGAAACGTTTATAATTGGATTTACAAAAATATTAACCGATTAGAAAAAAATTATACATTTAACAGAAACGATTCTGAAAATGTAACACCAATTTGTGAAGTGCTTTAAGGTAGTTAAAATTTAATTACCAACATTAACGATATTGATTTTTCTTGTTACTCAGCAAAAATTTTAAGTCGTGCTGGTCGTACTTTGCACGAAGTGCAGAGTCATTTGGACCGCGAAGGAGCTTCCGATCTGGTAGTGGAGTTAGTTATAAAGAGCGTACATTCGCCGAGCATATTTGTCGAAGTGATTGAGTTGGGAATCGCGCTTTTGGAAGGAGGAAATCCAATAATTCAGAAAAGCGTGTTTACGAAGTTGATGGCCGGCGAATTGAGTCAATCATTCTTCAAGGTATTCTACGATAAAATGAAGGATTCTCAGCAGGAAATAAAATCAACAGTGACGGTAAATACGTCGGACATAGCGGCAAAAGCAAACGAAGACAAGGAGCAGAGCAAGGAATTGGAAAAAATATCAAAGAAACGAATGTCGGGTAATTTTGTCTCTCAACAGCGTTTCATTTACTACGTTTTTTTAAACACCTGCGTGTCAAGTTCGTTATCTCGTGACTGCGTAACGAGCGCGAGGTTGTGCCAAATCAGTCGAGTCGTTTGCGAAGTTCATTTGATATTCTGTTAGCATGAAAGATTACATAAAACTCGCAACCAAACTTCTCACGCATGTATTTAAAAAAAGAAAATTCGGCGACATGAGAAACAATTGAGTTTCAACGGAATTTGTAATTCAGGAAAGCCAAATGGTATAGTCATCACAGAAGAATTGCGAGAAGAACTCAATCAGGCAGCGGCTTCAACCGTTCAAGCATACGGAAACGTGCGAACTCTCGCCTCTGGAGAGGATGTTGCAAATAATCCAGCGCTCGGTTACGCGTTGGAGGATATGTTGGCGGAAAAATTGGACAGACATCGTAGCGGTGGTGTCGGCGCCGGCGAGAGGGAGGAAGGTCAATTGGGAACGAAGGTTCTCGTGATGCAGCCGATTCTACGCTTCCTGCAATTATTGTGCGAAAATCACAATCGTGATTTACAGGCAAGTTGAACATGTAAAACATAAATTACGCCTCATTAGAATGGACAAAAATTGAGTTCCGTTTTTTATTATTCGTTGAAAAATCTTAACGGAAATGCTGCATGAAAATGTGCATTTTAATTTCAATACGACAGTATTGGTATATTTATTTTGATCATTCTAACGATAAATTTCTTGATTGACCCACCCAAATGCCACATTTTACTTCATTTGCACAGCTAAAACGATATCCATTCCTTACAGAACTTTCTACGAAATCAAAACAACAAAACAAACTTTAACTTGGTGTCGGAAACTCTGATGTTTCTGGACTGCATTTGTGGTTCAACAACAGGCGGTCTCGGTTTGCTAGGTCTCTATATAAACGAGCAGAATGTCGCCTTGATAAATCAAACATTGGAGACATTGACCGAATATTGCCAAGGTCCCTGTCACGATAATCAAAATTGCATAGCCACACACGAGTCAAATGGTCTCGATATAATAACTGCCCTTATTTTGAACGACATTAATCCATTGGGAAAAACGCGAATGGATCTGGTTCTCGAACTGAAAAACAACGCCAGTAAATTGCTGCTGGCTATAATGGAGAGTCGTGGCGACAGCGAAAACGCTGAGAGAATTATGTACAACATGAATCCGAAGCAATTGGTAGACGTAGCTTGCAGGGCTTTCCATCAGGAGTCTCTCGACGATGACGGCGATGCCGACGACTCTTCAACCGACGGTGACGACGGTGTGTCGCCAAAAGAAGTCGGTCACAATATCTATATCCTCTGTCATCAGTTGGCGCAGCATCACAAAGAATTGTCGGTGATGCTGAAGCCTTCAGAATTGATTAACGCTGATCCAAAAACCAATAAAGCATTGAAGTATTACGCAACTCATACAGCACAAATTGAAGTAAGTATTTATTAGCGTTTAAAAGGGAGACTCCACTAATTTCATATAAAAAAAAATCGATCTCTTTTAGTCGGTAAAAAAAAGATGTATAAAAGGTTCCAGATGTTATTTTTTTTGTGTTTTGGTAATGTAAGAAACATCCCCAGTCCCGAATATAAACAAATTGTAGATGGAATTCTATTTTTTATCAACATTATTTTTCTTATATTTCGTATTTTTTAAAAATTCACTTTTTAAAATTCGAGCCTAATCGAATGGAATTTTTTTAATGCTTAGCTTGGGCTTTTCTGAACCGATAAAAAATTATTAACACGTAGAAAAAAACAAAATTAATGAACCATTATCTTCTTTTTCTAAGATCGTGAGGCACGACAGAACCCTGGAACAGATAGTTTTCCCGATTCCGGAAATTTGCGAGCTGATAACAGTCGATACAAAAATGCGAGTGTTAAACACCGCGGAAAGAGACGACCAGGGTTCGAAGGTTTCGGACTTTTTCGAGCGAACCGAGGATATGTTCAATGAGATGAAGTGGCAGAAGAAATTACGAGGTCAACCGATGCTCTTCTGGATGAGCAGTTACATGTCCCTCTGGAGCAACATTCTTTTCAACTGTGCTGTTCTCATTAATCTCATCGTAGCGTTCTTCTATCCATTCGTTGATTCCGTGCCTAGTGAGTATTTATTATTTATTAAAAATAATTTAATTATATTTTCTGTCGTTACATTCCTTTTATTCTCAGTTAAGGCAGTCAATATTTTAAGGCAGAAAATATTTTCGTCGATGTAAATGTATGGGCACATTTAAAACTGGATTTTTTTAAAGGTCAATTATGTTTTTTTTTTATTTCTATTAAATTGTCAATATTTTGACTGGATCTTATTGAAAAAAATTTAGGGACGTGCGAATCTGCGAAGCTCAGGAAAGGGAATTCTGGAGTTAATAATATTAGACTAATTATTTATGTTTAGTAATACAATAAGTATGGTGTGTTTAGAACTTATTCCACACTTGTCGGGCCTCATTTGGACGGTCATGCTGTCCTCCGCTGTCATAGTCATCACTTTACCACGAGAATCCGGAATACGTACTCTCGTAGCCTCGACAATTCTGCGTTTGATATTTTCAATGGGACCCGAGCCAACTCTTTGGTTATTGGGTTTTCTCACGGTCGTTCTAAAGATCGTACACATGATAAGCATTATCGGAAATCAAGGCACTCTTACTAAAAGCGCCGAACAGATTGTCATGAATGTGGAATTGTGGTACCATATGGTGTACCTTATTTTTTGTGTTCTCGGCATCTGTATGCATCCTTTCTTCTATTCCGTGCTAGTGAGTACATAATGTAATTCGAGAATATCCTGACAATTTATCGTATGACACGAATTTTCAACGAATTAAAAATAATACTTTTCAGCTCTTTGATGTTGTTTATCGTGAGGAAACATTGCTCAATGTAATAAGATCGGTTACGAGAAACGGGAGATCGATTATTTTGACGGCTGTGCTTGCCCTTATTCTCGTATACATGTTCTCCATAATCGGTTACATGTTCTTCAAAGACGACTTTCTAGTCAGCGTGGACGAGGAAATAATACGTAAGCGATGTTTTTAATTTGATAATAATTTTTCGAAATTTAATTTTTTAAATCTCGACAAGACGAAATTTTCAAGAAATATACAATTTCGTCTCACATTATCGAATAAGAAATTGAAAATTATATGCCGGAGCTTGTCATTAGGAAAGTGATGTGAAAATCAGTTGCATATTATTTTTAATTATACTCGAGAATGGATGTAAAAATTTGATTTTTTATCTTTGTAACAAAATTTTTTTATTGATTAAACAAATTCTTGACACAGAATTTAGTGTTTATCAAAGGTATCAAAAGTGCAATTATTTGATTTATCGTAGCTGCGATTCCCGAGGAAATTACGAGTTCGTGTAACGCCAAAGACACTGGGAGTTGCGAGGCCACCGAAACTGTCTCACGATACGCTCGACAAGGTAAAATCCTCATAACTCACGTACGTTTGATTTAGGCGTTGAAACTGCTTGATTAACCGTAAGTATTTTTTTAAAGCGGAACAAGAAAAGTACCCTGTCGCTGATGATCTTGTGAACGTCGGTGGTGAGCTCAAAGAACGCGCCTGTGATTCTCTTATAATGTGCATCGTGACGACAATGAATCAGGGATTGAGAAACGGCGGTGGAATCGGGGACATACTAAGAGCGCCCTCCAGTACAGTACGTAATCGTTAATACAATACCAATTTAATTTTTTTTTTAATTTTCATCAATTTCATGGAAATTTATAACATTAGCAGTTCCGATGCACGAAAATTAATATAGTTATATTTTTTATTTATTTCAGGAACCACTGTTTGTGGCTAGAGTAGTATACGATTTGCTCTTCTTCTTCATTGTAATTATTATCGTTCTAAACTTGATCTTTGGTGTGATAATCGACACGTTTGCTGATCTCAGATCAGAGAAACAGCAGAAGGAGCTAATTCTGAAAAATACGTGCTTCATATGCGGTACGTGATCAGATCTTGAACAAAAAATACAAAAACAAAAAAAATTCCAATCCTTACCTCTCGTTTTTTTTTTTTTCATTTCAGGTTTGAACAGATCAGCATTCGATAACAAGACTGTATCTTTCGAGGAACATCTCAAGCACGAGCACAACATGTGGCATTATCTCTACTTCATTGTTCTCGTAAAAGTGAAAGATCCGACGGAGTTTACGGGCCCGGAGTCTTACGTTTACGCGATGGTCAAGGTAATAAGTTCGTGGAGCTTTGAGAGTGTGTATCTCTTGTTGAAATCTCGTACTTCTAAGCTCTATGTACTTCAACAGGATCGAAATCTCGATTGGTTCCCGCGTTTGAGAGCGAAATCTTTGGCAGCCGACGAGGGCGAGGGCGAACAGGTTGAACTTCGAAGTTTGCAATCACAATTGGAATCTACTCAACACCTAGTCAAGTGTCTTTCGCAACAACTCACAGAACTGCGAGATCAGATGACCGAACAGAGAAAGCAGAAGCAGCGACTCGGTCTGTTAAATTCCGCATCCGCGTTCCTTCAAAACGTGCCAGCGTAAGAAAAAAAATCTAAAAAAAAAAAAAATTGTATGAAGAATTTACATCGTTATTTACATGCATATCGGGTATTTCCCTGTTTTTTCGTCGTTATCGATCTCAGTTTGTTGAACAAGTGTTTTAAACTTGAACGTTGCACGCTTATAGAACAGATTCTTTTTCATACGAATCTATTCATATACAATAACAATACAACGTAATCGAATACCAATGATATGCTCTAGCATTGCGTTACTGAAAAATATAAAAACGAAGCAGCAAGAAGATTCACCGCTGGTGCATACGAATAAACGTAAAATTTCGAGAGATCGATGAAATCTCCGCAATTTGTGACGGAAAATCGTTGGTATATTATCGCATTAAGGCGTTTGAAAAAAAAAACGCTCTATTTTTAGGTTGAGCTGCTCGTTAAAATCTTTGTTTCTTGTTACAGTAAACAGGTTTACACAAAAGGGACTTTTAAAAAAGGTTAGCACAGCTGCGTGAATTTTTGGATTTTGAAAAAGTGATATTTTTCGCCAAATTATAAATGCATACATTGTTGTTGTTTTTTTTTTGTATTTTTCTATATATTGTGAGAAAACTAACATTTTTTTCAAAGCTCGTTTTAGATATGGTGGTACAAAAAATTAAGAAATAAATCAGTGAGCGCAACGTCTTGTATTTCGCCTATATTTTTTTGGCATGAATAATATGTACACTAAAGAATATATTTCGTATTTAAAATTTGGCCAAATCTAGATGTTTTGAATTTTTTGAAAATATGAGCACGTCATTAGTGAAAAATTGTAAAAATTGCAAAAGAGCCAGCCACTCTTTTGCGTAAAAGACCTGGCTTTTTATGGGTAGAAACAAAAAAAACTCGATGAGCAACAATACCGAAAAAAGCGTTATTTTTTAACCGTCCTAGTATCACATTGATGTTGAAACTTAGGGAACAATTTATCGGAGCAAAACGACAAGTGGGCAATATTAAAATAAAATTGTAAAATATTTTTCGGTTCGACTGGTAGTGACTAATTATTTAATTACCTCAAAATGTTTTTTTTTTTTTTCATTATTTAAGTAGAAATTTATAATTGTATCTCTCTTAAAAATTCGTTGAATTTATTTGAACCGAAAAAGTATATTAAATACATTTTTATTCCAATTTTGCTCAGCTCTGGCGTAGATGACTAATTTTAGGTAGCAAAGCGGGGTTGAATCGCATTTAAAATACACACAGACACACGTTTTATTCCCGTAATCGTTGTATAAATCGTGTGTACAGTATCCATATCCTCGAATCCTCGCGATTACGACGCGGAGAACCAACAGAGATGTCAATATTCGATAAAAAAAAGTGGATTCAAAATACTTTTAAATAAACTGCGGAATAAAAGCGTTTCGAATAAACTGAAAGCAATTTTCGAGAGCGTCAAAATCATTCTTTTTTTTTGTGGATAAAAAAAAAGTAATATGAGATAATTAATCTTAAACAATGCTTCATATCACTTTTTTAAAAATTATTCGAACGAGCGATAATTATTTATAGAAATATCGCTTGTTCTAAAGTTATTCGAATTCAAGAGTATTTTGAATACAGTTTTTTATTCGTAATGATATTGTCTATCGCTGAGAGCCGTTTGTGGCAATATCTTTAAAATGTGTGCGGTACATCGACTAGTGTGTTCGACGTAGAGTCGAGAATTTGTATCTTTACGAGAAATTCCATCAATAATTAGAAAAGGAATAAAAAAAGAAAAAGGTAGAGCTCTTCCGGCAAAAATGCGTGGCTCTATCTCCACACTGTTAGGCGAAATATTTTATCGTGTTGTGAGATGTTTAATCATGTAAATATAATGTTAAGTTAATTTTGTCACATTTTAAGTAGTGTTATATTATTGTGTATGATATTTCTATTGCTAATAATTTTTTTTTAATTCTTCGCAGTACAACTTTTGTGCCAATAATATTGAAATAAAATTTCGCAGCTACTTTGATGTTGAAAACCGAGAGAGAGAGAGAGAGATCTGTCGTTCAAGTCATCCTTAATAAAGGGGGTTTCACCGATTTCAGAGAAAATAGAATTTCTGATAATTGTTACAATAAAATTGTACGAAAACATTCCACGCAATCAATAGTTCGGTTACCGTATTCTGAACATGTTAAAAAAACGTTTCCGATCGACCGAATATAATAAATTGTTTATTTTTTTTTTTTTCATGAGTTTCGAACCACGCTTTTTTTCAAACCGAAATCGTTGCAGCCCTAAATTCCCCGTCCGTGGGATTTCTCGGCACTCGGTGTTCAATGCGTGTGAAATAATGTTACTGTCGTATTACGTTTCAATATATTTTAAAAAACACACATTACACACAAATCTTCATTTTTTATCGAGCTTGTACCTATCTCTTGTCAAATAAATGATTAAAAACACGTTCAAATAATCTCGTCTTGTTTTTATTTATCATTTATGCAAAACAATTGACTATTCATCGTTATTTAAATATAAACGTCTAGTTACATGTAACATATATATTATTTTTTTTTCTTCATTAACACGGCGAGGTCGGTGACAACATTTTGCGCTCGACAATTTCCTAGGTATTAAAGTAATAAAGTGTGTCCTATCAAATCGGTGTGTCTGTGTGTGTGCAGGTATTTTTCTGCGCGCAAGAGCCGACTTTTCTTCTTCGTTTCACAGCAGTCCCATTGGCGTATAAAGTACCTGTAGACTTTCATCATTGTTGCGACGAGGTAAAAACGAAATCAAAAGAGTTTCGAACCACTAATTCGTTTATATTTGACTACTCGTTTTTATTCGTTCGGTAAAAAAGTTCGTTCTAGGCAAAACGGAGTAATCCGCGATGAGCGAGATGAAAATTTTATGACGAAATCACGTTTGAGCTCCGTCTCGGGTATCGCAAAAATTCTTCGAGATAATTCAACGAAGAAACAACGAGCGAGGATATGTCGCTATGGTTGATATGTCACATTGTTTCATCAGCTATCGGTAGCATAAAGTGTCGATTTTCAGAAAAATATCCACTTTTTCGTTGCATTAAAAGTATATACAAAATGTTCTTCAAAATGATAACATTTTTTTTATGTTACCTGAAGAGTATTATTTAGACTTTTAATAAGTTTCTTTCTAACTTGTCTTTAAGAATATCTTTAGAATAAAGTAAAAAAAAGGTTTATCATTTGAAGAAAAATTTAATATACTATTTGGGCAAATTGTAAAATGGACTCTGAAAAATCGCTATTTTAAGCTACTTAGGGACGAACAATAAATTCTGCGATTTTCGTCCGAACATATACGCCAGTTAATTGATCCGGAGCTCAATTAGTATGAGTCAGCGATGATAAATAAGAACAAAACGCGTGAACGATTTTATAAATCGAAGCGTTATTTCTATTCCGTGAGCATTTGCATATCGTGTGGATTGAAATAAAATAAAATAGAATATTGAGCGCTGCATTAAATCGTCACTCATGCGAGTGAGTTTTCTTTTTCTTGTAAATCTTGTGAGAATTGAACCGTATCATCGATTCATTTTCTTTATTTAATCCATTAATATTTCCTAGTAGTCTGCTTTTTTACTTCGTTACTCCGTAATATCGTGAGTACATTTAGTTATTAAAGGGCCTATTTCTCGCGCTCTTGCGCTCTCTCCCTCTTTCTCATTTCACATATTATCGTATTAAGTGTATCGTTAAGGAAGTTGACGCTCTGTACAGAAAGTCAAATCAGTGATACATTTTTCTAATCGATTCTGTAAAATTCTATGCATCGATAAACAGCGGTGGAGATTTGTAACGTTAATTTGCGAGGTACGTTTTCGATGACATTTTTTTTTCAAGATTAATCAGTATAAGTTGATTTTAATTGTAGATAGCTCATTCTATTTCTCGAAAATCGCTCGACAAATTAATTCTCCAGATATTTGATAGAAAAAAATACATCTTGTTTTTTATGCACCGTAAAAATGCCACGATAAACAAATGACCGTAATTATACGAAATGCTTCTGCGAAATATTTTTGAGAAATTAATTTAAAATTTTCGAAAATTCATTAAAAATATCGTGAAAAGTTTCCAAAAAATATTCGTACTGTTAATTGATACTTAGAAAACTTTGTAAAAACGATTAAAAATATTTAGCACTGTTTTGTCTTGTTTGAAGCTTCCCAACTGCCTTAAGGGGATGGAATCAGGTAAAAACTATGCATATTAGAAGACTAATATGTCATTTACGTGGCCGCTAGTATTTTTTGAAAAAAAAAAAAATCTATTATCGAGCTATCAAACGAAGAATTTTTAGCGAGGTCGCAAAATCATGCGGCAGTATAAAAACAAAACAAAAAAAAAATACTAGCGACCAAGTAAGTGAGATATTAGTCTTTGAATATTCGTAAAATTTCACCTGACTCCTTCCTCCTAAATTAATGTGTCGTGTGAGTATTCGTTATGTGCCTCGGGCACGCGAAGCTCGTGCTTCAAAATACATTTATTGTTTATTTTCATTTTATTATTTATTCGTTAGTCTTGTATATTTATCGTGAGTACCATAATATAACTATGTATGCATATCTTTATATGTATATATATATAATTCATATAATAATTCTTATCCAGTAAGTTCAATGCATTCTGTACAAATTCTACTACTTTACTGCCCGCCTTCATCCTCTATATACACATAACGAAGTGAATTCCTTACAGGCGATCATCCCCGAATATTTTCTTAATTGTACCCGAGAGACTAATTTAATTTCTTTATTAGCAATTATGTACAAACGTCTAATTTCCTTCATGGCAGCGTGATCCCTTCGTGTATTTAATACGCATCTCTTAGCTTGGCCAAATCGGAGCGAGTGCACTGCTCTATAATCATCAACGATCGTGTTATAATCTTTCATATTTATGTCAATATAGTACGTTTTTTCATAAAGATTTCTCAATCGTTGATGCACGAGTGCACGATAATTCATCACTATTTTTATTCCTGCGTGTCTTCCACAATTAGTAAAATGTTTCTTCACCACGTTTATTTATTCTTTTTTACTTTAATAATGTTTTTTTCCTGTTTTCTTTTTTTTTTTTTTTAACGAAAGTTGCACTATAATTGCGATCGCTGTTGCGGATGAGTGAAGCGATCGATTGAAGAGGCCGAGAAGACGAGGAGCACCGACACGAGTGGAAGTGTTGGATGATAAATCGAACATCGTTTTGCCCACGATCCGGAAACGTAATTTGGTGCTGGCGAGGGTCCACTTTTATGGGTATTCGCTATTACGGTGTTGCTACGCCACTTCATTATGTACTGGGGCGCCGTTCTTCCGAGTGCCTGCAATCTGTACAGAGAAACAGAAGAAGAAGAAAAAAGTATGGTTCGTTAAAATTGTGCATTTGTCTTAAAATCTTTGTAAATCTTCTTAATTTTTTTTAATCTCCAAGAACGTTGTGAAAGTGACATTTTTTGTCTGATAATCTCGAAAAAAAAGTTCACTATATAAAATAGTGAAAGCATTATATTTCGATTAAAATATACGTGAGCCAATCAGATTTCAATAAAAGCTTTGGAGCAAAGCTTGTCAAAAAACCAAAAGAACTGTCGAATAGCCAGAAAAATATTTTCCCCATGGTTATATTCGTGGCTGTCGCATTTTTCTTGCTTGGCTCACTCAGGATATTAAATCTTTTTGCCAAGCGATATTCCGCAAAAACGGAGTATACTCGGATCAATCTGATGAAGAGGGGAAAAAGGAGAAAATAGAGGCAAAATATATAACACATCAACCGTAACCGATTATACCCGAAAATTATCATAACAATCTGAAGAAATGATCAACATACACATATTAATAAAAAGCCATGGATCAAACTGTCGTTAGTCTCGAAGTCTCTCGGCATTCGCGAAACAGTTGGGCAAAAGTTTACTTCGCAATATTTTATGAAACGTGTGATACGCGAGAGATGATTAACGACAAAGTTTGTAAGAAACTTGCCTAACTACAGCGGTGTTCATCTTCCACGGTAGAGTAAAATTTTTGTGTCTGTCGCGCGAACAGAAGGTGTGCAGTCTCGGTCCCACCGGATCTCCGTTTTTTTTGTGCTCGTGGATCGTCAGATTCCACGCTGTGCAGGGTCCTGAAACAGTGAATAATCATTTTTCATAAAAGAGAGTCAAGCATTTTTTTATTTATTTTTTAAAATAATTTAACGACCGAATTAATATATAAGAGGTATTCCGCTCGAGGTGGGCGAATCTTATTTTGAGAGATCAACAAAAAAGTTTATAATTTGTTATGAGAGTCGTTTGGAATATCTAGAATATTTACAAATTATTTAAGATTTTTTAATTTTATATCTAACCCAATATTAAATACCGATTTTTTATTTCAGTATTTTTTCGATTCGCTATATATAAAAAATACATATTTCAATGCAGTTTCCACTAAAAAAATGTTCATAGCTGCGCCGATTAAATTTCATACATTTTTGAGAAGAATAAAGTTTTAAAAAATAATGTTGAGAGGGACCATTTTGATTCTGCTCCGGAGTAGTTACAAATTTTGATATTGTGTATACAAATTAGTAAAAAAAAAAAAATTGGCACGATGGTAAATTCATATCGTCGATAGGTTGGGTCGGTTTAATCGCTAAAAAAAATCTAAACAGATATACCAAATAATGGTAAAATGGAGCAGGTGAATTTTTATCCAAATGTTAAAAGGTTTAATTTTTTTTTAATGTATTAAAATTCTTTTTAATACTCTGAGATACTGTGAATTATAAAATTTTCCTTCAACTCTGATTAATATCAAGCAACGTAGAATATTATTTTTCGTTTTAATTCTCTATCCATCCTCCAGCGAAGGCCATACAGGATTTCCAATGAATTGTTAGTTCATTCGGGCTATTTTACAAAGCCTGGTGTATTTATCCGTGGATCGTGAAACAGTTAGAGATAGGGATGCAAGCAAGCGGTATAGAGAGAAGCCCCAAAGGGTATATAGTGGGTGTGCTGTTTGTGGAAGGGAGACGAACGTTGCACACGCGTAGGTGTTAAGTATGCGAGGCGATACCGCGCGGGTTCGGAATAATAAACGACGGGCGAAAACGTTCTCCGGGAATTCGGGGATAACGTTTCGATAAATTGTTTGGCTCCGTTTGAAAACGAGCAGGAGCGAAAGAGAGGGAGAGACAGAGAAATGTTCAGTTAGATGGTTTGGTCGACCGAGTATTATCGCAAACACAAAATCTCGAGCAAAACCTATTTTACCACACGGAGAATCCTACGATTTATGTAACATCGATTCGGGGCTATAGGCTATGAGAATATTTTCTCGTAGAGCGCAGACAGGCAATACACTGTGCAGTCCATTATTTCCAGAGAGTATATGATAAAAATGAAATAATATTTTGCCGACTCACTGTCCTGCATCGATGCAACTTCCACGGTCAATTGTCGATCGGTTTTCGAGTCCAGTATCCACGTGCACTTCTGTTGATAATAATTATTGAGATTGGAAGTGCCGTCCGAGAGATCGGACACGTTAACGACACCCTCGGGTTTCGTGGTGTTGTGATTTCCGCAGTACGAGTCCTCGGTGAATTTGAAGGCAGCTTGAAAATTAAAGATGCTCGACGATCGAGCGGATCTCGACCATTCGATGTACATCGGTTCCCAGCTTCGGAGTTTCAGTGGTAGCCAATTCTGATGATAAAATTGATGGTATTAGGAAGTAATTGGTAAATATCATAATCACCATTTGAGGGTCGATTTTTTTTTCTCACATGTCAAAATGACACACGACAAAAGAACTAAACGTCACAATAGCAATTTTTACCGGAATTAAAATCTGTTTTAGTTATAATTAACGTCTATGTACGTTTTGATGTTTTACTTATGAAGGCGCGTCTCTCGCTCTGTATGTCCCTTATAATAATTATTATTGTCTGCCATATCCTATTTTCTATAATTTCACCTGATAATTTCCGCACAAACATGTAACGACGTGACCAGCTTCAGAGACGAGTTGCAAATGATCCTCCTCGTCGAGAGACTTGTTGCTGACGCAAAGGCAACCGCTGTCACCGCAGACGGTGTTGCACGGACTGTTGCCCACTTGTCTCGTTCCGTTCTCCACCTGACGAATACAAATTACGTAAGACAGATGTTCAACATTACAGAGAAGAAGTGTCCAAAGCTCGTCAACCAAATGTTTGTGGTTTACCGCAGTTCGCCAACGGTGAAAATTCTTCATGATACACAAAAAGCCCTGCCAGTTACTTACTCAAACGAAATATTAATAATATATTCCATTAAGATGCATTACACATTCACTCGCAATCAAAATTTTGATTCAATTGCAATTTTATTGTTTTCATACGAATTTCGAACAACAGTAATAATTGGTGGGGGATGAATTTAGTTGGATCGAAGAAAATTGAAAGTTGAAAGAAATGAATATATTTGTTCAATTTAATTAAAGTTATTTTTTAAAATGCTGGTGACTGCTGGTCCAACAGGATTTATTTGATTTAACTACATTTTGTTTGATTGAAATTTAAAAAAATTTCGATTCAAATAAGCCCGTTTCCTCCGTCCTCTATCTCTGGGTTTTCTTATTTTCTTTCCTCGAAATTCTCGGTGACCCGTTTTACCCCGCATTTCCCTATGATGTGTAATGCAACCTTAAGCCCACATGTTGGATGTTCCGAGCTCGAAGCTCGAGGCAATTTCTATTCAGATTGAGACTCACCGTGACGATCACCGATTGATTTGATCCGGGGATGAAATGCTGTTTACATTTCACAGGACCTTTTCGTGCAAACAGACGGTGCGCTGGATGCATCACCCAGCCTTCGGTTGGCGAGCTCAATCCGTAATACTCCACGTCGCAGAGCCTCGTTGGTTGCTGAGTTCCGTCGTGACGCTCTATACGAAAATCCAATTTCATTATGAAATTTCCCTTGATAAATTTGTCAAAGTGTGAGCGTGAGTTTACAAAGAGCTTTCTTCTCTTCGAAAAGTACCGTTTCATTTTTAACTGTCCTTTGGTTGCATTTTTTGCACATAAATAAAAATATTGGAAGGTAATATGTGGATGTAAAAAATAAATTGAGAATTCAACTTGAAATTCAAATGTCTTTATTGATACTTCGACGTTCCGCTTGGACGAAAGAAATCTTAAACAACAAAATGTACGGTTGTTAAATTAACAAACAGATTTTACTTTATGAACGACATAATTTTTTACGAAACCTTGCATTTGGTTTTTATTTAATTATTCTTCAACGTGTTTGACTCGTAGCAAAAGAATATGATAATTACACAGGAATTTTTGAAATGGATGTTGCTTCCCTTAAGTAATGTAGGTCTCGTAATTATTAACAATCGTAATAACTTATGATTGCCAGGCCGCAATTTCTCTGAGTGATGTTTATTACAAAGCAATATACGTAACAATTAACCAAATCGTTAATAGACGAGGGTGAAATTGGTCCTCAATTATTCATTACCATAGATGAGCATTCTATTGCCACGAATGAAATGCTCTTCTCTCGGTATTACTGTGTCTCTTAACACGTACAGCAGCATAGACAAAGCAATTTAGTAGATGCTATTCTGCTTTATCAAAGCTGCACACCTGTATCACTGAAATACACTCTACGGCAGAGGCATTTATTGCTGCAATTTCAAAGGGATTAAAGCAAAGAATCAAGTGGATGAGGGTCTAAAGTGTTCTCTTTGATGTCAATGTGTCATTTCAAATGCCAGAGATATGCATATAAACTAAGAGGCAGTTAATCGAGCTCAAGTCACGATCGCAGTAGAAATGCTCCATATACGAGCGGGCCACCACGATCCTATATTCAAGGTCCGTATTTCGTCGTGTGTTAAATGGCTCAAGATACCAGAAAAGCAATAGAAACATCTAACCAGCCCATCTTGCGGAGCAATAGCTATCGCTGTAGACACTTAATACATGCGATATGAACTCACCATCGTGAAAGTAGTAGGAGACATCCATGAATTCCTCGTCGGTTGGACTGTTGGATGCACGTCTAAGCAGGACTGTCATATCTCGTCCATTGGAGGAGTAACGCTCGGGCTCGACGTACCTGCGGAAACGTGCGAGTCGTCAGGGAACGTAAAACGTAAAACGAGTGTTTTACGACGGATACTAGAGCTATAGAACTTATATATGTATATAGACGAGGGTTTCCTTAGGCCACCTTGACATAAATTTTCCAGAATTCTGGGTTCTAAGTTCAAGTCCCCCCTATGAGGCTCCTTGCGGGTGAGCATTTTTCTACATCCCCCCTATAAGGCCCCTTCGTGGTCATTTTTTTTTTCAAGTCCTCCCTGTGAGGTCCCGTACAGGCCGGAATTTTTCTAAGTCTCCTGTAAGAGGTCCCTCATAGGACTGACTTAGAGAAATTTTGGCCCTTCATGCCAAAAATGTTGAGCCGTCTCTAAACAAATTCGTACAAAGCTTTAGTTAAACGAGGTTCGTTGTCATGGTCCAAACTATAGTTTTATGATGTAGGAGGCTAAAAATTGTTTTTTCTTAGCCAGTCTATTGTATATAATATTTCAAATGATCACTGTGACCATCGGACGTACATTTCTATCTATGCTTGATATTCTAAGTGTACGATGCGCCGAGCAATGTTCAGTATAGTATGCAGTATATTGCGTTTGATATTACGTGTCGCGGGAGCGCACTCGACCGAAACATTTACTCGAGCATCGCTCCGTTGATTGAAGGTAAATATTCCGTTCGTTACAGATCATATGTGTGCTTTTGGGCGAACGAAGCAGAGGAATGAGGAGAGAGATAGAAGGAAGGGGGGGTGTAGTGGGAGAGGGTTACACAGAGTTATCATTGAATTTCGATTTCGTGGAGAGCACGTACATGAGAGTCAACTCTCTCCTCTTCAGTTGCCTCTGGCTCGTATTATATTATATTTCGATTTGTTCCTCTTCTTTCAGCATCGAAAAACGGATTTCTTTTTTTTTTTTTTGCTTCGTTAAGAGACTTTGGTGTATAAGAGAAAATTTAAATATTTGATTATGTGAGGGTAAATATTTTTTATTTGCATTTGAATTGACGAACCGGTTGGAATAGAAAATATGAGGTTTATATACTAAAGAACAAGCTATTTAGTTAGTGAGCAATATCTAACTAAATGGTGAATGAAGTAATATTTCTGTGTAAGTTATATCAAGTAATTTCGGTGAAAGTCTGAAATTTATAATACAGAGAGATAAGCTGAGAGTAATGTTAATGATTTACATTTAAAATCGAAATATTCGGATAGAAATTAAATATTTAATTATAATATCAAACACCGGATAGTCGAACTAATTACGGGTTGTATTTGTGAAGGATATATTCGAGCATTTATCACTGTTCATCCGTTGGAATGTAAACTGAACAGACGAACGCCATTTCGACACATTAATCCAATATGTCATACATTCATGTAGTCAGCTATTACCTCACGTTAATTGTGCAATTCAATTGTAATTTATCGGCCACTTCGAAGTGGCGATACATTATACTGCTCACTTTATGGTCATAGACCCAATGTTCACAGAATAATGACATTTTTAAAAATCGACGTTACATCGAAAAATGAGAAAATAGTGTAAATCTGTACAACCAAAACAGGTTCATCTAATTTGCCCTGTTACTGTAACGTGATCTACCCCACTCTGCTATACAATCTGCTCTTCAAATTACGAAGCAATGAAGCCCTCCTGCTGCCATATATCCGGGAAGGAAACGTCTATCGCTCTCTCTCTCTCTCTCTCTCTTTTGCTCTCTCGCTAAATGTGTGTTGAGAAATTCCGAGGTATTCCTAGTTCCGTAACATCGGCAATTCATGCTGATGCTACTTCTTGTGGTCGTCTACGTCCGGCAATGAGAGTAGTATACAGAATGTAGAGGGTCGAGGATCAGGAGGTTGGGATGATCGGGTACTAGGGTCAGATCGACCACTGCTCCGGGCTTTTCGAGAATACATAAACCGGAAGGAAATGTCCGGCAGGACGGTCAACAACTTGTGGATACAGCTCGAGAGAGAGTAGCTTCTCTTTCTGTACACAGTGTACATTGGTATACCACCGTGTATCTCACCATATTCTATGGTATCGTGAGGACAGCGACCTATGCAGATTGGTCCTGACTGGGAATTGAGAATATTGACTATGCTGCACGTATTTACCAGGCGTATACATACGTTATCGAGGAGTCAGGGCATACGAAAGAGATCAAGTCCGTTGGGTTTCACGGACTTTCCGGAGTTGTAAAGATTAACTTTCAGTCAAACGAAACTGATGGATTCGTTTAGCTAAAAAATCCTTTTATTAATCATATTGTTAAAATGTCATTATTTTAATCATTATATAAGACACATTCTTTATCAGCTGAGGTAAAAATTATTTTGACAAAGTGAAGCACTCCAACTAGAGGAAGTTTCATAAAATCATGGGTACTTTAAAAGCATAAAATAAACGGAGAATCTAAAATTAAATAAATCTTCAGTCGCGGGATTTTTAAGAATTTATTTTGTTTTTATGATAACTTTGCTCGAGGTCTGTCCAATAAAAAGTAGTTCCAGGCGCCGTACATAACATTCGATTTTTATTATTCTTATATAAAAACCTATCTTTGATATTATTATCATTACAGTGTAGGATTTACCGTTTGCATGCATTTTTCTACTATCTGCACCACCTATATTATTGGGTCGTGATATTCTTATATCGATACTTTAATAAATTGCCTGATGCAATGTTCTAGGATAAAAAAGATTTTACTCCCTATTTGATTGTTATTGATATTGCAAGCTCCTCGAAAACGGATGCTGGATGATAAAAGCTATTGCAGACTATTCACTACAAAAATCTTGATAACAAATTTTTTTTTCTTCTCCTTCTCCTGATTGGTTCTCCGCAAAATACACGATGATACTGTTGGAACTCTCTCGTGAAGGAAAGAGCGTAACGAGACGAGTGTTTTATGAATAGAAGTTCAGTCGATCCGAGAGTACGAAAAGAAGGATATGATGCTCTGTCTGGTATATATATATATTAGGATTGCGATATAGAATATAGCCTGCGGGTGCTCGAGAGAGGAACAGGAGGTGAAGGAATAAGGAGGAGAACGCAAGGAGTCGGTGGAAGCGTGTGGATGGAAGTGGAAAGACGAGATCGTGTTTTGAGAAAATGCACTATCCACGTTCGTTGGCGATGGCGGTGGAAGGATCAAGCGTCGCGACGACCTACTTGGCCTGTATCCAATCCTCAACCTAGCCGTCGTGCTTCTGAGTTTATGTACTATACAGCCTATACATCTGCATGTATGAGTAGAGTTCGTATATGATTCATTCTCTGTGAAATAAGGCACTTTTGCTTCCTCATAGAGGAAGCTTTGTTTTCATGAAACAATTTTTTTTTTTTTTAAGATTTTTACGTCATTTCACTCAAGAAACGGTCTAGAATTTTGAGAAAAAGTAGAACGAATCGTTTTGCGCTATGTACTCTATGTCTTACATTGTTTGAGATTGTAGATTAAGAAAGAAAATAGAGCATATTTCTAAATTGCGGATTTAAAGACCCGAAAAAAATGCACATAAACTACTCCTCAAGTGATGCTCAAAGCTGCTTAACCATGGAGAAAATTTTAGAGGGTCAGAAAAAAAGATTGCAGATCTGACAAAGAATGCCTTATATATACGAGAAGTAAGACCGAGCGTATGCACAGACGTTCGTTGCTCTCCCGCTCTGTGTTAGTACCTCCGCGCGATTTCCTGTTGAAGGAGATGCAACCTACGAGGCCCGGCTCGCAGATTTCTGTATGCGAGACGAACTTGCTCTCGTTTTTCACTGTTCCTTTTATTGCGCCCTCTTGACTGTGCAAACCCGGCCTATACGAGGAAAATCCTTGACATTCGGGAAAACCGCGAAGACTTGTCCCTCTTTCGTGCTCAGCGCATCATCCCTACGAGCATATTGAGGCAGAGACGGTGCACCAGGGCTGAAAGGACGAGGAATATTCGTCTGGGATTTTCGAGATTGATCCTGCACCGTTTGCAGTCACGAGCAGAAATGTAGTCGTTGGATAGACCCTTAATACAATTTTCCAAACGACCTGCTGCCTCTTTTACCTATAAGCCTATTTTATTTAGGCTTATAAATCCCCGAATCCGTGGAGCCAAAATTTTCTTTAATATTCTTTAAAAAAAAACCTTTACTCCTTTTTTACAACTTTTCTTTTTATCGTCAATGATAAACATAATCTCGATAAACGCGTAAGTCCCAAGACCCGTGATTCGAATGAACGACACGCGAATCGTTGACATTCAAAGTTTCGTCAGTTGTTCTTTCGACGGTTTATTCGATCAAGCTTTGTCGGCGTTATATTTGATCGCGGAGATGGCCACTGTCGGGAGATCGATGAGATGAACGTCTAGCGGTCGACACGCCGCAAATTACTCGCCAGGGTTGAAGGAAGGTATCGGTATCCGGGGTATTTCTTGGGCATCCGCCTCCTCTCTGTCACTGCACTTTGCCGATGTTAAGGGGTTCCAAAGGCTCCATAGCCAAGGAGATATTCCCACCCTTCGTTGGTCCTTATCGAGGGTATACGGTTGCAGAGGCAGCAAGGCAAGGGAATGTCCAACAGAGGTAGCGGCTGGATTTCATTGCCGGAAAGGACACTCTCTGAGCACCTTTGTACTCTCTCCCTCCCGTTCCAGAGCTCACCTCAGCTGTCTTCAGGATCAAAGGGGCGAACAGGTTGCCCGGAGGTCGGTTAAATATATCGTCCTAACGACCGCGTCGAGTATAATACACTGAGGGAACAGCGTCGATAATACTAGTAACTGACAGTTCTATATAGAGAACCCAATGGGAACAAGAAACTGTAGCGAGCAGTTTGTGAGTTTATTGACTCTGAGATGAAACCGAGAGAAAAATTAAACTAATACTTCTTCCCTAGACGTACTTTCAGATAATGATTGCGGTTAAAAAACGACGAATCAATATATTCAAGGTTTACTTTACTGCCTCTTTTTTCCTGTCAATTAAACATTTAATAATATTAATTATTCATTCACTACATCTTTTTACTGCAGATTATTGTGAATCGATAAAAGACAAAACATCGTTTGAGAGTGTAGCAGAGTATACGTATATGTATATGTTTTTCCTTTCGACCGAAAAAGAAATATTGATTTCCTGTCGCCATTGCTGGAGCGATACACCTGATTGGCATGTGCCAGAGGATTATTAGTCGACTAATGAATGGTTTTTTTTTTCTTCCGAAAACGCCAGTTACATTCAATACCAGAGACCGGACGGTTATATTACGGGGGGATAGCTGAATTTAGTATCGGCTGGACCGATGGTCCACTCCGTTGGACAGTTGCTAATTGAAGGACCGTGAAATTGCTGGCATCTTTTTCGTTCTCTCGGATTTATTCCCTCGGTCTCGATTATCGCGATATCGATCCTTCTATCGTATCCTATATATTTCTGTTATTCTGAGCGTATACGTCATGTACTGCAACGAGACGTGCGGTAATTACACATCTAAAATGGCGACATTTATACTTGAGTGCACACATACACACACGTTCGCTCGTTACGACAGAGATATCTTCGTTGATATTTTTGGGATTCAAATTCAACAGTCGAATCTCGAATATTTCAAGCGTGTAACGAAAAAGCGATACAGAATAATAATATTAATGAGTACATTTTTTTACCGCTCCAATTTCGAAAACCATTACACTACTTTTTACAGCAAGAATGCAAATTAACACGTTAGCCAATACTTTCTCGTTATCTTTTATTTTTCATACAGCTTCCTTTACGAGGAAACAAAAATTGATCATCGTATATACTTGTACACATAAATGGCATTGCGGAAAATGGAAAATAAAATGACGAAGCAGTATGCGACGATTTACCTTGCATAAACGTACTCCCAAAATCATGTTTTATTGCTGATAAAAAGTTCCTTTTATTAATGACCCGAGGAGCAACATATCAATCGTTACAACAGATATATCTCCGTTGCTTTTGGCACATTTCAAATTTCCAAATAGCCAAATTACACTTGAGTTTGGAGTATTTTTCAGGGTGTAACGAATTGTGTGGCAAGTGCATATAACGACGATACAGACGACACGGTACAGTTAATTAGCGCCCTCAGGACAGATTGAGCTTCCTGTAATGGGCCACATTCCCGAATCAGCTGTATAATCAATTTTTCATATTTTATATCCGTTCAATTGCACCGGATGAGTTGCAATGGCTCATATATACAACGTGTGTGCGCAAAGAGCAATTTTTCATCGTTCGCCATGCACTACCAAAATCGCCTTTTATAGCCAATGAAAAGTCCCTTTTATCAACGACCCTCTGGGCAGCAAACATTCAATATTTTTCAACCTCACACTATCTGCAATAATTCGTCTGGTTAATGCCTTTCAACGGTCGTGACTTTACAGCACCAAAACTCGTAAATACAACCGGAAAATGCCAAAGCTTTTCTATATTTCAGGTTGATGGAAAAATTTGAACGTGTGCATCATCCGATTCATGAATGTGACACCTGGCTTGACCCTCATACTCCAGGCTTTCTACCCGAATTTTGCAACCGCGTTTTCCAAATTCTCAAAGTGGCCAGAGCATATGATTTCTATGGTGTTTACCGTGCTCGTTTTCGGCATATCATTTTTTTTAAACTGTAAAATTGGTTTTAGAAAAATAATTTTTAAAGTTGACAAAAGGTGACGGCCTGTCATTGAAAAATTAATAAAGGCATAAAATTGCATAGCCTGCACACACCTAAATACATACGGACATTTTTTTTCTCCAAACTCGACTTTTCAACCATTCTGAGTACCCTGAAAGGTCAATCTAAAAAAAAAAAAAAAAAAAAAAAAAAATGCATGGAAACAAAAAGTTTACTTTTCCATGTGGAAAAAAAGAGACTAAAGTTTTTTAAAAAGTTCCACGTTGATGGAAATATTTTAATGGGTGTATCAATCGATTGTTTAATGTGGTACCCGAAATGAGCTCGCATTTCATGCTTTCTCTGGCGAGTGCCTTACCGAGTGTACCAACGATTTTCCAAATCCTCCGAGTGACCAGAGTTTACACTCTCCGGTGGCTGCTGTTTGCTCGTTCGTTGCTCGCGGCGAATGAAAAACCGCCTGTATTTTGCATGAATTTTTACGAGATTAGTGAACATAAAACACGGATGCTGCGAGCTTGGTCGGATGAGGCAACAGTGAGAGAGAGAGAGAGAGAGAGAAAGAGAAATATAGAAGAGTGTGTGTTCGTGAGAGAGAGAAAGGTGGCTGTTATTGCTGATGCCGTAGGCACGTAGCCACGTACGTTTGCCGCACCCCCTAGTGGCATGCTGCTTTTACTCGTAGCTCCTCTTGGGTATAAATCGCTCTTCGTGCGTTACCACCAGGACGCACCACCGCGCCACGTTAGGAATTAAAATAGATTAAAATCCGAGTGGTGCATATAGTACACGTAACGCGTAGGTATACACCGCGTCTCGGGAATTCTCGGTCAGGCTTCCCCGGAGCACCAAACATTGCCAGTGTTTTTTTTTCCAGTGATTATTTGGGCTGTGCTGAAACATACATTCTCGGCGTATTTTAAAGACCTTTCAGGATGCATTACACATACATTCCCAGCAAAAAGGTTGATTTTACTGAAATTTTAGTACGTTCGGACGAGAGAAAAATCGAAAAAAAACAAGCTTATAAAGTAGAACTTTGTACATTGCTTCCTGATTCTTTTATATGGAAAAAAAACCAAAAGAAATCATATACAGTAAAAAAACAGTGAATTTATTTCGTATGAAAAAAAAATCTATTTGTTAAACATTTGTTACGAATTCATTCGTAACTTTTGAACATCGTTATTTTTCAGAAATAAGGTCAACGTCATTGAAAATGTTCTCTCGTCTCAACGCGCTCAAATTATAATAAACTTTGGTTGGGAATGTGTGTGCAATGCTTTAAATATGCGCCTTCAAAAAAATTGCATATAAAAAGTACGAGAGAAACGTCGCTCTTGCTATGTGTATTGCCGAATTTATGATGGCAAACAGACCGTGAGATAGAAGAGTGGATGACCGAGTTGAAAGCTTAAATTTAAGCCGGCTGGTGCAAAAATGTTTCATCCATTTATTTGGAGATATATCTATTGGTTGAAGCTTCAAAAGTACAAGCTTTCACAAAGAAAATCAGTGCCTCGAATATCTCGAAATAGTATTGAGTTTGCTGTCGGTTTTTTCGATTGGCTGTCGGTCTACGCCGAAGCTGATGTTATTTGATAAAGCAAACTTCACTTGTATACCTAAAGTATAAATCTGTAGTGGGGAACATTTTTGTTTGCGCGATAATCCTTTTTTTCCTTTTAACTTTAACGTTACATCTTTGTATATAAACTCCCAAATTTAGACCGGAAGTGATTGAAACTGTCTTGTTATAAAGAGTGGGAGAAATTATATTTTTAATTTATTCACATTCCGATGAACTGGACCATAAAAAAAAATTCACTTTTCACTCACTCATGAAGAACTTTTTTTTTCTGTGCTCCTCAAGTAGTATTTTTTACAAAGTTGCAGGATTTCAAATATGCATGTGCAGCATAATTTTATGATTTGTAGATAATTCGGTCCCCTGAATAAATAAAAAAAAATTGATTTCAATGTGAAAATTGAAAAAATTCAATCGTAATGAAGTATTGGAAACATTTGTGCAATATTTTGTGTCAAATGTCGGATGGTTACAAATTTCATTTACAAAAGACTGAAAAACTCTTTTATGTCAATAAAACTGACATTTCTTTTGGGAAATCTTTCAGACTTGAGAAGATCCAAGTGACACTGCTGATGTAACATGTGCTTTTGTATGAGTTTGCGCGAATGACACGGTTGAGATAGATATATGCACACGCGGACGAGAAGGCATATGGAGAGTGGAAGGGAATGCGCAAGAGAGATCTTACTTATTCTCTTCCATCGTGTATAGTTTGTGGGCGGTGGTTGGCGAACCTACAACGGCTGAAACACCAAGCGCATTTCCCCAGGCTCGCATAATGCATACCATGAGCCGAGCAGTGAGACTTGCTCTGTCGCTCGTGTTATCTCCTTTTATTACTTATTTCTCCTTCTACGCCCATCGCTTTCTTTGCTTTTCGCGCTACGGGGATTTCCCTATTTATCTTCCTTCCTCACCAACTCCGCTGTTTACGCCATAAGCTTTCAGCGTTGTTTTCATCGCGCGTATTTCTTTTTTTTCTCTCCCAACGTTAAACTAGTTATCGCAGAGGGACAGTATCAGTATACAACGTATTAGGGTGGTTAAAAAAAAAAACATACGTTTTGACGCAAATTAGTTAGTTATTTATATTTAAAAGTAATGAAGTGGTGAAACTGATTTTCGAGGAAACTTTAAACATTTTTTGTAAAAGACCCGCAAAAATCTTTTAAAAATAAGATTTTTCTCTGAGCCCATGCGAATATTATAGCGGAGTTTCGAGTAAATAACTTAGTAGTGAGGACGGATTAGTCTGAAAACTGAGTCGGATTGCTTCATATATTTATTCGTTGTAAGAATTAGTCTTGGGTAAATTATTCATACTCACTTATCGCCTTTTCCCGATGAGTTGTCACGCTGGGACGTGAATTTTCCGGGGCTGCAGATTTGTTTCAGAAGTATAGCGTTATCCGAAATTGACTGTCCGCTATCGACGATACCGTCCCAAATTTCGATTTTCGACTTGCATTCCGATGCACTGAAAAAAGGCAAATACGAAGGATGCATTAGTAAAACGTGTATGAGCGACGGTCTCGCGAGTGGCAGAGTGCAACGAGTCGTCACGATTGACGTAGTTAATCAAAATGCATCGAACCCGGCCGTTCTACATGTGCACAGAGCGTGTGTCCATGTGTGTGTGAGAGAGAGAGCATGAGTATGATGATCTCTGGCTCGATTTTGGTGCAATATTGGAGGGCTGCTATGCAATGATGAAGGATGCGATCCACGAATCTCGTATCAGTCATAGCTACCTCTCTCGGTGCCTCGCACAATTAATTTACATTTTAAATGCGTACTGTATGAAAACTTCATTTCAAATAATACTGTTGATGCGACACACCATCCATGCAGAAATTTAGTTGGGCGACAGTGAAAGAGTATAGGATCTTGTTAACAGTTTTTGTTAGGGCTTCCACAATAAGGATTACATATAAGGGCCACATTACAATCCATGAAGGCTTCCCTAATGCCATTCTCGATGCAAATCGTGCCATCCAGATCGGGTCCCAGTCAGGAAGCCTCAATGGGCTCTGTTTATATTTTGTCACAGCTCCCATACCAGTCTAGGCTCAACAACAACAAATCAGGCCCTGTGAGCACTTATTATCACAATATTATCATTTTCAATTTTATATTTTATGTTCTCCATATACCCTCAATTATAGACTGAAATTCGAAAATGATTCATTCATTTTCACATTCCCTAAATTCTCTAAAATTGTCTGCCTTTAAAGGAAAATATTTGGCCAACAGTTTCTCCGAGACTACCTGCATGTAAGCCTCACGTTCTTTGCGCCACATTTTTTGCCCCATTCTTCGGATCTTTTTATACACCCTTCGAACTACTTTGTCGCTTCACCGAAGCTCGAAACTACGGCATTCCCATTCAAAATTTATGTCGTTCTCGATAAGCTCGATGTTTGCGTCCCTCACTTTTTCCCCCGTCTTGTTCTTTCGTCCCTCACGCAACTTTCTGCGCAAAATTCACTCCCTTTTGGCCCTTCATCTCTTTCTTCCTCTTCGATACTACGTCGGTTTATTTTTCCTTTTCACGGACATACACCGTGACGGACTCAGATATTCGAGCATCCCTCGCAAAGATGATACACTGCGTGCTTCTCGTACTTGTATCGCGTTTTCCGTTACCGTGGGCCATTGTGTGGGATAATTGAAAATCCTTGAGAATCTATATAGACGCTGAAGAGAGGATACAGCACGTGTATATATATCTAGACGAGTCTACGTGCTATTATCATCCTGACCGTCGGCATGCTTATCCATTGCTACTGAGATCCTTTGCTTTACCATCTCTTCGTGCATCTCGCACGCGTTCGTGATCGAAACTCTCGTGGCTGTGGTTGCAACCAGACATCAGGCGAAAAAGAGACGATGCAAGACGAGCGATCTAAGTAAGACGGAACCTATTCCAAAGAAACTTTTCTCTTGCGTGCAACATCGCGTGATAAGGATCATAGTAAAAATTATTACTGCTCTATTGAACTGTCAGTCTCGATTTACCGTTGGCCATTTACGTTGTTTTTTTTTATAGAATGTAATATGTTTATAGGGTTGCTCAAAAAAATTCAATGATTTTTCTTTTTGCTCTTCCTCAGGAATTGAGTTCACATAGCTCAAAGCGATTGAATATCAGGTTCCAAAAATGAGTAAATTTGTAAATTCTGTTTACAAATTAAAACATTTACATTCATTTATTAGATCTGTTAGAAACACCCAAAAATTACAACATCGCTGGACCTTTTAATTTGATGTTAATCAATGAATAAACATGTCTTGAAAATGGAGCAACGGATGGAAAACGTAATACTTTGACAATGCGACGAAGCAGGTAATTCGATTCGTGGTAGCATCGACAATGGTTGTGGCCTTCAGGTGAATTTGATAAGGTTGACGTGTAACGTGTATAAAGGGAAAACGGATAGCTGAAACGGCTCAGCAGTTTCTGCTAGATATATTCTCCTCCATTCTGTCATCACGACAATATATATTACTATATCTATAAGAGCTGTGAGAGACGCTCGAGGCTTTGAAGAACAATTAGTCGTTCCCACTAGTGTTTCCAAGCTCGAAGCTGGCAGACATCAAGCTCTCTCTCTCTCTCTCTCTCTCTCTCTCTCTCTCTCTCTATATATATATATATATATATATATATATATATATAATATATTTCCTGGTACATAAAACAGGCGATAAAGTTAGCAGATATGTTTGCAACTCTCTTCTTGATGCTTCCTGACGCTGACAGAGAGCACAGTGAGTTATCAAACATCGTGAAACTTTTGCCTCTGAAGGTAGATAAATATTTTATGGTTTACTTTGTAGTTACGACTTTGCACTAGTGCGAGAAAGAGCGAAATGTCGAGAAGAAATTTCACGTAGAAACGTAGGTTGACGGGGAAAAAAGGGACATACTAGGAGGTAAAAAAAAAAGAAGCTGCTGGGAAAAGAAATCTAGAGTGCGGGAGAGGGAATGAAGCAAGAGAGTTCTCGGGTTATCTAATGCGGATTCCGTGCACGGTCCTCACTTTCTACGTGACTTCCATCTAGTCAAAGCTCTTGGGCTCTCCGGTGGCCCGGACGGCGTGTGCACATTTGTGTATTCGCGTGGTCATACAAGAGAGAGAGAGAGAGACACGATAGAGATGAGGGAACTAGAGACGAGGCGGTAGGTAGAGGAGAGAAGCGAAGCACGTCAGGGAAGATAAGACGACGTCGGAGGCAGCAGCCACACGGTGTGTTGAGGAAGAGAGGTGAGTGCTAGAGTAGTTACTCTACGCGAGCGAGCAACCACACCACCAGCAGCAGCGGTAAATGGCCCGAGCGGTGGTAGTGCGCGATATAGGTGAAGATGAACCGGAAGACAAAACCAAGAACTTCACTCGTGGTTAACCGAGACGAAAAAGATTTTACTACCAGATTAATGACACACCCGACATATCTATGTGTGAACATGTGTTTTATGAATATATTCAAGACAGCAGATCTTGGCAGTTTTGGTTGTAGTGAAGTTATGGTCAAATAGAAATAGTCAATTTATGGTCAAAATAGAGAATAATAAGAAAAAAAAAGTATATATATATATATTACGGGTTTGCTCGAAATTTCCAAATAAATTAGGCAATACAGGGTTTCCACATAACACGACTCTACAGAACTGACTCAGCACATGGTTCAATTTGATACATGTCCGAAACTTTACTCATACAGCTATCAAGTTCTCATACTCGAAGTTCATCAATGGAAATTTTCTACAACAACGAGGCTGTCGACGTCAAAATTGCACACGAGTGAAATTCACAATGGCAAAGCTTTTAATTTTATGGGAGAAGTCAAAAGACTAATGTTTAACATTACTCAGGACCTATCAAAATTGTGCAGCTTAAAAAAAAGCCAGAATAAGCAGAATCTCGCTAGTCAGCAATTGTTGTTTTTGTAATTCTTAAACTACGCGTTCCGAAAGAAAACTTGGAATTTTCTCTGTTGTACGTGTGTATTACAGTTTGCTGTTGCGAAAATTCCGCCAAGCACCTTTTTTCTCGGACCACACTTTTAGATAAATATTATTCTGGGCTTTATCTCGAAGGAAGAAACTAGAGGAGAGGCACGTAATGTAACAAGCTGGGCTCGAGCTTGTTGCTGTTAGTTATAGTGGGGAATAGAGGAGCGACGTAAAGAAACAAAAGAAGTCGTAACAAGAGATACGGAAGAATAAAAGAGTAAAAGGAAAATACCTGAGATTGTAACTAGCTAAAACTACGTGGACGGTGTCGTAAGTACGTCCCCGGAGTAGGAATCGACACGTCGTGGACTTAAGTTTTCTTCGGGTGTCGTGATGACCCGATCTCACTCGTTCTCCGCTCACTTCGAGATCGCAAATAGAAATTCCAGACGACGATCCTTCATCCTTCCGTGGATCATTGAGGTCACGATTGTTATAACGAATACTGTTGCTCATTGCGGTGCTTGTTGATTTATTTATTTCGACTGCAAATCATTTTTTAAATACTGTTATCCTATTTCTATTGACAACAAAAAAATGGTATTTGTATTTCTTTTAAATCTTAATGCATTAGTTTTTCTATGAATCTTGCAAATGTTTCGTGCCAATTCTTATTAACTGAATATAGATAAAATCGATATTACCAGATTACAGAAATGTAAAAACATACAGAAGATCTTTCGAGGTCAAGTTGAATTATTTTTAGCAAAAGAATATAATACTTTTAATTAATATACGGGAAAGCTTGAGCTCCATTGCTAATGATAGAATACACAGCTTTTAAATTAAAACAGCAGTAAATAATTGAGCAGATGTAAAAAGTTGAAAGATCTTTGTAGAGATAGGGAAGTAAAAAATTAATCGGAAATGCATGAACCGGTGTTACTTGTACTAGGAGGTGGAAGAGTTGTAGGTGCTTCTGTCGTGACTTCTGTGAAGCTGACTCTCGCGAGGAAACCATTATAATCGTAAGGCGGTACTTCTGATCCAGATTTGAACTCCACGAGGAGCATGGTGCCCGTGTGAACGACGGTGGTCTTTTCGGTGCCGCACATCATCTTGAGAAGTGTGCTGGATGTCGTGGGTCCTGTGTAAACGGCGATGTAATCATTCGTGCAGTGACTGCAACAGAAAATAAGATATATCCTATTATAGTGACATAAATATAAGAAAAAAAATCACGATTGCTCATTTTAATGATGTTTTTATTTTGAAAAGAAACTGTGTTTACTCGAGGTGTGGCGGAAAAAGACGGCATAGAGGACTGAAACAGTGGAGATCCTGAAGTGCGGTGGTAGTGAGTTAATTTTTTAAATATTTCATGTCGGAGACGATACGATGTCTCTCAATCAAAAAGAGCTCAGTTGCATAAATCGCATAGCTAGATAATAACCATAGATACGAATGTCAATTGCTTTTGATTACTCGAGTGTATTGGATAGCTAAATCGACCACTCTGTGTACGATCACGCTCTATTGCGCGACTAATGTTCGGTCTCGGGATAGATTCATCCTATACACTATAGAGTATGTCTATCTATGTATAGCATACACCCAGGCATATACACACAGATCGGCTAAGGTAAATGCGAGCATTAGACAGTAAAGTGCGGCGGCGCCATTGCGTCGTCGAAGCGCGCGATTGGTAGTTTCCAATAGGGAGGCCAGGAGACTTGGAGTTCATTTGATGCGTTTTCGCCTAATTGATCAAACCTAGATATATTAGCTAGGTCAACGCAGGTGAACTTACATTCAAATTTCAAAACTTCCTTGAGGCCTTGTTGAAGAGATGGTGCGCGTGACTTATCGGCAGTTCGTAACCCGTTTATATCCTTTACCATTCTCCTTCATGGTAAACTCGGCCGCTTACAAGTTTTAGAATAGAAGAGAACTGGGGTATAGTAAAGTGCATGCTGGAGGGAAGCCTCTTTTGATTTGTGTAACGGCGAAACTTCGTAACGAAGCCCCGTTCTCTTTCTCGCTTTTGCTTCTTTCTTGCAACGCAGGCCTACGAAATTTTCTCGTCGCAAAGTTTGTGAATCAGGTAGATATATGTAGAGACAGTTAAAATATTACCTAGGTGCTCCTAGGACCAAAGGCTTTCAGCTCGTGTACGCCTCATAGACCTTTCATATATATATATACTTTTCATTTGGAAACTGTGAGAGAAAAAGATGAAGTTAAGCCACTTTAACGCGGTTTTTTTTTGCTTTTTATATGATTCGTGTTATTCGATTGGACCAGCCGATGGAAGGAAAGAAAACGGCTCGTTAATATAATATTATTTTTACAAAGATCTCTAGGCAGTTTTGTTGCAAGATGAAACATTTTATGACAAAGCTATTTAAGGGAAATTAGAATAGATGAGAAGTATATACTGTTTTTTTTTTTTAACGATATAGCAATATCAAACTTTTTAATTTGAATCTAATACAACATTTAAATGGCTTAGGGGATGGAGATGGTGTAAGGATTTTTTCACATTGCCTTAACTCACTATAATCACTATCTTTTTTTTATCCGATCGATTGAATTTAATTAATAAATCCATACTTTTTTGGATTCTCGATTCGATTTATAGAGACGTCGATTGAAAGTGCATTTTTTTGTCATATTCGTTTTTGCGAATATAAGAGTGAGAGATAGCCCTGGAATTATTTTCATATACGGGTTCAACGCGATTCTCACTGCATTAAAAGAGGTGGAATACCTACATATAGAGATAGCGAAAGCGCGACCGAGGAGGGATAAAAAAAGAGTGGTAAAAAAAAGTTGGCTCTTGTCCGGTGAGAGCCAGCGGGAACACAGTGCGGAAAGAAAAAGCGCCAAGCGAATTGGTGGAGGAGCAGCAGCGTAGCAGTGGCATGTCCCGAAACTCCCTCACCGACGGCTTCTCTCCGCCTCCTATTTCTGGTGCACCCTGTGGTAGCCAATTTACTGCCGGCTTTGCCAGAAATTTCACTTTCCTGCTGCTTTGCGCTTCCCCTTCTCGACACGAGCACACTCTCATTATATATACGATTCACAGAGACAGATTTTGATACTAAAGCTGGATTACATTGATCGCCTCGATATCAGCATAAAATCGAAAATTAAGTCAATTAAATTACGTCTTGAAATGAATTGTAATAATATAATCATACAATTATTCTTAATCAGTTAATGGCCGCTAAAATATTACTCTGTAATTAAAGTAAATTCATTTAAATTTCATTAAATTTTTCCAGTATGCACTAAATTTCATGTTTTACGAGTTTTTCAAATAACATATAAAGCTAAAAAGATAAAAGTCAATATTTACTAATTGTTTCAAAGCCAAAGTAAACAAAAAGAAAAAAGTCATCGTATTCGCCTGCGAAGGACGAGATACCCGCGTTTACTACTCCGAAGCTCGTATACGTATGCAGTATAATTTCTTCAAAATATGATTATGAATCGTTATATCAAGCCGCATCCATATTTCTCGCTGTTTCACGTTTAAATGACTCGCCATAAAGTGCCAAAGGTGCAGTAAAATGAGTCTTCGGTGTTAGTGAAGGTGTGTATGTGTCACTCTCTGACTATAGCTGCCGTTCTTCTTTCCTTTCCGGGTATAAAAGTACCTCTTGTTTCGTTCTTGAAAGTTAAACCGGCCCTAAAAGACCCGAGAGGCGAGCGTAGTTAGTTTCATTCGAGAAAGTAACGACTGCATGTGGTATAGCAGGCTCAGTGGAATACGAGGGGGTGATGGTGGTGGTGGTGTGGTACTCGAGTTGGCCGAACGAGGGAAGAAGAGAAACACGGAGCTAGAGAGAAAAGAGGATAGCCCCTTGAGAGATTGACCGTGGAAATAGTTTTTCGCCATTTTTCGCTCGAACGGTCTGTAGAACAGCACACACACACGTACAGAGGATATTTCTTCTACATAAAGCATCGGACAAGCGTATATAGCTAGAGGGTGCCGAACGGCTCGGACTGCTTCGAACAAGTCCGCCCACTCAATTCGCGGTGGTCCGGAGCTCACACAACGGGAAATCGGATTCCTAGCAGCTCCATTTCGCGCCTAACATTGTGCTTGTGAGAATACTGGAGTTTCGCGTCCGAGAATAAGCCACTCTCAATCTGCGCTCGTGCCCTTATATCCTATATAACTGAGCCCTGGGGTCGTTCAGGCTCCAATAAGGCTTTACAAGAAATGCCAACGGTTCAAATAGCGAGAAAAAGGGCTTTATTTTGAATCATTTTACTCTCCCTCTTTTTTTCTCTATGTTTTGGCCCATATCAGAAGGGCTATATAGATTTCAGTGTTCTGAGTCTTCAGTCCTGTAGAGACATTTCAATAAAAGCTATATACGGGCGATCAAATTGTCACTTCGTTGACTGTAGAAACGAAATATACGGAATTCAATTGGAACTGAAATTGAATTCGCTATATATTAATTTGTTTGAAATTTTCATCATTGAGCATACCAAAATACAATAGTGTAGTCCGATGTAAACGAATTAAATTATAAAAACAAAAAAATATCATCGTACCATATACGTTTTTATTTTAATACGGAACTGTAGTCCCTTTCCTTTCTCCTTAAAATGATGTTAAACATCTTGTTGAGCTTTTCCCGCGGTGTACATAAGGTGGTGTGCACATCCCTCAGACATTTATATAACTAAGTACGTGTAAATTTCGCGGCATTGCAGGCACACCATCAACCAGTGTAGCACAGCGAGAGCGAACCAGCTCGGGGGCAACTTATAAACAGTTGGATAGACTTTTCGCCCTCTGTTGGCTCTGCTTCTTCTCTCCTTCTTCCACACTTTAGAGCGTTGCTCCGCCTCTCTTACGCTGACATCAACCTTCACCCTCTCGAGAGTCAAGTGGACTCTCCTGTTCTTCTCAGGCTCTCGCTGTTTCAGAACCTCTGAAACTACTATTTGTGGCGTTGCTGCTGCACACTAGCTTCTTCGTCTTAAATTCACTACTCGCCTTCTTTGTTTGCCAGCGACAAATTCGCGATCTATTCACCGAAAGCCTTTCTTCCCGGTGTTGCACCTAAGTTTTCTCTTTTTCTTCACCTTACTCGCTGTCCTCTTTAGTCTGTCTACCGTTGATGAGTTTCAAGCTTTTATAAGGCTCGTCAGTTTCCTCTTATCCGTTTTATTTGTAGACTCTTTGCACCATTCGAATCTTGTATTTTGTCAGCGATTTAAAAAAAACTAAACGCGTCTCAGAGCGATTGAAATAAGCCATTAAACATATAAGTTGAATAAGCGATATCATTTATTTTTATTTGTTTTAACGACATTTTTTAATCCCCGAACGGTAATTTTATTAACCCTTATAGATTGTTTTCACTTTTTTCCTCAGACTCGTACCTACGAAACGTACTTAATCCCAAATGTTATGTCCATTTACTTTTGTCTTTCCGTTGCTATATTTCCCTCATTCCCTTTAGTTCCTTCCTGTTAGCTCCTCTTGCTTTTGTATCAAAGTGTCCGGGTCTCGAACGTCTAAACAAGCTTTAAAAATTGCCTCGGATAAACTCGTCGTCCTGGGGACTCTCATCTCTGATGCAGCATAATTTCCTTTACCGCAGGCTCACTTACTCGCTCTCTCTTAGTCGTTTCAATCTCCCTTTCTTGTCTTCCACGTATATACTATATTATTCTCCAACGTTAGTATAACGTCGTTTGCATGACGTTCAGTGTTCTTCCCCAACTCCGTCTCTGATTTTCCACCAACAAATACTGTCTACATCTCCAACGAACTTCGTGGATGCATGCAAATGCTCTTTTCTTGCTTCTAAGAAGACAAGACGCAGATACTATAATCGAATATTGTTGGCGTGTTCTTTTTTCTCCACATTTCCCAAGTGCCGTTGGAAAATTGGGCGTTTGTCGTATGGTAATAAAATTTCCATCTATACTCAGTAGGCTAATTCCCCTGATAACTCCATTTTTCTCACACCGACGAATAATTCACATCAAAACTATTCTGTGATTCTATTAAAAATATTTCCCTGATTTCCGCTGGATAAGAGATTTTTCAATATCCGTATAATTTTTTATTTTCTTCTCGGATATCTCACCAAGTAATACATTGAAATTTTCAGAGTTTAAAAGTAAAACAACAGTAAAAAAAGAATGTGCAAGTTTGTTGGAAAATGCTTGATAAGAGTTCAAAGTTCAAAAGTCATTATAGTCCCTCAATCACTTCACGCCGAGCCATTTTTTGCACACTTGCATAGTTGCAATTTATAATGTACTATTGCACCAGACCAATCGCAGTAATAACCTGCAGAATGCTCCCGTGTTTTGCACGATCCACTAACGCGCATCTATATACTGTATCTATTACGATATATTTAGCGTAGCATATTGTTCAGTGTTTGTTATCGGTAGCAATCCGTTGGTTAATACGCTCGTGTAACAGCAGTCCTGGCCAACACACATGCCAATACAGAGAGGGAGATACTCGAGAGTACGACGAGAGCTCGTGTGTCTGTCCACGCTATATACAGTACAACTACCATAGAGTATAGTACAGTACCTGTAGCTGTACTATACTCGTCCTATGCATGGAACTAATGCAGCACTTAATCCAGTTTACATCGATTAACTGATCGGAGACACCATCCAACCGGGATAGAGAGGCATATGTCTGGTATTGGTTAAATGGTTATACTCTGTGTATATATATATATATATATATATATATATATATATGCCTATGCATTACATGCGTCCAAGTCTCGGGTGCAATCTGACGTGCATCCCTCGTTATACGTAGCTTGGTTGCGGTCCTTAACGAAGGGACGACGGGAAGAGGAGAATCGATGCTCCGTGAAGCTTTCGCACACCGCAACACACACCAAAAGGTCTCGACAAGCGCTCAGCCTCAAGGTGAAGCCGTACGCGCCACATTAATTATTCTCGATCAGTCCCACACACCCAAGCTAGGCTAGGATAAATGAAGGGTGAGAGAGATTCGAAAGACCTGGAGAAAGGGAAGAACGCAGAGGGTTGCGAGCCATCTATCTCTCGGCAAGTGATTAGCTGAGAGTCGCGTCATCCTTATCCTCGCGGGCATCTGTACCGTCTATCAAAGTCAGTTAGTAGCAAAGCTTGCAAGCCAAAGAGAGAATATGGTATACGTTGCTAACGTAACGTAAGTTACACACATCAAGATGGCGAAAAGTTGGTTACTTTTGGTTAAATGATTCTGAATCCTCTTCATGTATAAATCAATCCTAGCAAACCCGGCACTGGCATACATTTAATCAAGCTGAAGTTCAGCTTTGCCTGCTTTAATTAATGTATCTCTGGCCCTCATCAGAAATACGATTCCATATAAGACCCTGATCTGTGATCAGATCACAACCTAATTAGGCTCTCTCATGAAAATGAATAATTAGTTGACCAACGGTTAAAATTTAATCTGATTGGTGCATTCAATGATGTGTTTACCGTAAACATTGGTTCTGAATGGTGTTAATGGTGAATCCTTTTGATAATAATAACAATAACGTCAATCTTAATCAGGCAAACTATAACAATGTTAGATTTGATACATCATCCCACTTTTAATCCAGTCGAATTTCAGCGATATTGATCAGGCATGCGTCACTGATCCATGTAACAGCCCTGTTTTTCCATCTGGCTGTCTGCATATTTCTTTATGTTCAAAACACTCCCCTTATAATGCTAGAGAGCACTAAATACTCAATAACCCGATTGCATCTCCATTTAACCTTTCGTCGCAAGCGCTTCGAACCGAGCGAATTATCGGTGTATCCAATTAATCGGGCCGGGGGATTTTCGAGTCCCGATAATTTTTTAAGGCAAAGTTGTAGTAAGCAGCTTAAGTGTCGATGATGCGATTGCGGTTACGTTGTTGCTAGGATTTCTCGTCGCTGTGGTCAGTGGATCCGATAACGTCAGCTACCTATATATGCCATTACCATCTCACCCTAGTTTCCCGTATAGTCCGCTTTCCGTATGCATCCATATCCCCTAATAATCGCTTCGGTATCTCCTGACATTTGGACACTTTCCAATATCGTGAAGCGCGAGAGACCGAAACGTGCAGGATGCGGCGGTGTATTACTGTTTCTATACCATCAGCCTTTCTGCTACCTCGGGCACTGTCGAACTGTTACGTTCCGACTAAACAATCGGCATGGCGTCAGAGTCTCGTTACCGGTGTGCGGTTCGGTAACCGGTTGAAGGAAGGGATGAGCGAGCAGCAGGCGTAGCAACAGCAGCAACAGTACCAGCAGCAGTATCAGGAAGGCTCCAACCGAAACCGAGGGAAAACTCTCTCACTCGCGCTCTCTCTCTCCCTCTCTCCCATTTCTCGTCGTAATTTCGATGCTGCCTCGTACCAACGAGGCGGTGCGATGCGGTGGTAGCCGGACTAACTGCGTTAGCCGGCACGAAATTATCGAATTAAGCGCCGGGGACGATGGGTATATATATATATATATATACCTATAGACGATAGGAAGGGGTAGAGGTTTTAGCGAGTGGATGGGTGAAAGAGGGGTGGCAGTCTCCTCTCTCGTTCATACCGATGCTTTCTATCTCTATCTCTTAATGGTTTTCTCTCGCTTTCGCCAATCAAGTCACTAACGGCGCCAGCTAACAACGCACAGTAAGGTAACACACGGAGTAATATCCGTGTATATTGAAATCAGATGATCGACGGGTTCAGCGGAATATTTCATCTCTTTCCATTGCCTACATTGTTTCAAATGTAATTAAACTTTTAATTCACTGCATTCCTTTTTTAGAGCTTTGATGTGCTTTTTCTTCTCCACTTTCTTCTCTTTATTTCCTTCGTTTGCTCGAAGTAACTCAAATTGCACGTTCCATTGCACACGGAGCAGAAGAATTATTTTAAACGCGGACTTTTGGATTTCGACTATTAGTAGTAATGTACTTTGTAATCTGGAAATAATTAAAAAATAGAGACAGAGAAAAACGAATAAATTCTGTAGAAAACAATTGTGAAATACGGTAAAACCTTTGTCTCGGCCGCCTGGAGGTTTTGTACCATTTTCCACTCTTTCGAAGAACCTACACTTTCCTTTTCTGTTTTCATTACGCGGGACAGATGTGAATTATTATTAGAACAAATTGTAAATATCCAGATAGATATAATGAAAATTAAAGTCATCATGGTACATAAAGAACTATATTTTTCGGGAAATAAATATAAATGGCTCATGCCAGCTGGCAATACCAAAACCCAAAGATTTTACAGGTTTGAAAAAAAAGTCTTGCAATTTAAACAGCCTAAAACACCTTTTATTGCATTGTAAAGCTAAGGCATAAGAAGGATTACACAGATAATGCCTCGAACTTGAATAATGTTAACTCTACCTCGCATTAACAAGTATTAACTACCTCGAATATAAAAATAATAAGTTATCTATTTTTTCTCATGCTCATAATTATCGAGTGCGACAATTTGGTATATTGTAAAATAAATTAAGAGTAAGCTCTGTATAATAGTTTATGATCCAAACTTCAATAATATCGTTGATATTTAATAACGACTCTCAACTTTACCAACAGTTGTATTACCGTGCACAGACAGACGATGCGGTGATTTATATGCAATAATATTCTTTCTGCTCGATGCTTTTTTACCTCATTCTCCATCTCACTTTCCCCGAGGTTCGAGAGGGAAAAGTGTCTTAAAGCGAAAATCCCGGGACGACTCAGTCTTTCCGCTAGACGTCCTCGTAATCCGATCTTATCCCGTAACCTTGGCGACACGGCTTATTCCTTTAGCCTTCTCTTGCCACCCTCGCCCCCCCCCCCCCCCCTCGTCCTCCTCCTCATCCGTCGCGGAGATTCCTTCCTCGTCCCCTCATCGATTCCTTCGATAATCTGAAGAGGCTGCCAGCCGTAGGAATTGGTTATTCCGTAATAATTCTTGCTTGGGCGTTGGTAGAATGGAAGATGAGGGAGTATATAGCATAAAGAAGGGAGAAATAGAGTAAGTGGAGAGGAAGCTCGGAGGATTCGGGAAATGAAATGGGAAAGGTGGGTTGACGAGATGCGCGAGTGTCCTCTCATCGCTGAGCACGCCAAAGACGAAGACGACGTCGTTGCAGCTCCCTTCAAAGGAGATTACACACAGATAAAAAGTAGTAAGGAAAAGAGAGATATGGAGGGTCTTGAAGGGCTGCGCACAGTTGCTATTACGTATTAGCATTTTTTCCTTTTTTTCCATTCTCTCGATCTCCACTCCTTTCTTTTTTTACTTTATTTTATTCAGATTCCACTCTCAGGAGACCCACGGCTACAGTGCAGTCTGCGGTCTTATTTTCGTTCCCAAGGGAAGTACCCACTCTCTCCCGCTGGAGAGTAAAAGGTGACACTAGAGGGTGTAGGTGGATGAAAATTCGAAAAGGTATATCTATACGTGGCCTATTGGTGGTTTACTGCTGATAATAATCTAACCGATCTCGGAGACTTGAAAGTAACCGTGGTATAAATTTGATATTTTTAAAAATCGAATAAACGTTTTATGAAATTCGTTGGATCTATCGTGATCGAATCAATGAAGTATACGTGATTGTTAACCAAAAACTTGGATGATCTTAGCAATAGCTTGGTTGGTCTAACCAATTGATCGCCTAATCAACCGCTTGGTTGTCTAAACCAATCGATATAAAAAGACGATGATCCAGTTGTACGGCCTTTTAACAGGAAAACAAATTTCATAGATTACATCATACTGCGTTCTTGATAACTAACTTGTATACGACTTTATGCAGTTTCTACGACTGGCTGATCATAATTTACGTAAAATCAGACACAGGCTATTATTATTCGATGACGTTTCGTCGTCGTAGATACGTGTTAGACGGTGAAACTCAATTTCGAGAGTCTAACGCCAAGTTTGGAAACTCGCACGGTACTACGTTATTGTTTTGAGCTCTCTGAGATGATTCACGATGAAGCTCTGGGTTCCTCTTTCTCCTCGTCCTTGAGGTGCTGCTCATCGCGAATGTTTCCACGACAACCCCACAGTCCCCATTGTTATTCGAAACCGCTTTTGCCTAATGAGGTATTATTTCGTGGGTGGTACACTCCAAAGCTCTGCTACTGGTTGGTGGTGCCTGATCTGCTTCTGCTACTACTCACCAAGTAGGTAGGACGAGGTGAGATCTATTCTCATTTTCGCGCTTCCCTCCAAGCTCGCTGTGCTGCTACTGTCGTCGTTGGGATCACGAGGGTTTGCGAGTTTATAGTAGTTATGTACATACGAAGAGAATACCAGTGAAAGCTTTCATTAACGAGGCAAAACCGACGTACCAACGAGCTCCATGTCGCATAGTCACCAACCTCCTGTTTCGCTTTTGTGCATTGTTACAGTATTGCTGTATTCAATGAAAAAGGTATTGGATGACAAACTATGAAAAAAAAAGATTCATATTTGGTCACGGGGTTTAATATTGAGTATTTACATTGTCGATACTGCGGAGTGTGGTGATCAAAGTTACAATACAGCTGTTGCAATGCCTCGATTTAACTGCATTCATATACGACAGCTACGTCAGTAAATAGCAGTAACTCATATTTCGAAATATATTCATCTCGAGTGTCATTGAAAAACACTGAAAAGCGCTTTACAGCTCTCTTCATACAGGAATAACATCACAAAACAGAACAATGGTAATTTATTTCTTCTTGTAATGTAAGTTTTACTGAAACAAACAGAGTGTTGATTGGGATAAATGGAACCGATCATCCCAAAGTAAGCTTCAAGCTGGGTTTACTAAACCGCTTGTAAGTCGGTTATGTCTTCATTTTCTCTGAGGTATTAATTGTCCTAAATATTCCTAATATTTCTGAAATTATTGATTGTAATTTTCCTTGAAAATGGAATTTGAATGATTTAAATGATGACCTCATCTTAAATTATCTATTTAATCTGTTTGTAATTTATTAATTATTTGTGAACGTGTACTCAATTGCACTTATTCTCAAAATAATATCAATTCTGACAGTACAGTTGTTAAAAGAAATGCGCGCTTTGCTTCACCCATCAACAAATCACCGTTTGAAGTCTTAGCTCCAAGTTTTATTAATTCATGAGCTGCCTGGTTTCAAGCGCCGAGTATTTTCATTTGCTTAACGAATCAATTTGGGTTTCAGAACAATTGCAATATCGTAATTTAGTTGTTTAATTATACTTAACGTTTAATCGTGAAATTTTACATTTGTGTAATAATACGGATATCAAACGATCCCACTTCCAACACCAATATTGTAACTTCTCAGACAAACTGACACGTTTGGAGTTTCGAAAACTTTCATTCGGTTTGCGAATAAATGAGGAATTTAGGATCGCCATTGTGCATATCATTTAATTTATCGGCGAACTAAAGTAAACACAATTAACTAGAAATATTATTACCTGCTAATATTGGTGGAATGAAAATTATGGAAAATTTTAATCTCACTAGACACACAATAACGCAGATGTATAAAAAATAATAAGACACATATGAATTTAAACCAAAAACCGGCACACGAAATGGAACGATTACGCAATAATTGAGGTAAATACCGAGTAAATAAATGAATTAAAAACCATTGTAAAACAACCAAAGGTGTAAAGAGCCATTAAAAATTAGATTATTACAAATATTATACAATAAATCATTGATCACACATACACATGTGATTTTATAAATTAAAAATTATAATAATATGAGTAGAATAATAATAGAATAATTCATGTCTTTCGTTTGTCACTTCATTTATTTCAAACTTCGATCACCAGGTATCGTATTTATAAATCGGTGTTGTCATTTGCTCCATCTTCTTTTCGTGTTCTTATTTCTTTTTTTCTTGTTTTTTTTTTCTTAGTCGTTTGCTCTTTCAACCTTCGCAGCAGCTTCGACGCTCTTCGGGAACTTCGTTAGGCGAGCTTCTGGTCTGAGACGCCGCCGGCTCGTGGATAAACCTTTCTATGTCCCTCGCGACCTTGCTTCTTGGCAACCCGCTGGCTGGATGTTCTGTAGTTCCCTGCTGTTTGCCCCGTTGATTATATACCGCGACTATTGTTTTTCTACTGATTACCACCCAAGAAATCCCAGGCGGCTACTTTAACAAGCGTCTCTATTTTTTCCCTCTCTTTCTTCCTCTCTCTCTCTCTCTCTCTCTCTCTCTCTCTCTCTCTCTCTCTCTTTGCTTTCCGCTCTTCCCTACACTGTGATTCCTGCGATGAGTATGTAGACTGTTACTGCCTCAACGATATTCGACTAACTTTTGACCTTCCCTCTTTTGCTCTCCTTTTTTTTCGTTAACATTTCACCTCTTCTTCCAACCACCCTCTTTCTTCATTTCTATCTCACACCCCTGCGATTCAATTACAATCAAGCCGAACGAAAACTTTTTCGCCCTCCTTGTGGATAAATTCAATTTTTGTTGTTGCAATTATTGCTCGTTCGTTTCTCCTTCACATCGTACTGAACAACTTTTTTTTATTTACTTTACTTTTTTTTTTACTGACATAACATCGCGCAGTATACGAGGTTGAGTGCTCGTTACTGTCTGGACGGCCATGCCTTATCTCCTTTTCGCTAAACCTAGCTACTTTTTTTTGCCTCGTCTTACTTAATATAAGCTGTGTAAGGTTTTAAAGTGGTATGAGTACTGTAGCTAGTAAAATGAGAGTAATTTTATATATGTGCATAAAAGGTTAGTTGGTTCCATTCTTTACACAAAATATTACGATAATAGTGACCCAAAATTCACCTCTATTTTTAAATCTCTGTCTCATCCAAAAATTTGGTTGTTTTCGATCAAACAATAAATCCCGAAAAATCTGCAGCCTGTGAAAAAAAATATTTCGAGGTCCCTCAACAATTTTGAAAAAAGAAACTCACTTTTTCTTTTTATATGCAAGAATCATAGTATGAAGAATCTATGTAGAAATTTTAGGTAAAGGCACCTTTGAAAAATGTGCAAGTGTTGATAAAAAATGCTCGACAAGGGTAAAAAGTTCGACTCACGTTAATTTATCGAACCCCTCCAGGAGGAGTTTGGTAATTAAATTTACCAGCACAACCGATATAACGGACGTGGGGATATTGCTTAAAGCGCAAGGAGGGTCACATTTTGACCGAGGGAGTTTGTATTGTTGGCACGGTGGTTGTGAGAAAGGGTGAGGGTGCGGTTACTGGTTGCCTAGCGGTGTGGTGGTTTCTTATGTTCGGTGCCAGAGAGAGCGCAAAGTTTCGTTGCACGTTACGCGTTCGCGAGCTCGCCGCGCGAGGACCGCGAGCCCATTATGCGCTTGTCACAACAGTTCATTAGAAAGTTCTGACTGGGAGAGACCGAGAGAAACGCGAGACCGAGGTAAAGTAGCTTGGACTATAAGAGGGTAGTTTCTCGATAAGATTTTACCTGCGAAAATGTACTGGATGCAAGAGGAGTTAGAGTACAGCGGAGTGGGTGAGAGAAGAGATACGATTGCTCGACCGGAAGGAAATGCATCCACTCGTCGGTTTGTTGCATACACACCGGGGCTGTGAATTTTAGTAAGAAGATCCAGTGGAAGAAGAGTGTTATAGCTCAGACAAGCTACCCCAAGACTCATCTAGATTTCCTAAGAGATTTTGGCTGCGCAGAGAGTCCAACTTTGGACGGGTCTTAAAGCTTAAGCACTGAGATGGCGGAAAGTAGGAAGAGATAGAGAATTCCAAAGAGAACCTATTCTTTGGGTCTTTTCTAGGAGGACAAAAAATGGAATCATCGTTACAGAGATAACAGCTAGCGAACACTTTGTCGACCAAAAGTTGCTCGCTTTAAAGCGAAAACTTGAACACGCGATATTGCACTACTTTGTATAATAGCGTGTGTAGCCAATAAATACTGGTCAGAAAAAAGCTGAGCTTTTTCTGACCAAGTAATGTATTTTTAAAAAGTTTAAGATGAATATGGTGAATTTTACGTCTATTATGAAAAACGTCTGATTTTTCTTCTCAACAGCATGGAAAAGTCACTCCTGTAAAGAAAATTGCAATCTCGTGAGCCGATAAAATCTATTCTTCCTATGACTTTATCAAATTTTTCGTCGTAACGGATCGGAGGTTTCAATAGCACGTGAAAGATTGACGGGAAAGTCTCTCGTATAACACAGAAGAATAGATATGATGACACCCTCATTTCCATGACACACTCTTTGCCTCTCTCCCTTCTCTGTCACTTTCTCTTTATCTATCATGCTATCCTTCAACCACCGTCTAATCTCGTTGTAACAATCCATAGAGGTATGGGATGAAAGTTGTGAGAAGCTCGTCGTTGGCGTGTATAGTCCTCTCCTGCAAGATGTCCATTTATCACACAGCCGTGGTATTATGACTGGAACGGTCCTCTTTGCTTCCCTCGTCATTTCGACTCACTTCTCTTTCATCCAATCTTCAATCTCAAGCACGCTGCTTCTTCGACGCGTTACCTCGTCTCATTCTGCGAGATCTGACAACAATTGGCTGATTTTTCTCGAAACTTTGTAATTAATTTGTGCTCCTGTCTGCGATATATCCGAAGACTGAAAGTGCCAAAATAACTCGGAAATTACAAGCAGTGTTTGTCAACTTTTGACCCAACGTTTAATAGTAAACTATTCGAGAGAATCACGAACGAAAGTGTGAGACGTATATTTTGGGGGCTTTCGATTTTGCTCGAATCGAATGAATTTGCGTAATGAATTTACGGATCAATGTCTGCGATATCTCCGAATACCGGATGTGCCAAACCCGTTGGAATATATCTGGTCACAGCGCTGTTATAAAAAATGATTTTTCAGAGTTGAAACACACAGATTTCCAATATATCAAGTCCGGGTTTTGCTGTGTTTGCATCCAATCGGAAATTTGTATCAAATAACTGTAAATATACAGAATCTATCACTGAAATGTAAAAAAAAAAAAACGCTTGTATCTATTTTTCGCTTATGGATGGCAAATAAAATATTTGCATGATATAACAAAATCAATTGTTGTAAAGAATAATTTAATTCAACTAACCGTTCATTCGATCAACTACTTCCTCTAGTGAAATAAAATATTTTGTTTTCCATCCATTCTTTATTGATATTTTTGTTGTAGAATTGCTCGCATGATGGTAAAGAGTATATGAGCAGTGGTTTTGAATTTCTCTAATGAAATATTAAAAGCCCTTTATTTAGTGGTAGAAAATGAATGGACGATAAAACATTTAAAAAATATCTCAACTTTTGCCACGAATTAATTACACAATAACCACTAGTTAATTACACATACCCGACAAAAAAAAGTGTGGAAATGTTTATTTAGCTGTTCGTTGAGTCTGTTAAAATTCTCCGTTATGAGCATGATTTGGATAACAAACATATAAAAAAGAAAACACTTCCAGGCCAATTTGTTCGGAGCTGTCAGAAGAGATCTGTCTATTATTAGATAGAGCAGTAAGCCATCCTACGTCACTTCATAAATTAATCTGCATTATTAGCTTTTTTTGCCTCCGAAGCAAAATCACCAAAAGTAGTAAAGCCGCGATTATAGAAAACGCAGAAAAAAATCTAATTACGTCGCAGCGTTAACAACCTTTAAAATTTTTTGCATGTTTTTTTTTCATTCAATTCTCCGGATGATAAAAGTGGTTTTCAGGATCGCAAACTGAATAGATTGGTACACAAATTGCCAATGCAGTCGGAGGTATTGCTTTTGATGAGCTAACAGGATATTCGCCACAAATTCTGAATTTCGAAGTATCATGACTGTAACGAATATTTCCGGTGCAATATAGCAGTCATTATTGCGTAATGTTTCACGCGTGCTGGTGTGTAAATTTGTGTCTATCGGAGTGTGTCGTCGTCCGTGTCCCCAGCGATGGCCTATCGATCGACATTCTTCGGACCCAATTTATTATTTTATTGTTTTCTAAAATTACAGATTTGTAGAAATTATTTTTGGTATTTGTTTCATAGTTTTAAAAAGAGATAAATTATTGGTTATCAATATAATCTGTAATTAGAAGTGCAAAAGAGATTGGGAAATATTTTGCTAACAACTTCAATTTTCAATATTTATACAATCTACTTTGCATTAGATTTTGCTAATCCAGTAATACAAATTGTACATAATGATTCAAACTGAATCCTCAAGTAGTCTCATGTCAGCATAACACAAAATTCGCTGCGCAAGACATTGAAAATAATATATACCATTTTTTTCTCAGGAAATAATCCATAAAATGAATACAAAATTACCGAGATTCCAAGGAAAAACAAGCTAAAAAAAGTGTGAAAATTTGCAGGTCAATGCTTTCACACAAGGGCAGAAAGTTCAAGTCACTATATGGCCTCCCCATAATATTAATATTTAGGAACCACGAATGAAAGTAAAAAAAGTTGATTACTTGGTTTGAATAATTGAATAGCCCGCTTGAAGGAAATTCGGCGAGTAAGATGAGACTACTGGATTTAAAATTTTAGGGTTTCTCAAACGACCTACTAACACATGTTAGGTGCGCGAAAGGATCGTTGGAGGAGAATGAAAAGCAGGGTCTACTTTAAGGTGTGAGATCTCTATGGGAAGTATCCATACGTACTGCATACGTGCATACATGAAAGTGGAACGGGAGTGGTGGGCCCAGAATTTATTGACGTGGCCTGGTGTTGGGTACGAGGTGGGTGGGCGGATGGTTGGAAGAGAGAGAGAGAGAGAGAGGAGAGATATGGGGGCGGCTGTAAGTCTACTGGTTTTAACGAGTAGGTCCCATCTCCACCTAAATGGAGATATATATCTTCCGTTGGGTGCACTTATCCCTTCTTGGCTGACACCTACACGAATGAATTAATGGCTTTTCCCGTTTGCGTATCCTCCTCCCCGCCGCACTCGGTGCCGTACGCCGGGCTATACGGTCCAGTGATGGCTATAAACTACTCAAACGTGAGCCTCTGTTCTCGTTTATCTTTCGATCTGCTACCTTTCCATCTCCGACACTTCGAGAAATCTCGCTGGTCTTGATGACTATACTAAATGACAACCATTAATTGCCAGTCCATTCATATATTTTCTTTAGTGACATCAACTAATTAATTAATATTACTTTTGTAACTACAATAATAGTAGATAACAAAATAATAGTTGTCGCTCAACAGTCGCGTGGTTATTTAAATCACTATATATTCTCTTCTACACGTTTGCGTATCTAACCTTTCCAACAAGTTTACCTTCGATCTCCACTTCAATTTTATAAGGAACAGATAGAGAGAAAAAAAATACACTAAAATCTTGTGGATGAGTACTAAAGTTTACCTGTTCTATATTTTTTGCAACTAACCCCTTGTCGCTTGGCTTTTCCATTGGAGAGCCTTGAAGCAACGTTGGTGGTTCGCTGATACACGAGGTTCAGAGCCCATGTCGTGTAGTTCACAGAGGAAAAACAGCGGCGTGAGGGCCTTAATTAATTTTGCGACAGGTGATACGCGAGAACGGCAGGAAGTGTGACGGTCGAGAACGTTGCGAAGAGAAAAGCGAGGTGAAGAGAAGAGAAGCTGTACTACTCGGGAGATGCGGTGAGCATCGTCGGCAAAACGCGTTAATTGAAGGGCTTCTGTGCAAAGAAGAGAAAAAAAAAAAAGAAATACCATGAAAACGGACCGTAGAGATAATAAAAAAGAAAAAAAAGTAACATCAGGTTTATATTTTTATTATCTGCTCAACGAAATTGTAGAAGACTTTGTGAATTGCTTACTCATTATTTTCCATCTTATGCAAAGCCACCTCTATCAGAAAGGAATCTATGAAAAAAAGCTGGTGGAAAAAAGCGGTTGATTGAGGTATGATACAAAGTGATCGAAACAAACGTATATAAAAATAATTTGAATATAAGTACTTCATTGTTATAACTGAATCACGGCATGAAAAATGTACAGGAGGATGTACAAGACAAATATATAATTTTCTTTTTAATAATAATTTTCTACAAATTATATTACAAAAAAAAGTTTGTGTTGTAGATGAAGGGCTTCGCCTTTTCCATCGGCTTTTTTTTTGCGGCGATTTTTTAATGATACCATGAGGCGGATGGTGATCATATTTGGCTTTCTTATCGAACATGTTTCGCGGAAGGTGAAAAATGAAGGAAAACAAGGTTCTACTGTGCAAGCTTCTGTAACTATTGATTAAACTATCTAAATTGCAAAGTTTATAACATTTGATACCCATTAACGAATCCATATAAATTTATTACCAACCAATTTTAGTTGCAAGTTCATTTCTGTAGAAAATCACTCAAGGTCATTAAAAAGAAAAAAAAATGAAAAAACTATTCCTTCAAAAAACCAACAAAAAATCGTTGCAAAGTAGAACTTTACAAATTGAATTCAAAATATTTTTCAGTCCTCAGTAAACAGAGCTTTTCCGAAGAGGAAGACAAAATTTAGCAACGTATTTTCTCATATAGAACGATGTGGATACTACCAGCTAAAAAAAAAAAAAAAAAAAAAATGCGCAAAGAATTACTTTGTAACATTTTTTTTTACTCATGGCACACACATACAAACACCGGTCATTTTTGTCTAGACCACTTTTCTCGACATTTTCTCACCTTTTGTATCACGAATGAAAAATCTGGAAATTTTCATTAATTCACAATGTGCGGAAAACTAAGAAAATGAAACGAGCAGAGAAAAATCAGAAAGAAAACAATGTAACATCAGAGATACTTTTCTTTTTTTATTAGCGTGATGAAACTGTGGAAAGCGCCAGTTCTGTTTTTTTGGTCTAAAAGAGCCAACGCCCTTTTGGCCATTAGTCACAAGCGACACGAGAATATGGCACTTTTGTCGTGTATACGACAGAGGGATGAACGCGGCTCTGGAGTTACTTGTTGAGGGTGCTGGACTCGACGTTTTCACGTATATCCGTCGCAGAACTACAAGAAAGGTTTACAGTTGCGCTTTCGTGAACGTATTATACGTGAGTGTGGTACAAACACGGCGTCGTGCAATATTGCATGGTCGAGGACTCCGGGGAGGACGGTTATACGGGCCACTGTACCATGTAGTATGAATGAAGGAGAGGCAGAAGAGAGGAGCCTAGCTAACAGTCTTCTCTTGGAATATTACGGAACGTGTGCGACGATCGTCCTTCTCCTCGTGTGCATTCACATCCTACCTGCTTGTTGTGAGCCGGTTATACCGTTGCGACTGTAATACGCTTTGGATATAAACGTGCACGCACGATGCAGTCACCCGAGCACACGAGATGGAAGAGCGAAAGACCAGAGCACGATCTCCTTTATGGTTTATCCTTTGCGTCGAGTATTTGCTGGTGAAACATGACCCACTTATAACACAGGGTTTTCCTTCCTTTTGTAAGGAATAACTTGCATAACGATGTTCACAGCCACTCCCTATCATTGCAAACATCGTCGCGGGTTATCTTTTTCAAAGAAAAACTTGTCAAGTAAAACGCAGGCAAATAAACAGCTAATTACTTGACACTTGGGACGATATATCATTAGTAGCCACTTCAAGGGGATTCAGATAAATCGAGTTAATCATAGTTAAGTAAATCGAGTTTAATCATTTTAAATAGTATTTTCACGGAGAAAACCGTTTTATTTACATAAAAATGTGTTTATATTATCTCTCCAATTACTTATTTGTAAAAAAAAAAAGTAATTGGAAAAAGAAAAAGAATCATTTTTCATTATCGAGAATTACAGCTGTTTCAACCGTATTTAGAACAGCATTTTGAATACATATTTATTGTATATAGCCCATATGATCTTTAAAATTAATAGTTGTCACGTTTAATAGTTTTCAGGACTGTGTGTCAAAGTCGTATACGCATGATTGAGAGAAACCGGAGGAAGCTCTCAGGCCGCACCCCGTCAACGCTAATAAAACCCACTTCGGTATACTCGGTAAGTAGTGAAATTGGAGGATATAGCGCTAGGGTGAGTCTGGAAAAGACATTCAGCTGATTTACAAGCACAATAACGGAAAGCTTTCGTAGCCAATCGTCGTTATGCTCGTTACCCTCTCAAGTCTACAAGAAGGCGACGTTGTCGTCTCTTCGTTCGCACTGTTAAGTATATTTTCCAGCATCCTATTACATCAGCCCTACTCCACTTGTATAAACGAATGAAAAGCGAGGTAAACTCAAAAGACTCGACATAAATCACAGCTCGATCTGTGCACTCTAGTCACGGAAAACTCTAGAGCAATCTCGGTAAATGCATTGCCTATACTACAAGTAGTAAAAGTACAGTGTGGTCAGACATCTCCTTTTCACAACGTTCGACGTCTTCATCAAATTAATTCGATTCAATGAGCTAACCGGACGTTCTCATTGCACGTTTCCTATCTTCATTTACGTGAAGTGCAGGAACATGAATAAAGAGGTGCAAGAGCTGAGAGAGAAGAGAGAGAGAGAATTTTATGGAAAACGCAGTGGTTAAAAGGGACGTTCTTGGACTTAGAACTCCGGCTGCAAGTACGAAGCCTTTGTCGAACGAAATTCTTTGGACTTGTAGAGGTGGCGAGACGGTGGGGCAAGCAGGAAGGAAAGAATGAAAGGCCGTTCGCGATATAGAACCAGTGCGGGGTAACAACCAATAGGTATTAGGTGACGGGAGAGAAAAGAGAGACCTAAATCCTTTATAGGTAACGGACGAGAGAATAAGAGCATCGCGAAACCAAGTTGAGATGCTTTGAGTACAAAAGCCCTTTCTGACTTGTATCGCGGATTCAGTATACATATATGTGTATGTATATACGAGGCATTCTATGTGAATTCAAACATTTCTCACTGATGTTTTTATAGATATTTCTCATAATTAGCCAGATTTTAATAACAAGTTTTGTTAATTTTGTCAGATTTTTGTTCCGAAGATTTCGGAGTTGAATTTAAGTAAAAAAAAATGGAAATAGAGTGTAAAAATCGTACATATTTTCTTTTTAATTCTGAATACACCAGTGGTTACATATTAACTTTTATTTATAATTAAAAAAATAATTTTAGTCGAAAAATCTAATCTTTCTTATTTAGCAGATTAAAAATGAAAGCCTGAATATATCAAAATTGATCGACATACTTCCTCGCAGAAGTTGCTTTGTAAGAATTAAAAAATAATGATGAATCGATATATGCAAATTTCTACTCTGCATCCTTTTTCTCTTACATTTTTCTAGTGCGTTTTTCCTTTTAAAATTACAAATTCTTTTTAAAATATACATGGACAGTATTCTCATATCAATACATATCTGACAAATCTGGCTGACTATAAGAAATTTATGAGAGGGTCGGAAAATAGTGGCTAATTTTACAGAAAACGCCTCATGTATTTTCACACACAAATCTCATATACACATGCATCCTGCCCAAGTTATACACACGTTGTCCAACATTCTTTGTTCGCATTCTAGCGACATTTAACACGCAGTTATCCTACGGCGTATTCTCATTTTCTCTAGGAAAGAGCATAGAGGCCGTTGGAAGGGTGAGAGTGAATGAGCAGAGGACAGGGGAGTTGTAAGTTCGTATATAACATGAGCGGCTCGTTCTCGAATGAACAGCAACGCTCTCTCCAAGCGTTACGCGCGCGCCAAGCTTTATGTCGCTCTTATTAAATTCCCAAGCTAGAGGAGCAGTGTGAGAACGATTCAGCGGCTATATATCGACGTAGACAGAGGAGAGTCGTTTTCTTACTCGTCTTATTCGTCATCAGAGAGAACTCAAGTTTGGCATATTACATCCCACAGTATTTGAGGTGTTCTCCTTCGACACTGAACGCATACTTTGGTAACAATAGAATTTACCAATGTCATATTCAGTATAGAAGACAACGAGAAGAGCTTTTTAATCTCTGAAGGTATATTTATCTACCGCAATTTTTCAGTCTCTCTCTCTCTCTCTCTCTCTCTCTCTCTCTCTCTCTCTCTCTCTCTCTCTTCCTTTGTCTCAATTCAACGGCCGAGTTAGACACCGTTATTTTTTAATGTTATGCGAGAGGAAAATGACGGCGCATAGTTAAGAGAGCAAAAGCCAGTGTAAAAGATGCACTACGTGCTCTCTGTATCATTTGTCGTACGTATGTAGTATAAAAGATATACGTCTGCTTTTACTTTAACGCGCATTTAAAGTGGACTGAAGTTCAGGTATATGTGTGCAGAGAGGGATTGCGAGAGAAAGAAGGGTAGAAAGAAAAGTTGATGTAAGGGATGTGTAGTAACAAAGACGTCAGGAGAATAATAGTTAGAGGCGGTGGCACGCTAAGAACGAACTGAGAACGTTAAGGTGGTAGAGAGAACGCGGTAAGGTCGAGTGTATAGGAGAGACAAAAAAGCTCGCACGTTCCTTTTCTCCGCTTGCGCTTTTTTTTTTTTCCTTGCCTCGGGATAATGACCTCTCTTTTGCCACGTAATTCCATTTAATCTTTTTCTTATTAATGCGAGGTCGCCATCTGTACATACACATTGTAGTTACGTAGACGTATATATTCGCGTGTATATATATATTTTTTATATTGAGACTCTCTAAGTAGACGAGAGTCACGCGAAAATATCGTTTGCAATGTGTCATTAAATAATACAGAGGTTTATCTGCAGAAGGTTTAAAGAGATTAAAGCGATTCACATTTATCAAATCAGTGTTTAATGTTTTTTTTAAATTTCTTTGCCGAGATATTATTGACAAAATTAGAAGCGAACATTTTGTTTCAGTTTTCAAAAAAAAAAAGAATAAATAGTTCTAGCTCAAATATTAATAATCGGTTTTTACAAGGTGTAGAATATTTTAATTAGACCCTCGAGCAAAATCAAGTCGGTACAAAAAAATGCGTTTCGCAAGCAATTTAAAGAAATGCATCGTTATTTTCAGCTTTACACTTTGATACCTCGGCAGTATATAAAGTACATTCACAATGGACAAGTTTTTTGGTTCTTTTTGAAGCCTTCTAATCTTATTAATTCAACTAAAGGAATATGAAATAGAGAACTCACTTGTAAGACAGCAGAACGGATGTGAAAGTGATGGTGATAGTGACGCTCGATTCCGTTGTTATAAAGTATCGGCATCGTGCGTTTGGTGGATAGAGGCCAGGATAGCCAGGACTCGCTAGAACGCAATCTTTGTGAAGACAGTCCTCGTATACCCAGTCGCATTCTGTAACAGACAGCATAATGCCCGATTGGACATTTCACCAAGCACCACTGATATCGCATATCGTATCACGAAATCTCGATGCAGCACTCATTTTGCGAATGCGCTACCAACCACTGAGTGCATATATAGTGCCGCGCGAATGCATTCTCGAGACTCTCTGGAATGTAGAATCTCGAGAATCTAGAACACACGTAAGAGATTTTCTTATTCGATGGGAACACACGCGAGGACGGGTGGAAATGAAGATGTAGATTGAGAGTTCAGATTGCCTCCGTGACCTGTTAAACGAGAGGCCCTGTGGCCCGAATAAGGTTCATTATCGTAAAAATCGAACTTGGTCATCATTTCTTTTCGTGCCATAAGCACGGTATTGAGATAAGAACATTGTCTCTTCTAGTGCAAGGAGACTTAAAGCTAATCGTAGATTTACGATAATGCAAGAACTAAAATAAACGGGAAGCTTTTTTTAAAAATATTTTCACTCAATTTAAGTCACCATATTTTTTTTAATTGTTCTCTTTTACTCGATTTTAAACACTCTTTAAAATTACATAGTGCAAAAAGTTGGAACTCGATAGTTTAAAAATTTCGCGAGTATTTAAAGACATTTAAAAAATATTACTAAAATGTATAAAACTTGTTATTGCCTGTATGCTCAACTTTCTTTTACTAAGAAGGAACATGTATTTTACTTCACAATATTTCGCTGGACCAAATTCTAGATTTACCTTGTTTGCTGTTTTATTTTAAAGACACGAATAAAAAATTTCTTCTCATGCATTTTTATTAGGTTACTCGGCCCCCTTAATACTAGTATTATTATTTTAAAAAATCCATTACCATCATCCTTTTTTTCCGCACAAAATGATAAAAGGTATGAAATACAAATAAATTGCACTGCTATTCAATTACAAAAAGGTTTCACGGCAAGCTGCATAAAAGTTCAGCAAACATAATAAAAACTAGTGATACGAAGTGAATTCATGACCCACATTCCGCAGCAATTAAAATGAAATAGAGTGCGGAAGCGGGGCCGCGGAGGTTCCGTTCCCGGGGATTAATTTTTCCGCCGAAAAACTAGTAGCCCGTACATAGTGAGTCTCCGCAGGAAGTGGAAGAATAACAGTAGATGGACTGTAAATTCACTTCGGTGCCAATATAAGCAGGGACGAGGTCCAACTGGGCCATCAAAAGCACCACAGTCAGAGCTCACAGGATAAAACACACAAATTCTTGTAGGAAATTCTTGTCGATGGTTGGATAATGTTTCGGCAAGTCGATGACGCGCAGTACGAGCATTACATATATATTACACATCTTCGCTGCTCTAGGTGCACGCCCGCATAAGTTATGACCAAGATTTCTTACCGTTATATTACTCAAAGTTCTCATCTGGCGCTCTGAGATTCCGATCCCTTCATCCCGGATGGAAGCGAGTGGCATAGCACACCCTCACTCATCGATAACCCGTGACGCTGTGCACAGAGTATTCCGCGCGAATCCGGAACGAACGAGAATACTTCGGCTGGCTGATCGGCGGAGAATTAATTACGTAACGCGTACGCTTGCACCACACCAGCCCGATCGTAAATCATTGCGATTTTACGTTCATAAGTTCCTCTTGGCTTGCATCGCTAAACTGTGTGCGTGCATGTCAATACTGTGCGGTTATGGAAAGTGGGCGAGAGGATCAGATATGAAGGGCTTGAGAGGTCCGTGAGAAAGATTGTGACGATTTTAGTTAAACCGCAAAACGTGCGACGATTAGTGGAACGATCTTTCCACCCACTCTTCATATCGTCTTTTCCTGCTGCTAATGCATTGAGTTATGGAAAAGTTTCCACATCGATTTTCACGTCTTTCACGACGTCAAACGTTGATGGCGAACTTGGTCGGTCGCTTCCTTTATTGGATTTTATATCACCGAAATGCAGAGATATTCTTGTTGATACTTGGAGGGTTGTTGAAATCGATGAAGGTTCAATTCTTCTACAAGATGTATCTAGTGTTTTTTTCTTAAGACATCATCTGTTAGCAAGATATTATCTGATCTTATGACTGAAACCGCTTTCATCAACTTTCTATTTTCGAAGGCAATTTTATTTATTAAAAAAAACAAGCACTTTTTTTTAGTGTAATACCAAAAAATTCGAATATTTCGAATTTTAGAGGAAGTTCCATCATACGCGTCTGGGCTTTATTTGTTCCCCTCAGAACGATGTCTCCTCTCTTATTTTCGCGTCGTCTGCTCGTGCTGATGAAGCAAGGAGTTGCGGAAAAATTTACACAGCGATTTTCACGCCTTCGAATGCTGGCGTTGCAGACGTTGACTCAGCCATCCTCTCCTCCTTCGTTAGATTTTATATTTTTAGCGTCCAATTGTCATAATGACCTACGCTATTAGGAGACTCTCTTCTCAGAAGTCTGCCTAGAAGCCTCTTGACTTGCTCTCGACTACGACCTCCTACTCCTTTATTCCTCGTCGTTTTCTTGTCCCATGTCACAGTGGGATGTACGCGCTCCGGGCTTTTTCAATTTGTATAATGCTCTTTGAGCCTTCCCAAATCTCCAGACTCTGCATTTTTTTTCTTCCTCCTTTTTTTTTTGTTGTTATAATTTCTAGTTGGAATAAAAATTCTGCTGGGTTTATTCTCTTGGCTGTGCATGTTTTTTTTCTTTCTTGTTTCTTTTTTTCTTAATTTCTAGTTGGAATGAAATTCCTGCTGGGGGTTCTCTCAATGTTATGTTTATTCGACAGGCTGCTAGGGGACTACCGTGGAAATCTCTGCGTTTTCCTGACATTTCATGATATTCTTTACTACCCGACGTTCAGACGTGTACCTATATCGTTAACGTGACACGACGTGACTCTCCGCTGACGACGAGCTTAATACGCGCATCTGCAAAGTATTCATGTGTCTCGTCCTTTTTTATTACCAGCCACGAATAGGGGAGTGACAAGCGAACGCCTGGTTGAGGGTGGAGGGCTTAAAAAAATATGGTGAAATGGACATGGAACGGAGCTTTTGAGAAATTTAAATTGCCAGAATTATAGCCGACATACGCGGACGAATCGTACTGGCTTTTCTATATTTCTCCCTCGTTTCGCTTGGGAGAAAAAATTCACTCTTATTCGCCTTGTTCGCAAAGTGAAATCTGAAGGGTCGCTAAGCCGGACGTTAATCTCATCGTATATAGTTATGTCATTATTTTGCCCTTCCAGCTTATGAGTGCCCATTGTTAAATCATGGGATAAAGAAGTGGCTTTATATTATGTATATTTTCCACACCTTTTTATTACATTTATTTCACTAGAACACAGCAATTTATTAATTTATATGGAAATAACTAAATTACAAGTTTATACAAAATATTTCTTAAATACTCTTAAATTCCAGTAAAATAAAATGATGGAGTTACTTAAAATTTGAGCATTTTGAGTGCTCCATGATTTTGTAGAAAAAACAATCGAAAATGACAGAATGATGATGTAAATTTGGATGATGATGTTGTCCTCGTGTTGCTGAAGTGCAAATGTGATGGAGGCAAGTTTTCGGGTTGAATTGTCGCTGGTGTTTATGTAGTTAAAGCTCAACGAGTTCGGAGGTCAGGACCAGCATAGTCATCACAAGGTATAGCGAAGAGGCAACAGCAGTGGGGTAACAGAGCAAGGGTCTCCAAATGCAGGACCGAGAGAGCTAAATGCTTCTGGCTCGAGTGGCTCTCGGGTAACAGCCACCATTACCACCACGAGCAATCCTTACTCGGTTAAGCCCCAGACTGTCCCCCACTTAACCTCGCATAATTTTCCTTCTAACCAAGGTAAAATTACGTCCTTTGCTTGCCCAAGGAAATTCGTTGGTGGGTTGCCGACTAGGCGGTCATCCTGGGTCACGAAGAATTAGTTTCTGGAGTACACAGCACCTGGCGTTGCTTCGCGCATATTGCGTTACACTGCGGATATACTGTTCGCACAGACCCGCCGTTCTGCTCTGTTTGTTGCATTTTAATTTATTGTACTTAACGTTAAAAACTCGAAACGTGGAATTTATTTTATTTACCGGTCAATTTATTACACTCACAAATTGAGCTTATAAAAAACAAGTTCGTTGTTTTTTAAATCTAATAATTCACAAACAGAGCAATATAAAAGTGACGAATCAATTTGGTCAATAAGCAATTAATCATCAGTTGATGGAACTGTGTTTGAGTGCTGAGCTAAACTCAATTGCTGCTTCACTGAGTTTAAGCCTTGACGGCTCGATGATATGATAGGTTGACAGTGGGATAGATCAATTTAAGGGCGACATATCGGAGCCCGTTGATCATTGAGAATTGATTAATCGTCAATAGCTATTGGACACCGTATATGATTTTCAATACTCCGAGCAGGGGGAGCGAGTGTTCTCTCTCCCCTGATTTCTCATCATCTATAATATATAGTTCCATACTTACTGAGCAGAGTATGCTATATAGGGCGAGAGAGTTTACACGAGGGCTCTGCGCGCGTTTACAAACGCTTGCTCCAAGCTCTATAGATTATTCGGAACGATGGTTACGTTGAGAAGGACTGAGAGAGACGCCAAGGGAGTTATAGCCGTATTGCAGCAGAGTGCACGACCGATTCTGTAAATTTCTCTTCAATAGACTCAACACTTTACGACTGCACGTGTGTAGCTACACAACTCTCAAACGAAAATGTGAACTACGTTATATCACAACTACGAGTATACAGTAAAGAGACTGAGTTAAGTAAGTAAAAATTCGTTCGTTACTTTAACAAAAAAAAACGTTTGTAAACTTTTCAAAATTTACGCGTGTAAATTTGTGAAGGTCGTCCTCAGTACTTGAGCAACTTAAAAAGTAAATAATAATAACAGATAAAAGGCATTAATAATATTTATCACTTCTTTGTTACTTGATGTTTTATTTATAGATTAATTCTTACCAGTATTGTTGACAGGTTTTCCACTCTTGACAGGCCACCCTACGGAGGTGCTCGAATTCGATGCAAAACTGAAGTATGCCAAGAACTGTGATCTCGTGGTGTTCTGGTTTATTCTGTAAAAATAAAAAAAAGACAAATATAAGACGTTATAAGTAACACACGCGTGTGATACGAGTCAACACGAGACATCCCACGGGGTTAATATCTCCAACCGGTATATACATTAATATATATATATAAATTTGATTGCTAACTACATATTCCATAATATGCTAAAAGGAATTTTACCTCGTGAGTCTCGAAGGAAATACGTGCTTGTCAGGAACATTTTTATCGCCTTTTTATTCGCGTACGGAAAGACGTGACGAAGTGGCTCAAGACGATCGACGCCAAACATATTTTTCTACATACGTTTTGTATGTAGAAAAAAAAACCACTTCGATGCTACATATCGACTAAAAAGTTATTTCCAGTCGGTATTTCAATAGGAGTATTTTTTTTTTCTTAAACCACTTGCCACTTGATAAAATCATTCTCAATTTTCAACTCTCACCCTTTTCTTTTGCTGTCGATTATACTCGAATATATTCCCAGAGTATTGAATAATATGGCCGTGAATGTCGAGGTGTAGAAAAGTCAAAGTTCGCTGCAGAAAAAGACGAATAAAGGAGAAAGAGGTGAATGAAGAGTACGACGCGGATGTAGAAGCGCGAGATCTTTCGTTCTCTCGTTGAAATATTTATCAAAAATATTTTTATGGCCCTCCTGGATGAACGCCGAGAACTAGGGTCGCGAACGTCACCGCGCTGTCGTCCTTCTCGCGTTATTCTCCAACCTCGTCCTCACCTTATCCTTTCGCGCCGTTGTGCATCGGAAAAACATCTTTTTCCGGGTGATATTCCAGCAGCACGCGCCCGTTGCGTCGATCTACCACCGCCTCTCGAAGGGCTCCCCGAAGATAGTGAGGGGTGGCGCAGTGCTTCCTACTGTTGTGTTGCTGCTGGGCTTTCCTCTCGAAAAAGGCATGGAACCTTATTTATCATCCGATGGGAATTGGTCTCGTAAGTGGGCCGTCGGTTCTTCCTCTCTTTCTCTCTCTCTTTCTCTTTCTCTCGCTCTCTCATGTACATTGCCTTGTGTCAAGTAAAATGCTTGACAGGGTGTCGATAAATCGGAAAGGGGTGTGGAGGAAATGAAAAAGGTTCTCACCCATCAACCTTATAAAACGCCGCTTGCATTGGTGAAGGCAGCAGGGTATATATGCCAAAACCGACCTCCGCATTTCCTAGACATTATCTCTTACTTCGAATTTCACTCTCGCGCCATTCCAATGAATCTTTTGTATTCTATCATAAGAGTATTTACCCTCTTAAAAAAATTCACCAGGAAATATTTCTCTCTCTCTTTTATACATAATTTCAAATAACACCCACACACTGAAAGATTGAAAATTTTTTGATACACTAAAAAAAATATCTAAAATTTGAGTGCTTTCTTCATACGTAATAAATCCGTTTATTATTTTCACCATCTTTTAAAGTTTTCCATGAATATTTTTGTTAAATAAATAGAAACTAAACAAAAAAAAATGAATTCAACGATATGACATTTTTTTATTAGCGGCGACAGAAAGAAACAAAAAATCAACTTGAACTTTAGATTTTTTTTAATGTAAAAATGACAAAAAATATTTCGTTAAATGGAAATACACATTTTTCACCAATTATTTTTCTACTTTTTTTCGTAAAAAAACAAAAATTATTTATGGGTAAACCTTTTTTTTCAAGTACCCAAAATGTTAGTTTTCTTTTTTTTTTTACTATGCACTCTTTTAATTTAATTAAAAAAAAAAACTAAATTGTGTTTTATGTATTGCATGTTATTAATTCACTCTTCGATATTATATTTTTATTCGAATTTCACTCTGTTAGCATGTTTCCGGAATCGTTTTTTATTTTATTATACGAATATTTACCCTCTCGAAAATGAAAATTAAATGGAAATATCTCAGGTCTATTTTATAGCAATTCAAACAAAGCCCACAGATGAAATTCCAAAATTGGTATATACTCAGTTAAAATATAAATGCCTTAGGTCTACCAATTAATATTGTAAAAATATGTTTCATGGATGGAGAGATATTCATTCCAGGATATATGTATATATATATATATTAGTATCCCAACAACTCGATGACAATATGGATAATTGGTTTGTATAATTTTTATGGTTTCAATGGTTATTTTGCTGCAAACTCACATAGAGTGAGTGCAATTTAAACAATTGAGATATGACGAGCAATTGAAGTACGTTCGCTCAAAGCGTTACAGCAACCAAAACGAGGAAAGTCGTTGATATTGTTATTATATTTTTATAGATTATTTTGCATTACTGGTGAAAATATTCTTACGAAAATATCAGTAATATTTTCTAAGAATCTCGAAATCTTCTCTGACTTTTTCATTGTATTCATAAACGAATCAAAATCATTCTTTAAATTTCAGAGAAAGTCAATGTTCTTTCTAAATTGAAGAAATTCTTAACCATCTTGAAGATTATATATTTTTATCTGATAACTTTTAAGAGACATGTAAAAACTCCAACTTTTCTCTACTCCATTGCGCTTCTATATTTTCAAATAATAGCAAGCTTTGATCTGTTACTGTAATACTGCGCTTAAATGAAGCAATATCAGTACGTCTGTTTTTAATATCTACGAACCACTTAAAAGCAGACTTAGGCGTTTTTTTTTATCGTTAGCTTCTTTTCATCGGCTTTAATCGTGGATATTTGTTACTGCAAGACGAGGAAGCTTGCAAAAACTGGTTGCTTCGGCAAAAGTCATTGGGACGGTGAGTGTATAAAAAATATATATCGGTGGAGGTGAAAAGAGGATATACGAAAAATGACCGCAGGCATGATCGCACCCTCCCAGCTGGCCACAGAGTAAATAAGCCTTCTGCTGGTTTCGTACCGGACCATACCCGACGGAAATTGGATTCTGCGGGGATTGAGCGAACAGAAAGTGAATTTTTCTGAGTATTCTTTTGTTTTTTGTCCTCCCGAAACTCGAATAGTCATCTCGAATAGTGATTTTTTATGAAGATTCACTGTTCGAATTGCAATATTAGTTAGATGGTATTTACGATATTTATATGATATTTAGAAAATAAATTTTTATTCTACAAAATATTTTTTGTCATTTTTACAAACAAAAAAAAATTCGATATTTTTCTTTTGTCACTTTTTAACTAAAAATTATTTTATTGTAAATTCGATAGATCCACAAATGAGTTTATTACTTCGAATGTAGCGTTTGACCCTTAATGAATCACACTGATGATTTT